>CAWUFW010011198.1:187500-632746 GCA_963921515.1 Calotriton arnoldi
CTTCCCAACCACTTTAATCGCCTCGGGAGGCAGACTTATAGCCGCTGCTGTCGTGGCTGGCCCTATCCTAAATGAATGGGATGTAAAACCAGCTGGTTAAACACTTAGCCTGGACATTGCGCATTTACATAAGTGGTGTTTCAAGAAATTGTAATTTCCCCGTGGCTTAAGTAGCTTGTACTCTCTAGACAGCACCATAGAAGAAGCTGTGGGAGCTTCAGGAAAAGATCTCAAAAGGCACACTTTAAATGACGACCTCAGAAGGGTAAGTTATTTTTACCACAAGCAGATTTATTCACAACAAATGTGTGGTAACATGAGCATAGGAAGCCAACTGATAACTTCAACCACCGGCCCGCACATATATACATGCCGCCCATTCCAAATCACGCTCCTGCTATCTTGAATGAACACATCCCCACTGGCATGTCTCGGTGCGGTTAGCGACCTGCAGGGCCTGCATTATATGAAATAGGCACGAGCGTAACCACCAATGTCACGCTTGTGTCCACATCGCTACACCACATGTAACACACCTTCCCCCTTTTATTTTTTTACATTTATTTTTTCTATTTCACATCAACATATAATCTTGTAATTTCATGCTCTTAGGTTCATCCATGACATCAACAGCCTCATTAGAAATAGTGGTACAAAAAGATTATGTCCCAGTGGAAATCAAATGAAACAGAAAAATCGATAAAGCGTATTAATCAATAGCATCTAATCAAAGTCAAACACCACCATTTATTCCTTCCAACAATGGGTCTGCTTTAATTGAATCATAGTATTTGAATAAATCAATTCATACAATGGAAAACAAATCCTAAATGGATATATTCTTTAAAAACAGGTGCACAGAGGAGTGAGGTGATAGGTGTATAGGAAGGATTGTGAAAAAGGACAGTGGTGCATACATATATACATCAATAAGCTGATCACCGTTTTTGCCAGCAGCCGGGACCCACAGGTTACTCATCAACCTGGGCCCTTACTTTTTGAATACCTCGATCATCTTTAAGAAGTCTGAGAGCCTACGAGCCCAGCTTTTCTCAAATACATCCCGAAGCAATAGAGCTGTCTCTACTGGTGCAAACCACCCCCCCCCCCAACCCTCACCTTTGTCCTGATGAAGACCCCGCCCACAATGCGTGAAATTGGCTGTTCCGTTTAGGGGTCGAAACGTCGACACTTCTGTATTTTTATGTCAGAGATATATGACAGAGAATGTTTATCTGTAAATGTGTTATGACTTGACATTTAATGACTGGACAGTAACACTGTTGGGATAGTTTACAATTATCTTATTGATGTATATATGTATGCACCACTGTCCTTTTTCACAATCCTTCCTATACACCTATCACCTCACTCCTCTGTGCACCTGTTTTTAAAGAATATATCCATTTAGGATTTGTTTTCCATTGTATGAATTGATTTATTCAAATACTATGATTCAATTAAAGCAGACCCATTGTTGGAAGGAATAAATGGTGGTGTTTGACTTTGATTAGATGCTATTGATTAATACACTTTATCGATTTTTCAGTTTCATTTGATTTCCACTGGGACATAATCTTTTTGTACCATTATCCACCCAGGCCCAGTGGCTTTTGGGTCGCCCCATTGTTATAACTCATTAGAAATAGTGGCCCCGTTCATGCCTGTGTTTTCAACACAATCCGGTTCTTCCACATCTAGGAAAGCATTGTCTTTCTGATCGCATGGACGCAAGTTCTCTCCCTTGAACAGGGACACACGATTGAGATTCCAAACGCTTCCCCCTTCCACTCACACAGCATTCTTGAAAATCTCAATGACTTGTGTAGGGTCCGACCAACATGCTACCTTTGCTATCTATTTTTACTTTCTTGAGGCGAACCCTGTCATCAACATTCACACCATGCCTGCTGATAGGTCCTTTTCTTTTCCTTAATGTGTTTCTCATTTTCAACTTATATTCCTCTACTCTGTGCCAGATTTCCTTAAAATCCACATCCACATCCACAACTTCATCAAAAACTTTCTTTTTATTCCTCAACTACCAGGGAACTCATTTTGTACTAGGTTTCCGATGCCTCAATAACTCAAAAGGGCTCACAGAAGCCACTGTATTAGGAGAAGTCCTGTACGCCAGCAACAAGGGGGCAGATTTACAAGGACTGGCGCATCTCTGCAAATCAGCAGGGATGCGCCAGTAAACTTGCAACACGCAAAACTACCCTTGCGCCACCACGGATGCGCCGCATTTACAATGCAAACACAAGGAGATGATGGACGGAGTGCTGAAACTTTTCAAACACTCACCCCCAGTCACAGATCTGGGTTGAATCCATCATCATTCTTTAGCTCACTTTGCCACCCCAGTTCAGACACAGCTATATGCAAATCAGTCTTGACCCTGTGCCTCATGGGAACAGTCCAGACCGAACTGCTAGGCCATGTCTTCCCTGGACCGGAATCAAGCATCCTGGGACCGGTTTCGGGCTAACAGCCCTCTTCAGCCAGGCTAGATTGAATCCAGTGGCAAAGTGAGCAAGGGGCCCACGTCTGGGCATACCCTGCCAACTTAGGGCGAACAAAGCAAACACAAGGAGATGATGGACGGAGTGCTGAAACTTTTCAAACACTCACCCTCAGTCACAGATCTGGGTTGAATCCATCATCATTCTTTAGCTCACTTTGCCACCCCAGTTCAGACACAGCTTTATGCAAATCAGTCTTGACCCTGTGCCTCATGGGAACAGTCCAGACCGAACTGCCAAGCCATGTCTTCCCTGGCCCGGAATCAAGGATCCTGGGACCGGTTTCGGGCTAACAGCCCTCTACAGCCAGGCTAGATTGAATCCAGTGGCAAAGTGAGCAAGGGGCCCACGTCTGGGCATACCCTGCCAACTTAGGGCGAACAAAGCAAACACAAGGAGATGATGGACAAAGTGCTGAAACTTTTCAAACACTCACCCCCAGTCACAGATCTGGGTTGAATCCATCATCATTCTTTAGCTCACTTTGCCACCCCAGTTCAGACACAGCTATATGCAAATCAGTCTTGACCCTGTGCCTCATGGGAACAGTCCAGACCGAACTGCCAAGCCATGTCTTCCCTGGACCGGAATCAAGCATCCTGGGACCGGTTTCGGGCTAACAGTCCTCTTCAGCCAGGCTAGATTGAATCCAAAGTGAGCAAGGGGCCCACGTCTGGGCATACCCTGCCAACTTAGGGCGAACAAAGCAAACACAAGGAGATGATGGACGGAGTGCTGAAACTTTTCAAACACTCACCCCCGAGTGGGACGGGTATGCCCAGACGTGGGTCCCGTGCTCTCCATGCCACTGGAATCAAGCTATCTTGGCTGAAGAGGGGTGAAACCCCGAAACCGGTCCTAGGATGCTTGTTTCCAGTCCAGGGAGGACCTGACTTGGCAGTTCGGGCTGGACTGTTCCCATGAGGCACAGGGTCAAGACTGATTTGCATATGGCTGGGTTCAAACTGGAATGGCATGGTGAGCAAAAAAACGATGGATTTAGGCCCAGATCCCTGTACTGGGGTGAATGTATGACATTGTTCTGCATTCTGTCCATCAACTGTTGTTTTTGCATTTACAATGTGGCGCGCCATGGCGCAAGGATAGGCAGATGCGTGTCGTATCTGCCGGCGTAAGGTTGGTGCAGTGCTGGAGTCGTGTCGCGGGCGCGACGCAACTCCAGCACTGTTCCAAACAGGCCTATCTTCAACATTCTGCGTCACGCCTTACGCCTGCTTCAAGCAGGCGCAAGGTTTTGACGCAGCGGCGTCGGAACAGTGACTGAATGAAATCTTGTAGATTTCACTCAGGCACTATTCCGAGGCTTTCCTGCTACAGAACGCCCACACTGCGACGGTACGCCCACATTATACCTGACGCAGGTATAATGTGGCGTAGGGGTTTACGGCGTGACACATCTCCCTAGATGCGTCACGTTGTAAATCCGTGCAGCGTGGCGCATAAGTGACTCAGCAGCGGCGTAAATGTGTCGCAAGGGGCTTGTAAATCTGCCCCATGGACCGTAATGCCTTCCTCCAATTCACACCATCCTTCACTGACAACTGCTTAGCTTCCTTAACCACTTGGTTGAACCTTTCTACTTGACCAATCGCTTTAGAATGGAATACAGTAATCCGTTTATGCATCACACCACACTTCTCCAGATAACTTGCCATGCAGGTACTGACAAACTGTGGTCCATTATAAGTTACCACTTGTTGGGAAATTCCTTCCCTGCAGAAGACCTCATCCAAGAACTCCACAACATTTTCTGAGGTGACATCCTTTACCATGTTAATTTCTGCCATTTGGAATAGTAATCCACCATGACAATGCCAAACGCCTTCTGTCTAGGTAACACTGAAAATGGGCCAATTATATCCAAATCAAATTTCCACCATGGAGCCTCTGGAAACTCAACAGGCTGGGGATTAGGACTTAATGCTTTAGCCAATTCGTCACTCGAAGCCAACTCTCCCTCTCCACCAAAAATTCACTCTGACCCGCCTCATAATGCTCAAAATACCCATGTGTTCTTCATGAGCAATGTCCACAATAGTTTTCCTCAAATTAAAAGGAGGTATACATTTTGCCACCTCTTACTACGATACCGTTTTCCACAGCTAATTCCTCCCGCACTTTAAAGAGACCCATTAATTCTCCTGGAATCTTCATTTCCTCAAGCCAAACACTCTTAATAAATTGGATTACCTTATTCAACTCACAATCCTTCTCTATCTCCTCTTTCCGTCTAGTTTCCTGAACAACAGGATATTCTAAACTCAATAAATTGATATCCCGCAACATGAATGCCACTTCACATTCTTCCATATCTGCATCACTGTGATCATCCCCAGGTAAGGGTAACCTGGACATACAATCTGCATGCACATTATTCTTTCCATGAATGTACTCTATTCAGTATTGAAAGCTTTGCAATCTAGAGGTAAGTCTGGCAAACCTTGCTGTCATAGCACGACCACCACCAGGAGCCATCATATGCACCAACAGTTTGTGATCCATTTTTATGAAGAATTTGGTACCACACAAAAAGGTCCTAAAATGTTGTGCACCCCACACACAAGCCAGCAACTCCCTTTCTTATCAATAGGCAATTTTTTCAGCATCCCGCAAAGCTCCTGATGCATATGACACAATCCATTCCCTTCCGTGATCCCTTTGCATCAAAACACCTCCTAATGCAGAAATGTTGTTGACACTGGCTGCAACCCCCAGGGATGAGATCTGATGCCTCGGGGGATCCACATGCAACTATTTCAGTGGGGCCTGAGGGTCATTCTAGGGGCCCTGCAGCAGTGCAGCGGGACATGACTGACACTGATCAGCTGATCACACACTGCGGAGAGCATATAAGGGGCTCGCACAGTAGCTGTGACCCACAGAAGTCGGTGGGATGTGCCATAGCTCGGGACAGCACTGGGTGAATGAGCACTGAGGTGCCAAGTGCAGCTTACAAATTGGGACTGGGCGCAGCGATCTGCCAGTAGTGCATAGTCCGCTGGGTCCGTGTGCCCTGCGTCCATCTGGGATAGCTGCTGTGCGTTCTTCCTGTCACATACCCCCCATATCATGAAAAAGGGGGGCCATTTGAACTAAGATACAGGCGCTCTACGGCTCCCATTAAGCGCGGGCTGCACCATGCGGCTGAATAAGTGGGAAAACTGTCCTGTGTAGTTGGAGATCGAGTGGCACATTGAACTGCGGCAACATCAGATTTTACCTGTGGAGACGCGTCCTCATAGGCTTTCGGAGCATAATGCAATCACCATGGGGAAGACGGACAGGAACCAAACGCGCCTCAATTTTGACACCCAAAGCTCAGCAAGACCACTGCCCGACACCTAGTTGTGCTAGGGACAGGCCTCAGGCTCTCCAGAGGTGTCCACCCTGGAGGCAACGTTACTAGCGATGCAGAGCAGTCTCCAGTCCATCGACAGAAAGATAGACATATTAAATCTCAGAATGGACCACATGGTGGCCAAATTCGATAAACAATCTTCCTGAATTACAGAGAAGGAACAGCGAATCTCTAGAAAGGTCAAAGATGACCTTCAATCTGTCAGCTCGAAATGCTTGAACATGGAGCATGTACTAGTGGTCATCCAAGCCGAGAGTGAAGATCTAGAAGCGCGATCGCACCGGAATAACTTGATAATGATAATATAAAAACTTTGCATTAAAAGTGTGAGCAATAATACACTTGTAAATTTGTATAAAAAGTAAAAAAATGTATATGCAATGAAAATATATAATTGTTGTATGACTACGAACTTGAAAAATGTCTGTTAAATATAAAACATATTATTGTCAATACAAACTATTAAAATAAAGGATGTTATGTTTTTATTAACAAAAAATATTAAAAATATAAACATATTAAAACATTGTAAATTAATTGTGCATTTTATTAATTAAACATTTTAAACTTCAAAGTACCCAGCTCAAACAAATAAAAAAACACATTTTGTAAGTTGAATCATGCATTACCACTCCAAACTCACACACATCAGAGTAACTTTTACCCCTTTTTAAATTAATACAAAATTATTAATTTCAAAATTATAACCAAAAAACAAATAAAACTAACTTCAAACTAATAACGAAAATTTACAAATAAAAAAATAAAAAAAATTATTAATCTTTTTTGATCAGTAAATACACTTTAGAAAATGAAATGAAATTCCTCAAATTCAAAAAAATGATCAATTAACATAACAAATAACAAACAACTTCAAAAACCCTACAAACTCAATTGCCCTACTAACCCTATAACCTACTTCTAAAATATTTACAAACAAAATAACATACATTTTAAAACAATAAATATTTAATTTAATTGTACAATCACTTACTTAAATAATAACAACTATGGCGAAATGATATTATATGTAACAATATTTAATAACTCATTATTAACTACAATAATATAAAAAATTTGGGAAAAAATATGTTATTACCGGTGGTAAAATGTCCCATGATATAAATTACATCATGTTGCTACTGCAATGATATTAAATACTGGGAATCTTTTTGACACTATATTAATGTAGCACACTAGTGATGGAGATCTCCACACACGTAGGTATACAATTTAGTAGTATATATGGGAGGGTCCAGGAGAGAGTGGGGGAATTGAAGAGTAATTACCACTAAATGGGAAGGATTTAGGGACATTTAAGGAGGGGCTTGTAAGGGGCGTGCCATTACAAAATTGGTTCTGCAACATACTGCAATGCACTGCTATAGAAAACAATGGCAGAAAGGAATTAAAATAACATCCAATAGGAACTAATGTTTCATAAATTGAATTAGCTTCAAATTTCAATTTACATTTTTGAATGATAAAAAGTATATCTAAATACTAATCATGTTTTAACATCATTTTAAAAACGAAATTAAACATTTAAATTTGTTTAAAAAATAAAGCTTGTAAATTAAATAAATATATAACTTTTAACCAAGTTTACTAGATATTAAATACAAACATTATTGAGGGTGAGTGTTTTTGTAATTATGGTTTTAAAAATTAAAATTGATAAATTAAATCAATATATTTAAATTATTTGATTATTTAATAGACTTTTACTTTGGTGAATTAACATGTTGTAACATTTTATTTTATTATCTCAGGGTAAAACATAAATATTTTAAATTAATTCATATTTTTACTATGCAGTAAAATATGACTTGTTTTTCAAAAAAATAATAATACACTTTATTACATTACTCTATTTCCCGTAGGGAACTCCACCATGGGCAGTTTACTCATAGTAACTTTACACTGATAAATTCTGTTCAGGTAGGTGACAGCCCCTTATTTAAGCGGGTGGAGACATGTAAGTCTACACCTACGTGTAAATCTCTACTCAGAAATGGAGAACAGCAAAAAAGGGAAGAGTTACACCAGGTGTAGAAGTAAATATACATATAAGTAAATATACCTGTATGCATTAACCTGAATTGGGGCCACAGTGTTGTTGTGAGGTCTGGTTGAAACCATATTACTGAAACCAGGATGTGTGAGAGGGGTGAGATAGGGTCGCAATTTCTTTATTAGAGGCTACAATTTTATTTTTACATAATCACAATTTGAGGTACAGCAAGTTGAAGTAATTTGCCTTAAATTCTCTGGGTACATGCCAAAGCCAATATTAGAACTTACTTCCCCAATTCCAATGTCAACAAGGATTGAGTTCATGGTATGCTTCTAATTGGTATAGAGGGCTGTTGCCAACTGAGCTGTGGCTTTTACCACATATCATCTCACAATCCAAAATGCTCCCAAATGCAGGTGAATGTGCACCAGGCTGCACCCTCAGTGGTGAGTATCATCACTGAGCAAATCTTACAGTAGGCTGCCCCTTACACTTGGTTACTTGGAAATTCCAGCATGAGCTTATACACAAATGATTTGTGTTGCTTCCTGGTAAAAATAGTTGTACAGCCTGTCTCTTCCTAACTCAGGGAACCCCCCGCAGTTGCCCACATTTTGACTTAGAAAAAAAATCTTAGAAGGTTGTGACTAGTATATGCATATCAGTTGTAATTATGTGCTGCGTTTGTGCTATTTATTGTTTATTTATGATAAAATCGATAAATTGTGATTTCGAATTTCTTACTGACAAATCTTCATTAGAAAGAGTGTTTTTATAAATGGCTTATGTGCTCAATTGCTTAATTTTGGTACACACAGTATACTTGATAGCCTACATGTGTAGGCAGAAGCCATGCGTATGGCACAAAGAGCCTGTTGATTGGTACTGTACAGTATATCAATTTTGTCATAAGTGGCTCTAGCCGTGTCACACTAGCACACATTTTGTACCTGTTAAACTAGTGTCAACAATGTTTAGTAACAGGCTCATAATTTGAGCACAGAGTTGAGGAGCAGAAGTAAGAAAATAAACCAGTTGCTAGATTTGAGAGTGTAGCCACACCCTATTTATTTGCAAATGTGTGCAGCCAACTTCAAGATACAGGGTCTGAGGCTAGTGCATGTGTATGATCAGACCCTAACAAGCATTTGTGCCCATCTACCTCCCATGGACAAGCACAGATTTTGACAAAATGTCTGACAGCCCCCACAAGCTATTGTGTGCAGATACTTAGAAGATGTAAAATCATCCTTTAATGAACATGTGACCAGATTTCCACCAGGTTTTATGCAGACACTTTAGGGTCAAGCTCACAAGTTGGTGAACATATCTCAGGAGAGCCCTCAATCCCTCATACAATCATTGTGTAGGGTCTCTCTTCACTGGACTTATATTACCAGACACCTACAAGTGTCTGTCATTTCTTCTGGCATACTCACTCAAAGACTGATTTATGTGTGTGACCACTACATGCCTCTTATTGCAACCCCCTCTTGTGTTGATGCTGCTGACTGTGGTGCAGAATGTTTACGAGACTCAGCCTGTTGAAGCTGACATCCCTGAGGTCAGCTACTGATTAGGTGCACAAGTATGACTAGACCCCCTTGAGCATTTTAATGCTTATCAGCTACACCCCACAAACATTTTTACACAGCCATCTCCATGGTGCACATGTGATTGGACCATCGCAACATTTTGTGTGCAGCCACCTCTTGGATAAGACCCTGTAGTGTCTTTGATATTATGCACACCAGGACCCTTGCGCTTCTGAGCGGACTCTAAACATGAATTCTGTATGCTGATGGGAGGTGTTAAGGTGTGGTTATGAAAGTTATGATGCAATATGCACAGAGTTTGATCGTATGCTGAGGAATAAAGACATCTGTTGCACAGCTCCATGTGTGGCATATTTATTTGCATGCTCCCGGGCTGGGGAAGATGCTACAACTGGCGACGAGGATGGGATATGGAACACAAAGAAACCAGGTTGCTGTCCCTGAGAGTTTACAAAGGTACAGCAAACTGCTAGTACGTGCCACGTGTGCTCCAAATCAATGCAAAGCAGTCTGCGGTTGGAGTATGTGGAGTCAAAGCCCTGCTCCAGCCCATACACAGCCATCGAAGAAGCTGAAGTCCCTGCAGAGGAGCACATTTGAAAAGCTCACCAGAACCCACTGGTAAGCCGAAAAGAAGAGAGACTGCCACGAGCCATAACACAGAGCTATCATCCATACGAAGCAAACACTAAAGGCAGTAGCGACCAGGTACGAAAACAGAAACGTACTTACCAGCACAAGCGAGTGAAGTACTTTACGACCTCAATATAGGTTGAGATGACTAGGCCCAAGCCATGGGGTTGTTGCATGGAGAGGTTGGCAGTCCTGCTGTGCGCGAAGAATGCTGCCTGAACAGCACATGCTCTCAATGGCAATGGAAGAAGGTGCAAAGTATGAAGCAGCTACATTCCCGAAGCCACCACCACCGTCTTACAGGGCAAAGAAACAGAACATCTGTGCCAGGTGGATGTTCGATCACTTCATAGATACTCTAGAAGAAGAAGAAAAGAAAATCATTAAATATTTGAAAAACCTTGCCTGTGATGTAGTGAAAGAAGTGCTAACGAAAGTCTCACAAACTGATGCAGTTGTACCAAAAGATAAAAGAAGTGTTGGAAGCCAAGTTCAATTCAATGCTGAATGTTGACTTTGAAAGGTAACATTTTCAACCAAGCACGACAACAGGCTGGTGAAACGATGGATGAGTTTGTTGGGAGACTTGCCACACTTATCAAACACTATAAATTCTGTGACTTCAATGATAAAGGAGCCATGTGCCTTGGAGTCATTGATGGTTGTCTTTCAGAGACTTTCAGAAGATGCATGCTGAGAGAGACACTCATTTTAAAGAAGATGCTAAAGGCTGCAAGAGCAGAAAAATTAGCAGATCGACAAGCTGCTGAGATGCAAGCAAGAACAGCGCATAATTAATCAGCGTTGATCATGAAAAGCAAGTATAAGCACAAAATAGATACACACAAGTCGATGTCTCTGAAGAAGAAAAAGTTATGCTTCCAATGTGGGTTTAATTTCCCCATGAAGGCAAATGTCCAGCCATAACACAGATATGCAAAGGCCAAAAGGCAACATCAGTTATGACAAGTAGAAACCAAGCACAGTCGATCTTCGTCAAGTTCATCATATAAAGGTTCTTCATCGTCATTATCAGGCGCTAGCGAAGAAGACAGAGGTGAGTTGATAATATTGACTAAGGAATGACATGCACATGTAGGATTTGCTGCTTGCAGAGAAGATGAAAAGTCAAAGAAGAATCACCAAAAGAAGCAACAAAATTCACTTGGACACTGTCCTAAAATTACACTAAAGGTGAATGACTTCCCCATAACCTTTCTCATAGACAGTGGTGCGTCGATTAACACCATGCCAGGAGAAAAGTTCAGCAGTGGAAGCAGCTGATGATGATAGCGATGATGGTGGTAATCAATATAGGTTAAGGCATCTGAAGAAACACTAAATACAGCTGTCAAACCTTGAACTGCAGAACCCAGGATGTTATTATAGATATGTTGTCAGCAGGCCTGAGTAGAAAGAATTGATTATGGTCATATTTTGACTCTCATTTGATGCAAGTTAATGTTAAGCGTATGTGGCAGGAAGAGAAGTGCCCTGGAAGAGTTCTATCACAATTGTGAGTTATAGCAAGCGAATCTTCATTAAATACCAGATTGGTTATCCCTCAAGATAACAGATTTATTATCTCTTCGCATTGCTTATGGCTTTGGATAACTTAACTCTCTTTCTGGTTAACTTAATTCTCTTTTGTGGTTACCAGTTTTAGATTAGGTGGGTGCATTGGGATCCTTGACTAAATATAGAGATTATGCAGTTATTATTTTGTAGTCACAGTTGTATAATTTGGTAGAAAAGTTGAGCAGCAGCAATATCTTGAAAGTTTATGCGTCCTCGCCCCACCATGGATAATGGTCATTCAAATGTTTGCTAAGAAATATTTTAAAATACTGACTGTTAGAATTGCAAAATGCACAAAACCGCGGGGGATATGTACAAGGACTGGCGATACCTACCGCTAACGCTAGTTAGCAGCAGTTTTCTTACCGCTGTGTACCGCTGAAAACTATCGCCTTGTTAGCGACATATGTACAAGACATCGCTACATGGCGATAGTATCAGGGATCAGCGGTGAAAACTGCCGCTAACATTAGCGTGATGGCGATAGGAATTCCGGCGTTAGCGGGCGAAAACTACCGATAGGCCCATTAGCAGCAAAAAAACTCACGTTAGTCAGCCCAACGTGAGTTTTTTTTGCCTCTAATGCAAAAAATAGCCTATCAGTCAACCTCCAATAGAAAATAGGCATAAAACCAATAAAATGCAGAATGGAGCAGCCAGGGCCAAGTGCAGCACACATCAACAACCCGTGCAAGCCACCCAACATCCAGGATGACTAGGATGAGAGCCTGGATGCCTCGCTGGACCTGCGTCTGGAGCCTGGATGCCTCGCTGGACCAGCGTCTGGAGCCTGGATGCCTCGCTGGATCTGCGTCTGGAGCCCGGAGTGGGATGTGGAGGAGCTGTGAAGGCGATGAGCCGTGGCGGTAGACATAGAGGCGCGACGATCGCCCGTACCTGGTGGTGAAGTCTGGCAGGTCTCATGGAGACACGCTGCTGACCTGTGTGAGAAGACCGCCTTGCGCCCCTTGGAGCTGTTAATGGTAGAGGCGCTCCTGCGCACCAACGTAGGGAGGACTGCATCGCATACTACGATCCACCACTACACCGGGGTGCACGGAGGGGATTACCAATGGTGGGTGCCGCCTCTCTGCATCACAGGTTGGATGATGTTGGGCTGGCCGGATGCTGTGGAGGGTGAGGCCCCTGAGCTGCGCCGAACTTGTGTGGTGAGAGCGCTGCAACTTCATGTCTAAGGGGTCTCTGCTGCATCAACTGCATCAGTAGGTTCACCAGCGGACTTGGCAGCGACTGCTGTACCCAGGCTTGTGAAAACACACCTGGCTGAGGCTCCTGCTGGCTGAGTCACAGATTTGGAGACAGTGCAGCGGATTGCGCCACAGTGTCAATGTCCAGGTAAGGAGAATGTGGGATGCGTAGCGCAGGAGGTCCGGGGGTTGAGTCGCCCAGGCCTAGCACACGTAGATGATGCACCCCCAGTGGCGGCTCATCCGCTATGGTGGAAGAGCGTCGCCCCACTGCTTTCAAGCAGTGCAGAAGAGGAACAATCATCACATGATGATAACTTACTGATGTAATCGTACTATGTTTCCTTTGGGGGTGGGAGGGTGTGTAGGACTGCTCCAAGCACGGAGCAGGGCATGAGCGGATTCGCATGCCCACTCAAGTGCGCAATGACTGTTTGGTCGGCCCACTCAGGCCGCCCAAAGCAGTCATGCGCACTTCCCTGTTCGCAAGCCTGCATGGAGAACATGCCCACCCCTCCAGCCCCTGGCTGCATGCCTTGTCCCATTGCCAATTACCAATCCCACCGCTGCATCGCAGCGTTGTGATTGGCTCAGGGGAGGGAGCCTGGCTGCCTTCTTCCTGTTCCTGGAAACAGACGCAGGAGAGCAGGAGCAATGAAGACACGGGACCCGGCTTCGAGGTAAGACTTCCCTCATTAAAATAATTACAACACCCGCTCACACACACACCCCCCGCATCCATGCCCCATCCAGTGTTCTTTCCGGCGTATACAACCTCCCAGCTGTCCAGCCCCCCACCCCCAGCACTTCTCAATGGCGGCCGCTGTGCGCAGCAGGCGTAGCACTCGTGTGCCAAAGGTACATATGTAGTTACGACGCATGCCATTACATCGCATTCCAATGCATACTAATACTAGGCATATTGCAACAGTAGGGAAGGTGTTGCATAGCGGAGACGTAAAAATTACTATTCCCACTTCAGTGAGTGCAACCTTAAAACTAACCTTTGCACCCTAAACGAAACCGTGAACCCTGAAATTCCTTTTTGAGCCCCCAAAACACACCCTAAAAATCACATTTGACCCAAATGCACACCCGCATTTTCATAATTGACCCCAAAACACACCCCAAATTACACATTTTACCCCAAAACACACCCCAATTTTCAAAATGTTTTTTTTTTTAAAAACATATTTTATTTGTCAAATAACACGTATAGGGCGGAGCTCTGTGACCCAGAGACTTCCGCGGCATCAATATACATCATTTTGACTTCGACAATTTTCTCATGGACAAAGGAAAAATTGAAAGGCATTACAGATGAAACAAAACAAAAAAAACAACACCCACCCACCCCCCATCCCCATCGCACTGTCAACCCTTTAAGAGCAACATACCCAGTCAATACTACAGACCTATGTTCACTATGTGTCACTACCAATAGGCTTCTATCCCACCACGTGTGTATGAGAGGCACACCAGAGGAGAGGGAAGAGATCAAACCCGGTCTGGGCACTGGGTAGGGGCAGGTTCTAGCTCCAGGCCACGATAGTCCGCCCAGCGCTTCCAGATTTTATAGTGCTTACGAGGACACCCCCTTGCCACGAAGATGGGAGCCTCCAAGCCCATACAAAAGTCTAGGCCATTCTTCCAGGCCCTGGCAATGTCTGGTTTGGCTAGGGTAAAGCCTAATAGCATAAGATGGCGTTTATAAACATTGCCCCCAATGCCTTCCATGACGTGCAGGAGGACCAATTTGGGCGAACAGGGAAGATCCCAACCCAGAACTTCTGAAAGGCAGGCCATAACCCCCCTCCAAAACCGTGCTAGTGCGGAACAGTGCCACACGGTATGCAACAAGGTACCCTCCTCATGCGCACAGCAAAGACACACCGGGGAAGCCACCAAGCCCGCCCTCCACAGCCTGACCCTAGTATAATACACCCTATGGAGGTATTTAAACTGGATGAGCCGAAGGCTCATTGCGATGGCTGCCGCACGTGGGGAGGCCAAAGCCTCCGTCCAATCTTCCTCCTCCATCGGGCCCACATCTCCCTCCCACACCTCCCGGAGATGCTGCAGGAACGGGGAGCTATGCGTGACCAGGGACTGGTAGATTTTGGAGATCTTGTGGTCCCGGAGATCCCCCATGAATACCTTTGCTTCCACCAGACTGAACACCGCCAGTGCCTCCAGTCCCTCCAAGCTAGGGGAGATGGCATGTCGGAATTGCAAATATTAAAAAAATTGAGTTTTTGGCATTAGGAAATCTTTTTGCATTTCTTGAAAGGATTTCAACACAGGTCCCCGCATAACATCCCCCAAAGTAGAAATCCCGATGGCGTCCCAGTCGCGGAATCCAGGCAAGGCCGCCAGCTGCGGCAAACGTCCGTTGTGCCATAGAGGGGTCTACCGGGTCAACCTATTCCACCAACCTATCCTCCGTAAGGCCTGCCTCCAGATCTGAAAGACAAGCTGTGTGGCAGACGGCAAGGAGCGCCTCAATGGCGCAGAGTATAGAATCGTATGTAGAGTATGGTCTCCCATGCACCGCCGTTCGACAACATACGCTTGATCAGACCTATCCCCGTACCACCATTCGTTGAGGACCAGCAGATGCGAGGCCATATAGTACGAAAGAATATCAGAGGTCGCCAACCCCCCACAGTATGTGGACTGGAAGCAGGTACATAGGGCCACCCTGGCCACCCCGCCACCCCAGAGGAAATGACCCAGGGCTGTGTTGACCTGACGGAACCATCTAGGGGGAATAGGATATGGATGGTTTTGCAACTGGTAAAGTAAGCGCGGGAGAGAGACCATCTTGAAGATGGCCGAACGACCATAGATAGACAAGGGCATGTGGGACCAAGTTCTAATGTCCTCACGTACCCGATCCCACACCGGCGCCAAATTTTTGTCCCAAGATGTGGTATGCGAATCTGATAGGAACACACCCAGATATTTCATCCCCCCGTACACCACCTGCACCGCGGATGCCCATGCGCCAAGATTGCCCTCCTCACCCAGGACCCAGAGGGTAGACTTCTGCGGGTTCATGTAGAGGCCGGAGGTCTCCCCGAAGACCCGCATGATGCGCAACAGCCGCGGGCCCATCCTGTCCAAGTTGGTAAGGAAAAACAACACATCATCTGCGTATAGGGCTATATGATCTGACAATCCATCCGCCCATTCTAGACCGGTCACCTGAGCGTCGATTCGCACCCAGGCAGCCAGGGGCTCCATGCCCAAAGCGAACAAGTAGGGAGACAATGGGCACCCCTGTCTGGTGCCCCGACCAATGGAGAAAACCGATGAGACAGAACCCGCCACGCGTACAGACGCCGTTAGGTGAGTATATAGTAGAGTTAGATAAGACAGAAAACGAGGCCCTATGTTCAATCTACGCAGAAGTGCAAATAAATACACCCAACTCAGAGAATCAAATGCATGGTCCATATCCGCAAGCAGAAGCGCCGCACGCTCCCCCAAGCCCCTAACTGTCGCAATGGCAACATGTGCCCGGCGGATATTATGGCGGGTCGCCCGCTGGGGCATAAACCCGGCCTGATCGGGATGAACTAGGGAGGAAATATGAGGCCGGAGACGGTTGGCCAACGCCTTGGCCAGGACCTTTGCCTCTGCGTTAAGAAGGGAAATAGGGCGATATGACGCGTGGTGTGGTGCTCGGGAGGTCTCCCGGGCTTGTGGAAAACTACCACTTCTGCATGCCTCCAGTCACTAGGCAAGCGGCCCAGCTCCCTAGCTTCCTCCACCACCTTACGATAGTGAGGGCCCAGCTGCAGGAAAAACCGCTTAAAAAATTCGTTCGGGAAACCGTTTGGTCCCGGAGCCCTCCCGGGGTGTAGTTCCCCAAGAGCGGCACTCAGTTCGTCCTCTGTAAGTGGGCGATCCAGCTCTGCGCGAACATCATCTGAAAGGGCCTTAGGCGGGAGGTCGTCCAGGAAGCGACCTATCACCTCTGCCGATAGGCATTCCTTAGTGGCATAGAGGTCTGCATAGTACGTCGCAAAGCTCTTGGCAATAGCCGAGGGGTCTAATACAGGTGACCCGTCCGGACCCACAATGCCCGGGAGAGCCAGGGAGCCCAGCGACCCCTGGCACAATCTGTGTAGCAGCTTGCTCGACTTATCCCCCACTGGTAGATCCTGCTCCGGGTCGCCAACCATGCCTGGCGGGCCTCGTCTAGCAGAAGATGTGAATAACCCTGTTGCACGAGCAGCAATTGGCGGCAGACCAGCCGCCCCCCTTCCTCCCTGCTGCGCTCCTCTAGGTACAGAATTTCAGCCTCTGCCCGTATAAGAGACTCTCTGCGCGTCCTGCGGGCCGCGGCACAGAAGGAGATGTCCACCCCACGAAGTGTAGGCTTCATGGCCTCCCAAAGAGATTCAGCTCCCCGCACCGACCAAACATTAAACGACAAATATTGATCAATGGCCTCTTCCATATGTTCCCTGTAGTCTTCTTTCTGGAGGTTCCAAGCCGAGAGGCGCCACCGAAAGGGCCCGTGTACCATCCCTGCACGCAGGGTAATAGCCACCGGCGAATGGTCCGAGAGCCTACGGGGGAGAATATCGGCCGCCGCCACCCTACTGTCTACTGCCCGAGAGACAAATATGTAATCAATGCGGGAAAACGAGTCATGGACCGCCGATAGGTAGGTGTATCCCTGCGTCATGCCATGTATCCTGCGCCAGGGGTCAACCCAGTCCAGGCCCATCACCAGGGAATGAAGCTTGGTAGGGTGGCGAGCCTCCAGGGGACCCCCCGGCCTCCACCGATCCCGGGCTACATCTAACACATCATTCCAATTCCCACCCACTACTGCCAGGCCCTCTGGTATGTCCGCCCACAGGGTCACAAGTTTCTCCACCAGCCCCCAGGATAACAGCGGGGGAGCATATACACTCCCCAGCATCACAGTTTCGCCACCTACCGTGCCCTGCAAGAAAAGCTACCTGCCCTGCATGTCTCCCCACGTCTTAACATGTATATACGGGACCCGGCGATGGATCAGAACTGCAACTCCCCGAGAGCCCCTTACAAACCCCGAGTGGAACACATGTATGTAACCAAAGTGTTGAAAGCACAGCGCCTTCGTCCCCATGAGGTGTGTCTCCTGCAGCATTAATACATCTGCGCGGGCGCGCTTGGCCTGTTTAAGGATAGCCCCACGTTTAACCTTATCCAGCGCCCCTCTAACATTCCAGCTCATTATCCGCAGGGATCCAGTGGGATCCGGTGAACTACCCAACATGTCCACCATTGGGGGGCTTCATAAAGGCTAAGGACACAGATGACACAATAGAGGAAGTGCGGCATTTGGATCGCCATCTAGACCTGGAGCGCCTGGAGCCCCTCCCCTTTACTAAGGGCAGATTCCGGGCCACCCCACTCGAGGATGAATCAGAGTCCCTCCCGGGCGGCGAATGAGGGCGCAGCCGCACCGTCTCATCAGTCCACTGGAACACCTCATCCGGGGAATCAAAGAAGTGGGTACGTGAGCGATACACAACCCGCAGCCTGGCTGGATAAAGCAATGCATAGGGGAGTTTGAGCTCTCGGAGGCGGGCTTTGGATGCTAGGAATGATTGCCTCTGCTGTTGAACTAATTTTGTATAGTTGGGAAAGATCAGAATGCGGGCATTGTCATACAACAGCGGTTCCTTGGCCCTAGCCTGTTTCAGGATAGCGTCCCGGTCATGATAATTGAGTTGTTTTGCAATAATAGGCCTCGGGCGGGCCCCCGCCGGGGGTTTCTGCATCAGGGCCCTGTGGGCACGCTCCACGACGAAGCATTTAGATAGGGATTCCGGGGGCAACCAGCTCTCCAACCATTCAGTAAGGAACCGTTCCATATCTCCAGACTCACATCCCTCCGGAAATCCAATGAAGCGTAAATTGTTGCGCCGCGCCCTTCCCTCAGCATCTTCCACTCTCGATGCCAGGCCCCGTGGGGCGGTCTCCAAGGAGGTTACTCGCTGCTGCAGGGTGGTGACCACGTCTTCCACCCCCGAGATTCTTGTTTCAGTCTCGGTGATGCGAGCGACTGCATTCCGTAGGTCCTGCCGCAGCAGCATAACATCAGAGCCAACCGCCCCGATCTTGGCATCGAGGACGTCCCTGGACTGTGTAATGGCAGCCATGAGAGCGGCGTTGTCGGGCACGTCTCCATGGGTCCCCCCTGATGCCGCTGCGGAGGCCCCCGGGCCGGTGAATTTGTCCATTGTGCTCTGCTTGGTCGAACCTCCCCCAGGCTTGTCCCTCGTCATGACTGGCCAAGTGTCCCTCCTCGACCCGGATGACGGCCCGTCAGACACCGACACACCTCCGCTCCGGCAGTGGGGTCAGTACGGATATTGCAGACGTTGCTACGGTGCGGGGCTACGACCCAAGCGGCCCGATCCGACCGCCGATCTCACCACCGTTGATGTAGAACCCAGTGGCGGGACACAGACTCCAGACCCCCCAACGTGCCCCAAGTGACGCAGCCAACACCACAGTGAGTACCCCCATGGTCCGACCGACCGCCGACGGCGGCTCCCCGCACCGTGGGAGGGAGAAAGCATCGCGCCAGCCACCCGTCGGGCAGCAGTATGCACGGGCGGGCACGTTCCTGATGCTGCCTCACAGCACCTCCAGGCGGCGCCCCTCCACGGCTCGGCAAGGCCGTCGAATCCCTGGAGCCAACTCGTATAAGGGGGGAAGGGAGACTGGGGCGTCTGAGGAGCAGGATAAATGATGGCAACACAAGGCCCCGTCCCCCAAGGGCCCCAGGGGCTGTCCGTGCAGTTCAACGGGCCGCCAATGGCAGGCCGGGCGGGAGAGGAAGGGAGGCACCGCCAAAGTCCGCAGGCCATCAAGGCGAGCGCCCCCGTGCAACCGGAGGGAAGCAAAACTCCGTCCCGGCAGAGACCCCCGAACCACACCCCCGTGCGGCCCGACAGTGCCGCCGAACCCCCAGGTAAGCCTGTGGAGGGGGGGAGAGGAGGGACCCAGATGGTAGAGCGGGCACCGGTCAGCGCAAGGTCTCTAGCCTCCAAGTGCCCCGGGTGTCACTCGCGGGGCCCCCAAGCTGCCAGGGGAGAGACTCCGCCAAAGGGGAAGGGAGGCCAGCACACGCCGCTGCCCAGCGGGGGCGGCCAGTCCCTGCACGGCCCGAAGCTACCACAAAGAGGTCGACGACTCACCAATGTCACCGCGTGCACCTCTGATGCCCTTCCCTCGCGGTCCGACTCGACCGCCGACCGAGGAAGACCTGCCCCGTATCTCTCAGGGCGCGGGGAGGAGGTTGAGCTCCGGCAGAAAGCACCAAGGAATCGGCACGCCTCCTCCTCTAGGCAGGCCAGTCCTGCCGCCGCGACTCCGCCCCCCCGCCGGGGAACGCTGGAATCGCCGCACGCAAGGTCGCAGCTTCCAAGTTGCCTCCAGGCCTCAGCTGTGGCCGTCGTCGCTTCACCGCCCCAGGACACATCGCGGGACGGGACTCGCCTCGGGCAGGCAGCACCAGGTTACTACACCTCTGGGGCGGCTTGGAGGAGGATATTGCGGCCGGAGAAGCAGGATAAGTGAAGGATGTGGATCAGGGCTGGACGAAGCTCACTCAGCACACGTCCGCCATGATGGCTTGCTAAGCCACGTCACCTCCCCAATTTTCAAATTTTACCCCAGAATACACCCCAAATTTCAAATCCGACATCCGAAATCCATACCCACCCGAAAAACTTAAAATTACCCCATTACTGAGCTCACAATGCGTTGTAATCGAATGCGATGTAAAGGCACCTGCGTTGTCGGAGTTGCGTTGTTAACGATGTAATGCCTGCATTGTAATGGACGTCTCCCGTGTCAAAGGCAAGCCATAGGTAAGCCTGTCTGCGTCCGTCTGCCCCTGGACTGCGCTCAGCACCAATGACCCTTCCTCTTGGACACTCCACCGCTACGACAACAGGACCCTCCTCGCCATCAACCCTGTACGCCACCTCGCCTGCCAGGACCAACCTCTGCTCTGTACCGGACATCGCCATCGCCATTACTGACAGCTGCAGTATCACCCGCAAGGACCGCCCCGACCGTCCAGGAGGAGGCATTGCCATCACCTACAGAAGCACACTCCGACTGACCACGCACTTTAATGACCCAACGGTGACCATGGACCACCTCAACTCCCAGATCCGGACCAACCCCAAGCACATCCTCTGCAGGCCCCCCGGGCCATGGCCCCCCATTCTCCGATACCATTTTAGACCTCATTGCACCCCAGGCTCTCCCATCCACCGACGACATCCTACTCGGTGAACTCAAGTTCCACCTGGACAACCCCAGTGACCAGAACACCACCCCCTCCTGGGGAAGGTCCCCAACATCAGATGCAAGCAGCAAGTCACCACAACAAGCCACACAGCAGGGCACACGGTCGAGCACGTCACCTCCGCCAGCGGGAACTTCAACTACACCCACAACACCGGACTCTCCTGGACCGACCATCATTGTATACATCACGTCTTCACCTTGCCCACCGGATGCCACCGCCATCATTGCCCCCCCTCGTAGCTGGATCAAGGCCACCGAAGAACAGCTCGTCAACTCCCTCCGCACCACCACTCCACCAACGCTTGCAAACGATGACACTGCAGCACTCAACCGCCACCGATGGATCTCCAAATGCGCCGACACCCGGGCACCCCTCAAGAACGACACTGCGTCAGTACCTTCCGCCCTGCCTGATGGCAGGCGTGAGGGTGACGCAGTGCCACAGTGATAGGCTGGCCCCATGCATTGCTGGAGTTGCGTCATTGTTGTGAAACGACTGCAGCAATGCGTGTCTTTAGCGCAGACAGATACGTCAGGATTCCAGACGTATCTGTCATTACTTGCTTCATGGAGCGCTGTCCAGTGAATACAGCGCATCCATGGTGTCGCAAGTAGGGCGTAGTGAGAAGTGTTGCAACGCTGTCTTAGCGCAGCGCTGCAACACTTTTCATGACTGAGGCCCAGGAATGCGCACTATCTTATTGATGGTGCGCATTCCTGCCCTGTAGTTTTGTCGCAGGGAAGCGCAGCAACATTGCTTGCAGCGCTGTCCAGCACCAAAACCTGCTGAAATGAGGCCCCAAGTGCTATCTCCATTTTTAAGACCAGCTAATTTCTGGTCTTAAAAAACTGCCTCTAACTGCAGTTAGAGGCCGTTTTTTGGTCTTCCAAACTTCTAAGATCCCCTTGTAAATATCGCGAAGTGGGGTTTGCAGCCGTTTTTGTACGGGAACACCTCTCCTGCATATAATTATCGCTTACAGAAGTGGCGATCTTTACAACGGACGTTTCCGCCTAAAAACTGCTGCTAACAGAGGTTAGCGGCAGCTTGTAAATACGGCGATAAGAATATCACCGCAAAACCGGCGGAAAAGTGCTGCTAAGGCGGCGGTAACTCCTTGTACATATGCACCCGCGTGCTTTTATGTCTTTTTTTAATGAAATGTAAGCGTTACAAAATAATGCTTCCTAACTGAGGTGCTTAAGGCAGTGTACTCAAATGGTGCACTTCTTATTTCACCAACCATTTTCAGCAGGTTAAAGTTGACAAGTCCGTCTCGAGTTCGGTTGCCTTCACACAGGAGGTCCCTCAAGGTTTGATACTGGCTCCATCTCTTTTCAATCTCTGCATAGCACTTCTTAGTGTCCTACACACAAACCAAAAAATCGTCTGATGATGATAAACTGGTCTGTCCTAATATCTCCTCTCTCATTGAGGTCTTACTACTTCTCAAAGCTCTGCAAGAGCAAGATTGGATAATGTTGCTTCACTCGAAGCTCAATCCTTTAAAAACTGAACTTCTACTCATTCTGTTTTACCAATCGACATTCATTGTTGAATCTTGGCTTGACTCTAGCGATGTTCTGAATTGTAAACCCACAATCATTGACAATGCTAATCCTTAGGTTTCATCCTAGATAAAAAAAACGTATGGCCATATTTAGAGTTTGGCCGACAGGGTACTCTATAGCAAGGGTAACGGTGTACTCTGTCTGCCAAACTCTTTGTCTGCAAGCCTCATTTAGAGAAAGGCTGAACATAAGCTTTCTATCAGCTGAACCCCTATTGGTTCTGTCGATGGAAAGCTTACCCCAATGTCCCAATGGAGTAGCAGCCTTCGGAGTAAAGCCGACACATCACCCGCTCTGTTTAGAGCAGACATTGTGAAAAACCTAAATGTGGGGTACAGAAAAAAACGAGAGAACTTCCAGGGTGTGGGGGTCATTAGTTTTTAGTTTTTTGGCTGAAGGTACTCCGTCCAACCAATAATACATCAGGCCCTTAAACTACAATATCATATCAATGCAATGACTAAAAGTGTGCACATTGAACTACAACTTCTTTGGAGGTTTTGTCAGTATATTCTAAAACACAAACTTAACAGCATTTTGTGCTGTCAAGCATTGACTATGAGAACTCTCTTCTGACCAGTCTTACCAAAGTCCACCTGGACCCCCTGGAAGCAGTACTTCATGCAGTGACTTTCTTGGTAATGGGCACTCAAAAAGTGATAATACTTCTCCTGTTCTTTTAACAGTTCACTGGATTCTCTTGGAAGCCAGAGCACTTTACAAGACAGCCTTTATTACTTACAAGGCCTTACACACCTCTTTCTACCTAGTATGAGCTAAAACATCTTCTCTTCCAAAGACACACCTGTGCTGATTTCTTGTAAATCGCTTTATGAGAGTCGGCCTTCCTCTTTTCTCCCTTCCTTTCATCCTGAACCCTCTTCTTATCACTGCAAATTCGATGCTGATCTCTTCCTGTGCAAGTGGCCTCTAATCGCCATCTCTATTAGATTCCTCCCTGTCTCTAGATATTATGAAACTCATGCTGCATAACAAAGTTCAGATATTTGTAACTCTCCCATCTTGTTCAGACCCGCTTCCAATAATTAGGCTTACTGTGGCTATGATGTTTTCAATTAATGTTATCATTGTGGTTAGCTTACATCACATTGTAACCTCTGTCCATTTCATCACTATGTTTGTTTTCATTTTGATTATCACTAGGATAAGCTTATTTAACCTTGTAATGTTTGTCCTCTTCATTGCAAAGCACTCTAGTATCCAAGATCCTTATTTACACTATAAAACACCATAAATAATACATTAGAAATACAATTAAATAACAGTCATATAGTTAATGACCCTAAAACCCAAAAAAATGCATTGAGGTTATTTCTGTTTCCAAGTTATTGCTATCTGTAATTAGGAGGCGGGAGGTGCTAAGCCTAAATGTGACTGACTTCTTGCTCTTCAATCACAATCGACTTCACTGTTGCCACAGACACAAAACCACTACTTGAAATCCCTATGGTAAGGCTTACCTGATAATTTCCTCTGCTCATTCATCAAAATATTGAGTACCTCACTGAACATGTTGACGTACAATTTTGATGTGGTCATTACACTACTTTGGGAGAGAGGTGGAGTAGGTGGAGTTATTCCAGGTGGAGGTGAAACGCTGACTTTGCTGGTTTTATTAGCAGCATATTTCGATGCTGGCATTTGATGCGGCCCAATGACTGAGCAATGGTAGAAATTACAAGTTCCCATGACTCTTTTGCATATGCGGGACCTGTGCCTCTAACCATTTCTTGCGTTGCTGATTATATGCAGTGAGCTACCATTATTTCACTGCCTAACTTTTACCATAAACAGGTTGTGGTGTAGCACAGATTGACAGTTTATATAGTTAGGCCAAATTTTAAGTAGAACTGAAAATACACAGAGGGCAGACTGCCCTTCTCTTCTTTGCCCTATGCCATCCTCGTGCCTAGCAATGTGGTCATTGACATGCTGTGCCACAACTTGGCGCCAAATTAAGTAGAGAGCTCCATTTTCCCTCTAAATGGCAGTGCAAAAGGCAGCTGTATACTGACATATATGCAGGGCCACTGTAATATTGCGACATGGGAGGGCCAAAATGTGCAGCAGGGTTGACTAAATTATGTGTAAAAAAAAAAGCCAAATTAGACGACATGAAGAGGCACATTTTGTGGCAGTATTGTTTCACTATTTTTTTAATTTTTACAAATGTTAACAGTGTCAGGGTAACGGCTTCACCTCATTAGTATCAACTTAACACCTAAATACAACATCCAGCAACTGAAAGCTGACCAATTAACCTTTGTAATGGACCTGACACCATCACCACATGTATTTTCATCTATTCACTTGGCCCGATAATATCCATTTGGCCCTATAGTAAGTACCAGTCCAGTGTTTATGAATGAATGTATTATTCCCCCATGGGTACAGGCTGCATAGTACTCCGTATATATATACATATGTATATATACACACACATACATATTACCTACTGGCGGTTGCCAGTAGGTAGTTATAGTTTGGACCTCGTTTCTATTCAAAAAGCGTTTTTTCTTTTGCCAATATCTTTGGCGCAGGTTGACGAATCTTCGCGAAATTTTCAAAACTAATGGGGCGCTCCGGTCAGCTCCTGTCTTGAAAGTTTCGGGGTGATTCGTCAAGCGGGGGCTGAGAAAAAAGGGGGGTCCCAAAACACGTTTTCCCCATGTTAATTTCCATAGGAACTTTAGACAAAGCTACAGCCCGCACTGCTGAACGGAATTACACCAAATTTGGCAAAAAGGTAGGTCTTGGTTCAGAAAGAGCCCTTTTTAGGTCTCGCCTACGCAGCGCGCATGCGCTGCATAGGAGACCTTTAGCAATCGATACGCCTTTTCAGCCAAAAACGTGCACGCTTTGCATTGCCTTCAATGGCAACGCGTGCACGTTTGGCGATTCCCTTGCGGGAGCGAGCTTTGAAACCATCTGTTTGTAATTAACAGATGGTTTCAAAGCTCGCTCCCGCAAGGGAAACAGGCGCAGGCCCCCTCCTCTCTCCCCTCCCCCTGCTGCCTCTCGTCAAACTTTTTTTTTTTACTTCGAGCGCGAGGCGCGCGTGCTTGTTTAAGACAGTATCAGCCAGAGTGTGTATAGCGCGGCTTTGCTGAACTCTGTGGAACCCATCTTCGGACGTCAGTGGCTCCAATTAGCCGCTATCGAGAGCAATCCGGAACGGAAGCAGCTGAAACTACTCTAAACTCCAATTGTGAGTCAACCTTGAGTTAATCAGCAATGGCGCTGGATATGGCTAATATAAACGCTTTTTTTTCTTCGCTTGAGTGGTGACAAAACTTTCTTATGCACACAGGAGACTAAAATATGCTGTTATTGTTCCCATAATTACCTGTATTCATTATTAAGTCTGATATACCTCCCGGTTCTGGGGGCTGCAGAACTGATGCTGTGGGGAGACGCTGGTTACCACTGGTGCAAAGGCGTCTCACCGTCACTTCTGACTCCCGCTACGACCCAGCCTCACCTGAGCTGCGGGCGGCATAAGATCACACAGGTGCTGTAGAGATGTGCTGGGATGCGGAATACAGAAGGACGTGCAGTGCATGGCGGCGAAGCACCGGGTAACAGAAGACGCCGAGAAGTCAAACGGAGGGAACAGCCTTGCACACGGGCTTCCTCCTACTTAGGGTGGCCAGAATTTCAGAATGAAGAACCAGGACGGCCCGTAGAAATAGAAATAGGACTATGTTTTGGTCACAAAAGGACTACACAAAAAATATTTAAGGTCACTTTCCCATCAGGGTTGGATTGGGATTAAAAATCGGCCCGGGCACGATAAAAAAAGTGGCCCACATTTGCATATTGCCTATCCGCAAAACACTGTTTCAGCAAAATTTTATAAAACAAGCATTGCCATAGCCAATAGGTCTCGCCTTTGGGACCTTATAAGTATTTAGTTATGCAGCACAATATCATTGGTACAACAGCATCAACTGTTGCATGGCTAAACACTTATAAGGTCCCAAAGGCGAGACCTATTGGCTATGCCAATGCTTGTTTTTAAATGGTGTAAATCCGTTCAGTAGTTCCAGAGAAATTAGAAAAAGAAAAGTTTCGATATCTGAGCACCGAGGAGGGTTCGCGAACCGTCCCGGGCACGAGCTTCACTCTGATTGGCTGCCAACACTCCAAACCAGGAAGTGTTGGCAGCCATCTTGTGACTCGTTAACCGAGTCACAAAAAAAGAGTAAATAAAAAGGTGAAAAACAAGAAAAGGGGGCAGGGCACAAACACCCTGACCCCCTAGGCCTGCTCAGGGGGTCCCACAAGGACCACCAGGGCCCAAAAAAGCATTTTCTTTTTTAAATCGGCCGAATTCGCGCTGGGGTCGTGAATCCGGCTGAGAAAATTTTAAAAAAACGAAGCGCGGGCTCCCGCGCTTCATTGTATTTAAGCCCCCGGGTGGGCCAGGTCCTGGGGGCATGCCTAATTATGTTGCGGGGGCCAGCGTGGGCCCCCGCAGCCCCGGGTACTGCCACCTCCCTGGGGTTTAATTTATGATGTGCAGGGGGGCACGCGGCCCCCCACAGCCCCAGGGACCGCCACCTCCCCGGGGCATAAAGCAATAGGGGTGGGGGGGCCTCGCAGCCCCCCCAAACCCCGGGGACCGCCACCTCCCCGGGACTTTCTTCAAATTAGGGAGGGGGGCCTCACGGGCCCCCCCCAAGCCCTGGGGACCACCACCTCCCCGGGGCTTTGAAATTAATTAATTAGTGTGGGGGGGCTTGAGCCCCCGGGACATTGCTGTTTGCTATGGCAGGGCGGGAGCACGCCTCCCACCCTGCCATAGCAAACACTGCTTTGGTTTTTGGAAGCGATGCAGGAAGCCTGCTCTCGCTTCCAAAATCCAAAGCAGATTGCTTTTGCACAAGGGGAGCTGCATGTCAGCAGCTCCCCTTGTGCAAAAGCAATGCCGGCTCCCGCAGGAGGCGGGGAGCCGGCGGGACAGTGGGGGCATTGGGGCTCCCCCCAAGGTCCCCATCACAAAGGCCAGGCCCCGGGGGATGGGGTCCCCGGGGCCAGAAGTGGCCCGGGAGGGGGGCCACGCGGCCCCCTCCATGCAATAAAATAAATAAAGAAGGAAAGGCCGGCCCCGGGGGATGTGGTCCCCGGGGCCATAATTGGCCTGAGGAGGGGGACCACGCGGCCCCCCTCCAAAGTATTTAATACATTTTTTTTTAAAAGACTGGCCATGCCCCGGGGGATGGGGTCCCCGGGGCCAAAATTGGCCTCGAGAGGGGGGCCACGCGGCACCCTTCCCGATTAAAAAAAAAAAAAGTGTTAGAAAAAGGGGTCAGGCCCTGGGGTATGGGGTCCCCAGGGCCCCAAAAAAGTTAAAAAAAAGGGCCACACAGCCCCCATTGTAAAAAATGTTTTTTTTTAGAAAGCAGGCATCTCGCTGGAGGCCACGCCCCCTTTCTCCACCACTCTGCAAACGTGCACCCTGGCGCGTTGTTAGTTGGGGAATTAATTCCCCTTGAATGCTGAGGGTCCCTGGAAGCCAACTAGCCCACCAGGTACCTCCAATATGCGCCACAGAGCTGCGTTGCAGAGAGGTGGTCCGAGGCCACGCCTCTTTTTACACCACTCTGCAAACGTGCCTCTTGGCGCACTGCTGGTGGGGCGATGAGGTCCTCTTGTGTCCTGAGAACCTCAGGACACAAGTGGACTTCATCCCCCGAGCAGCAGTGCGCCAAGAGGCGTGTTTGCAGAGTGGTGTAAAAAGGGTGTGTGGCCTCGGACCACCTCTCTGCAATCCAGCTGTGTGGCGCTTACTGGAGGTACCTGGTAAGCTAGTTGGCCCCCAGGGACCCTCAGTATTCAAGGGGAATTAATTCCCCAACTAACAACGCGCCAGGGGGCGCATTTGCAGAGTGGTGGAGAAAGGGGGTGTGGTCTTTGTCTACCTCTCAGCAATCCCACTGTGTGGGGCTTACTGGAGGTAAGCGGTAGGCTAGTTTGCCCCTAAAGAACCCCCAGCAGCGAAGGGGACTTGAATCCCATTCAAGAGCGCGCCAGGGAGCGCGTTTGGAGAGTGGTGGGCAAAGGGGGCGTGGCCTGCTCTTTGAACTTAGCAATGCTGCTGTGTGGGACTTACTGGAGGTAATAGGAGGGGTAGTTGGCCCCCAAGGATGTCCTTGGGGGCCAACTACCCCTCTTGTTACCTCCAGTAAGTCCCGCACAGTGGGATCGCTAAGACGACTTCGAAGGCCATGCCCCCCTTTCTCCACCATTCTGCAAACGCGCCTCCTGGCAGACTACGGGATGGGGGATGAAGTCCAATTTACTCCTGAGGGACTTTGGGGGCCAAGAAGCCCTACTGGTACCTCCTGTAAGCCCTACGCACCGGAATTCCTGAGCGCTGGTCGGAGGCCCAGCACCCTTTCTCCACCACTCTGCAAACGCGACTACTAGTTAAAGAAGTGTTTGCAATGTAATAGGTTTCGCATTTGCGAGAATTAGAGCTATTGGCGTTGTAAATGCAAAAGTTTTTTACTAATGTTTTTTGGAGTGGAGTGGATGTACGTTGTGTGTAGTGGAATTATGTGGTATGTTGTGCAGTGAAATTATGTGTACAGAAAGTATGTGGTATTTAGTGTATAGGAATTATGTAGAGTGGGATTATGTGTTATGGAGAGTAATTATGTGGTATGGTAGTCTGTGTTGTGGAGTGGTAACCTCGGGTTTAGTCTTCCTCGTTTCCATAGAAGCTCAACTATTAACTCAGTGAGACAAAAAAAGATGGAATCACTGAGGAGCACTTGTGGACCAAGTCAGAGGTATGAGCAGGGTCACTGGAATTATGTGACTGTTTGGCTGCACCGACTTTCGCACAATTATACATTTTCTGCATTAGCCACATAATTCATCATCTGCACCCTAATCTGCAGATTTGAACAAAAAAGCCTTGTTTCTAGCTGAAACGGGTCAAACGTTACCAAAAATGCAGCGACAAGTGTTACAGCGTGGTGGAAAGCCCTTTGCAAACCTAGAATGGTCACCTGTTACTTATTGCTAAATGTGGGTGTTAAATTGGTACTAATGGTGTGCAAGCCACTCTTGCTTCCCTCTGCGCCTCTCTTGCCTCTTTCTGCATTTCTGTTGCTTCTTTATGCACGTTTATTTCTTTTCCTGCACTTCTCTTGACCTCATTCTGCAAATCACTTGTACTTTCTGCACCTCTCTTCCCTCTTTCTGTACGTCTGCTGCCTCTTTCTGCACCTCATTTGCTTCTTTCTGCACCCCTGTTGTCTCTTTCTGCACTCGTCTTCCCTCTTTCTGTACCTTTCCTGCCTGTTTTTGCATCTCACTTGCCTCTTTCTGCACTTTTCTTGCTTCTTTCTACACCTCTCTTGCTTCTTTCAGCAATTCCCTTGCCTCTCTTGTGCACTTCTCTTGCCTATTTCTGCACCTCTATTGCCTCTTTTTGAACCTCTGTTGGCTCTTTCTGCACCTCACTTGCTCCTTTCTACACTTCTCTTGCCTCTTTCTGCACCCCTGTTGCTTCATTCTGCACTTTCCATGCTTCTTTCTGCACCTGTCTTGCTTCTTTCTGCACCCCTGTTGTCTCTTTATGTACCTCTTTTGCCTCTTTCTGCACTTTTCTTGCCTTTTTCTGCAGTTCTCTTCCCTCTTTCTGCACATCTGTTGCCTCTTTCTGCACCTCATTTGCTTCTTTCTGCACCCCTGTTGTCTCTTTCTGCACTCGTCTTCCCTCTTTCTGTACCTTTCCTGCCTGTTTTTGCATCTCACTTGCCTCTTTCTGCACCTTTCTTGCTTCTTTCTACACCTCTGTTGCTTCTTTCAGCAATTCTCTTGCCACTTTGTGCACTTCTCTTGCCTGTTTCTGCACCTCTCTTGCCTCTTTTTGCACCTCTGTTGGCTCTTTCTGTACCTCACTTGCTCCTTTCTACACTTCTCTTGCCTCTTTATGCACCCCTGTTGCTTCATTCCGCACTTTCCATGCTTCTTTCTGCACCTGTCTTGCTTCTTTCTGCACCCCTGTTGTCTCTTTATGTACCTCTTGTGCCTCTTTCTGCACTTTTCTTGCCTTTTTCTGCACCTCTCTTTCTGCACGTCTGTTGCCTCTTTCTGCACCTGATTTGCTGCTTTCTGCACCCCTGTTGTCTCTTTCTGCACTCGTCTTCCCTCTTTCTGTACCTTTCCTGCCTGTTTTTTCATCTCACTTGCCTCTTTCTGCACTTTTCTTGCTTCTTTCTACACCTCTGTTGCTTCTTTCAGCAATTCTCTTGCCTCTTTGTGCACTTCTCTTGCCTGTTTCTGCACCTCTCTTGCCTCTTTTTGCACCTCTGTTGGCTCTTTCTGCACCTCACTTGCTCCTTTCTATACTTCTCTTGCCTCTTTCTGCACCCCTGTTACTTCATTCTGCACTTTCCATGCTTCTTTCTGCACCTCTCTTCCTTCTTTCTGCACGTCTGTTGCCTCTTTCTGCACCTCATTTGCTTCTTTCTGCACCCCTGTTGTCTCTTTCTGCACTCGTCTTCCCTCTTTCTGTACCTTTCCTGCCTGTTTTTGCAACTCACTTGCCTCTTTCTGCACTTTTCTTGCTTCGTTCTACACCTCTGTTGCTTCTTTCAGCAATTCTATTGCCTCTTTCTGCACTTCTCTTGCCTGTTTCTGCACCTCTCTTGCCTCTTTTTGCACCTCTGTTGGCTCTTTCTGCACCTCACTTGCTCCTTTCTACACTTCTCTTTGCCTCTTTCTGCACCCCTGTTGCTTCATTCTGCACTTTCCATGCTTCTTTCTGCACCTGTCTTGCTTCTTTCTGCACCCCTGTTGTCTCTTTATGTACCTCTTTTGCCTCTTTCTGCACTTTTCTTGCCTTTTTCTGCAGTTCTCTTCCCTCTTTCTGCACGTCTGTTGCCTCTTTCTGCACCTCATTTGCTTCTTTCTGCACCCCTGTTGTCTCTTTCTGCACTCGTCTTCCCTCTTTCTGTACCTTTCCTGCCTGTTTTTGCATCTCACTTGCCTCTTTCTGCACTTTTCTTGCTTCTTTCTACACCTCTGTTGCTTCTTTCAGCAATTCTCTTGCCTCTTTGTGCACTTCTCTTACCTGTTTCTGCACCTCTCTTGCCTCTTTTTCCACCTCTGTTGGCTCTTTCTGCACCTCACTTGCTCCTTTCTACACTTCTCTTGCCTCTTTCTGCACCCCTGTTGCTTCATTCTGCACTTTCCATGCTTCTTTCTGCACCTGTCTTGCTTCTTTCTGCACCCCTGTTGTCTCTTTATGTACCTCTTTTGCCTCTTTCTGCACTTTTCTTGCCTTTTTCTGCACCTCTCTTCCCTCTTTCTGCACGCCTGTTGCTTCTTTCTGCACCCCTGTTGTCTCTTTCTGCACTCGTCTTCCCTCTTTCTGTACCTTTTCTGCCTGTTTTTGCATCTCACTTGCCTCTTTCTGCATTTTTCTTGCTTTTTTCTACACCTCTGTTGCTTCTTTCAGCAATTCTCTTGCCTCTTTGTGCACTTCTCTTGCCTGTTTCTGCACCACTTTTGCCTCTTTTTGCACCTCTGTTGGCTCTTTCTGCACCTCACTTGCTCCTTTCTACACTTCTCTTGCCTCTTTCTGCACCCCTGTTGCTTCATTCTGCACTTTGCATGCTTCTTTCTGCACCTGTCTTGCTTCTTTCTGCACCCCTGTTGTCTCTTTATGTACCTCTTTTGCCTCTTTCTGCACTTTTCTTGCCTTTTTCTGCACCTCTCTTCCCTCTTTCTGCACCCCTGTTGTCTCTTTCTGCACTCGTCTTCCCTCTTTCTGTACCTTTCCTGCCTGTTTTTGCATCTCACTTGCCTCTTTCTGCACTTTTCTTGCTTCTTTCTACACCTCTGTTGCTTCTTTCAGCAATTCTCTTGCCTCTTTGTGCACTTCTCTTGCCTGTTTCTGCACCTCTCTTGCCTCTTTTTCCACCTCTGTTGGCTCTTTCTGCACCTCACGTTCTCCTTTCTACACTTCTCTTGCCTCTTTCTGCAGCCCTGTTGCTTCATTCTGCACTTTCCCTGCTTCTTTCTGCACCTGTCTTTCTTCTTTCTGCACCCCTGTTGTCTCTTTATGTACCTCTCTTGCCTCTTTCTGCACTTTTCTTGCCTTTTTCTGCAGTTCTCTCTCCTCTTTCTGCACGTCTGTTGCCTGTCTCTGCACCTCATTTGCTTCTTTCTGCACCCCTGTTGTCTCTTTCTGCACTCGTCTTCCCTCTTTCTGTACCTTTCATGCCTGTTTTTGCATCTCACTTGCCTTTTTCTGCACTTTTCTTGCTTCTTTCTACACCTCTGTTGCTTATTTCAGCAATTCTCTTGCCTCTTTGTGCACTTCTCTTGCCTGTTCCTGCACCTCTCTTGCCTCTTTTAGCACCTCTGTTGGCTCTTTCTGCACCTCACTTGCTCCTTTCTACACTTCTCTTGACTCTTTCTGCACCCCTGTTGCTTCATTCTGCACTTTCCATGCTTCTTTCCGCACCTGTCTTGCTTCTTTCTGCACCCCTGTTGTCTCTTTATGTACTTCTTTTGCCTCTTTCTGCACTTTTCTTGCCTTTTTCTGCACTTCTCTTCCCTCTTTCTGCACGTCTGTTGCCTCTTTCTGCACCTCATTTGCTTCTTTCTGCACCCCTGTTGTCTCTTTCTGCACTCGTCTTCCCTCTTTCTGTACCTTTCCTGCCTGTTTTTGCATCCCACTTGCCTCTTTCTGCACTTTTCTTGCTTCTTTCTACACCTCTGTTGCTTCTTTCAGCAATTCTCTTGCCTCTCTGTGCACTTCTGTTGCCTGTTTCTGCACCTCTCTTGCCTCTTTTGGCACCTCTGTTGGCTCTTTCTGCACCTCACTTGCTCCTTTCTACACTTCTCTTGCCTCTTTCTGCACCCCTGTTGCTTCATTCTGCACTTTCCATGCTTCTTTCTGCACCTGGCTTGCTTCTTTCTGCACCTCTTATGTCTCTTTATGTACCTCTTTTGCCTCTTTCTGCACTTTTCTTGCCTTTTTCTGCAGTTCTCTTCCCTCTTTCTGCACGTCTGTTGCCTCTTTCTGCACCTCATTTGCTTCTTTCTGCACCCCTGTTGTCTCTTTCTGCACTCGTCTTCCCTCTTTCTGTACCTTTCCTGCCTGTTTTTGCATCTCACTTGCCTCTTTCTGCACTTTTCTTGCTTCTTTCTACACCTCTGTTGCTTCTTTCAGCAATTCTCTTGCCTCTTTCTGCACTTCTCTTGCCTGTTTCTGCACCTCTCTTGCCTCTTTTTGCACCTCTGTTGGCTCTTTCTGCACCTCACTTGCTCCTTTCTACACTTCTCTTGCCTCTTTCTGCACCCCTGTTGCTTCATTCTGCACTTTCCATGTTTCTTTCTGCACCTGTCTTGCTTCTTTCTGCACCCCTGTTGTCTCTTTATGTACCTCTTTTGCCTCTTTCTGCACTTTTCTTGCCTTTTTCTGCAGTACTCTTGCCTCTTTCTGCAACTCTGTTGCTTCTTTCTGCACTTCTCTTGCCTCTTTCTGCACCCGTTGCTTCATTCTGCACTTTGTATGCTTCTTTCTGCATCTGTCTTGCTTCTTTCTGCAACCCTGTTGTCTCTTTCTGCACTCGTCTGCCCTCTTTCTGTACCTTTCTTGCCTGTTTCTGCATCTCACTTGCTTCTTTCTGCACTTTTCTTGCTTCTTTCTACACCTCTGTTGCTTGTTTCTGCACCTGTCTTCCCTCTTTGTGCAACTCTCTAGCCTCTTTCTACACCTCTCTTCCCTCTTTCTGCACCACTCTTGCCTCTTTTTGTACCTCTGTTGCTTCTTTCTGCACTTCTCTTGACTCTTTCTGCACCCTTCGTGCCTCTTTCAGCACCTCTGTTGCTTCTTTCTGCACTTCTCTTCCTTCTTTCTGCACTCCTCGTGCCTCCTTCTGCACCTCTGTTGCTTTTTTCCACAGATCTTTTGCCTCTTTCTGCACCTCACTGGCCTCTTTCAGCACCTCTGTTGCTTTTTTCTGCAGATCTCTTGCCTCTTTCTGCACCCCTCTTTTCTCTTTCTGTACCTCTCTTGCTTCTTTCTGCACCCTTGTTCCCTCTTTCTGCACCTTTCATGCCTGTTTCTGCATCTCTTTTGCCTTTCTGTACCTCTGTTGCCTCTTTCTGCACTTTTTTGCCTCTTTCTGCACCCCATTTGCCTCTTTCTGTCCTCTGCTGCTTCTTTCTGCACTTCCGCTGCTTCTTTCTGCACTTCCATTGCCTCTTTCTGCACTTCTCTTGCTTCCTTCTGCACCTCAATTGCCTCTTTCAGCACATCTGTTGCTTTTTTTTGCAGATCTCTTGCCCCTTTCTGCACCTCACTTGCCTCTTTCAGCACCTCTGTTGCTTTTTTCTGCAGATCTCTTGCCTCTTTCTGCACCCCTCTTTTCTCTTTCTGCACCTCTCTTGCCTCTATCTGCACACCTGTTCCCTCTTTCTGCACCTTTCCTGCCTGTTTCTGCACCTCTCTTGCCTCTTTCTGTACCTCTGTTGCCTCTTTCTGCACTTCTCTTGCTCTTTCTGCACCCTTTGCGCCTCTTTCAGCACCTGTTACTTCTTTCTGCACTTCTCTTACTTCTTTCTGCACCCCTACTGCCTCTTTCTGTACCTCCCTTGCCTCTTTGTGCACCCCTCCTACCTTTTTCTGCAACCCTCTTTCCTCTCTCTCCACCCCTCTTCCCTCTTTCAGCACCTCTGTTGGTTCTTTCTGCACTGCTCTTGCTTCTTTCTGCACTGCTCTTGCCTCTTTCTGCACTTCTCTTGCTTCTTTCTACACCTCTGTTGCTTCTTTCAGCAATTCTCTTGCCTCTTTCTGCACTTCTCTTCCTTCTTTCTGCACCCCTCCTGTCTCTTTCTGTACCTCTCTTGCCTCTTTGTGCATCTCTCCTACCCCTTTCTGCACCCCTTTTGCCTCTTTTTACACCTCTGTTGGTTCTTTTTGCACTGCTCTTGCTTCTTTCTGCACATCACTTGCCTCTTTCTGCACTTCACTTGCTTTTTTCTGCATCTCTCTTGCCTCTTTCCTCACCTCTGTTGCTTCTTTCTGCACTTCTCTTGCCTCCTTCTGCACCTCTTAGTTAGAGGTAGTTTTAATCCCCCTGCCCTATTATGTACTAGGGCCATACAGGGGAGGTCATGCCAATCACAAGGGTACCCCAACACATAGTGTACCCTAGTGTATGTAGGTGTTTACACTGTATTCTAAGTGTCTTTCAGCATAGCACTGGCTCCGGGCCTGGTTAGTCAGAGTCAGTTACCACCAGTACCCATCAGCAAAAAGTTGGGGGCACAGGATGACTTTGCAACAAGGCCTCTTTCTGCTCCTCTGTTGGTTCTTTGTGCACATCTCTTGCTTCTTTCTGCACCTTTCTTCGTCTTTCTGGACTTCTGTTGCCTCTTTCTGCATTTCTCTTGCTTCTTTCTGCGCCTTTCTTCCTCTTTCTGCACATGTCCTACCTCTGTAGGCATAGTTAGAAATTAGCATTCAAAAACCTTTGAAATTCACTGAAAAAACCACAGGTTTCAGGGACGTTATAGTTAGAAATTAGCATTTAAAAAACCTTTGAAATTCACTGAAAAAACCAAAGGTTTCAGGGACGTTATAGTTAGAAATGAGCATTTAAAAAACCTTAGAAATTCACTGAAAAAACCACAGGTTTCAGGGACGTAATAGTTAGTTGGACATTTCACTCGTACAAAACCAGAGAAATTCGGCCGTTATAGTTAGTTCAGCTAACTATAACTCGCGCCCCCGCAATGCACTGCTGATGACGTCACATATGACATCATTCATGACATGGTCAGTGACATCACTGATGACATCACTGATGACATTATCCATGTGATAATCTGATGCACCTCCTCACACCCTAATATAACCTTTGATACACCCACTCTAAAATACAGACTACCATTTTCGAAACCATAGACACACCAACACCAGTTACCACATACTCACTCACTGATTCCTAGGTCTACACACACATCCACTCATTCACCCATACAGTCACTCATACATGCAGTCACTCATCAATACAGCACTATCATATGCACTCATATACCTATACAGACACTCACACACCGCCACTCACCCATAGAGTTACTCACACACCTAGTCAGTCATGTAAAGAATCAATCACACTCCCATTTACTCACCTATACAGTTATACACACACCACCTCACCTATTCATACAGATACTAACACATACTTACTCTCTATACAACTACTGACACAAGCACACAATCATTCATACTGCCACTCTCACAATCACTCACTCTCACATATAATCATTTATATACTCCAACACTCACATATACTGCCTTTCACATATGTAGTTACTCCCACTGAGACATCCATTCACTCACCAACACAGTCATACGCACACTCACTCACCCATACAGCCCTTCACAGACACACTCTTGAACCCATACACCCAGTGAATCACCCACTCACACATCTATGCACAAAGTCACACACCCCCCACCCACCCACCCACACAGACACTCAGGCACCCATACAAATACTCAGGCAACCATTCAATAACCCATATAGACACTCATGTAGCTACTCACCAACCCATGCAGCAGCTTACACAACAACAGACAGACTGATACAGACATTCACACAGTTGTCACTAACCCATGCATTCAGTAAGACACATTTAATCACTCACTTATACAGTCAGTCACGCACCTACTAAATCCTCCATCCAGACACTTATACACCCACTCATTCTTCAATACACCTTGGCATATATATAAAACATATTTAAACTTTATAGAAACACACAGTCACTGGATGATGAGTGATGTCATTTGAGATGTCATCAGTGATGTCATCAGTGATGTCACTGACCATGTCATGAATGATGTAATATGTGACGTCATCAGCAGTGCATTGCGGGGGCGCAAGTTATAGTTAGCTGAACTAACTATAACGGCCGAATTTCTCTGGTTTTGTACGAGTGAAATGTCCAACTAACTATAACGTCCCTGAAACCTGTGGTTTTTTCAGTGAATATGTATATATATATATATCTATCACTCCTCATCTTCACGATCGCTCACCCCTGGGATCAGATAGGAAAACGGACACCGCTTATTTAGTGCAATTTCTTTATTGTGCTTGCCGCCATGACGCGTTTCAGCCCCTTGAGGCCTTGATCACATGACCTGCTTCGTGTTGTGGTTTGAATTTAAAGTGCTCAGTGCATATAAAACTGGAAGACAGACTGCCCGTCTCTTTCCAATTCCGTATTCACATTAAAATCCAACATTCATTACATTTCATCTTTAAATGCAACAAATAATCTCTATATAAATACATGGTAATATCAGGTTTTAAAAACAGAACCTTCTATGGAATTAAAAATCAATTTCATTGTCAACTATTGCATTGTTACTACCCGTATAAATACAATAATGCAGTTGATTATATATGTCTGATATCTCAGCTGTAAGGTCCAGATTGAGTCCTTCATTTCTATTACTCCATCCATTAACCTCAACTTAAATAAGACATTAAAATCAACATAAATTGAACCCCAACTCTGAATAACATACTTGCCTTGAGCATTATTAAAATACAATAATTATGTGCAAAACTCGCAAACTAACCATGTAAAATACACTTGGTTGCTTTTTTTTCCCCTTCCTAATGTTGGGTCACTCACCATTATATCATATTCCAAAATTATTCCAGTTCTGCCTGTTAGACCCCATTATATTACACAACAACTTTATTGGTAAATGTGTTATTTTACGGACAATGTGCAAAAAGTGCTATTTAATAAAGTGCTGTTTGTGCCTGTATTTCATATTTTTCGCAATCGGGAACCATGTATCTCATCAATTCCCGATACACGAAAAACACCTAAAACCAAAAAAACTGTATAAGAGGGCCGGCCGGCCGAGGACATTACTTCACAGGTAAGTCATGTTCTTCTTTCTAATATCAGCAATTGCTCTTATTATTCGACATGTATTCCACTAATCTTAAACATTGTATCAATATTAAGTGATACGGAGGTCACTCGGAAGGAGATGGACAGAGCCGGAATAGTTCAAAACTTTAAGGGCTGTTAAGAAATGCCCCCTATAGCCATGTATGTAAGTCCTCTGTGGTATTGAGTCCATTAGGACTCTTACTATCCAATTCCAAAATATATTTGGTTTCCAACCGTCTGAGGGCGACTTCCCTGTTGCCCCCTCGTCTCAATGGTAAGACTGCATCTATGACAAAATATTTTAATCTCTCCAGATTATTCTCATGATGTTCTTTAAAGTGGCGAGCCACGTCAGAGTTTGTAATAGCTCTTAGATGCTGGAGCACCCTTTTGTGGACTTGCAGCTTGGTGCTGCCTACATACTGTAGTCCACACGGGCACTCCAGCACATAAATTGCAAATTCTGACTTACATGTAAGAAACTTGTCAATCTTTTGGGGTTTGTTTTTAAAAGGCGAGCAAAAAGTTGTCCTACTGACCCCATACTTGCAGGCCCTGCAAGTCGCACACCTGACAAAGCCTTTGCGCTCCGACAGCCAATTGGTATTGGTTGTTACTTGAGGGCTGCTGCTTACAACCAGATCTCTGGTACTCGGCGCCCTCCTATATGTGATTTTGGGGGTACGTGGTACTCTATCCCCCAAGATCGGGTCGCTCAGTACCATATGCCAGTTTTTATTAAAAATCTTATAAATGCTATCCTTTTGCGTGTTAAAAGTTAGGATAAGTCTTGGATTGTTATCAGTAGGGCCTGAGTCAGTTGTCACTCGTGTTTTATTTGTTGTTGGTTTACCCAATATACCTTTGCGTGACACGGCCCTTGTCCTTTTAATGGCCTCATCAATTACGTGACTGACACAGCCTCTTTCTAAGAATCTAACTTTGCATTCTTGCTGGGCTGTTATTAGATCTTCCTCCCTACTGCAGATTCCCCGAAGGGATACTACAGATCGTGGGTTTTGGATGAAAGCTGGCTGAATGGAGAATCGTGTTGCCCGCTGTTGGTTTGCGGTACAAAGTGGTTTCCAACTTCCCACTGGCCACAAAAATCTCAACATCCAGAAATGTGATTGAACTATTGCTGATGGTGTGGGTAAAGTGCAGGTTTAACTCATTGTTGTTGAGCAGGCCTATAAACTCCTCCGCACTACCTCTGTCTCCCCGCCACACCACAAACAAATCGTCTATATATCGTATCCACTTGACCACCTTCTCCGTCATGATGTCTACATACTGTGATGACAAAATCATCCTTTCCCACCATATATATATATATATATATAGTCTACTGGCGGTCGCCAATAGGTAATTATAGTTAGGACCTAGTTTCCATAGACAAAAGTGTTGTTTATTTTGCTAATAACTTTGGTGTCATTTGACAAATCTTCATGAAATTGTCAAAACAAGCACGCCAATCACTTCAGCTGCTGTCTCGAAAGTTTGGGGGTGATTCATCAAGCAGTAGATGAGAAAAAATGGGGTCCCAAAACTCGTCTTCCCCATGCAATTTCCCATAGGGATTTTGAAACCGACTATAGATCAGACCGCTCAACGGAATTACACCAAATTTGGCAGAAAGCTAGATCTTGGCCCAGAAAGATCTCTTTTTGTGATTTGGTGTATAAAGCGTTCAGTAGTTTTGAAGTTATTAAAGACAAACATATTTATAGATATCTTGGGACACGGACCCTCCGAGGATCCGACAGATCTCATGGTGAGATATGATTGGCTACCACCACTCCAACCAGGAAGTGGTGGCAGTCATCGTGAAACTTGGACTCATCCAGGTCTGAAGAAAAAAACGCAAAACAAAACATAAGGGGGCAGGGTAGGAATACCTTAACCCCCATAGGCATGGTGATGGGGTCCCAAAACATATTTTTTTCAATTTTGCCACAAATTTGCTGAGCAAAACTGAAAAAACAAGCGCAGTCCCCCCCCGCTTGCTTTTCTTCCCCCCCATGGGTGGGCCAGGTCCCGGGGACGAAATACCTTATATATTAATGGGGAGAGGGGTGCATATGGCCCCCCCAGCCACATTAGAATACAGGGAGGGGGGCCATGTGGCCTCCGTGCTGGCCTGATTTCGGCCCTGGGGACCCCATCCCCCAGGGCCTGTCCTTAAAATAATTGAGGGGGGGAGGACGTGCAGCCCCCCCTTCCTGGTCCACATTTTGCCCCAGGGACCCTATTCCCCATGGCCTGGCCATGCATATGAATGAGAGAGGCACCATGCGGCCCCCCCTCCCAGAGCCATTAATAGCCCTGGGAACCCCATTTCCCAGAGCTAGACTCCTGCTATGTCCCGGACATAGCATGCTTGCTCTCGCTTGCCGGAACCATTTTAAAGCTCCCACCAAGCGAGAGCAAACACTAAGGGCCTGATTATGATGGACCGCCAAACCTGTGGTGGAGGTGCGGTGGCGGTCGGGGATCGCAGCACCAATGATCTGACCGCCGTATTACAAATACAGCGGTCGGACCTCCATGGCACCACCGCAACCGCCAGGGATCCATGATCCCTGTCGGTGGTGCGTTGGCGTGAGCCTGCACTATGCTTGGCAGAGCCGATGCGGCCCCGCCAAACATATTATGAGTTTTCTCACTGCCAGCGGCCTCATGGCAGTGCTCACGCCATGAAACTGCTGGCAGTGAGGAAAATAAGGAGGCCCTACAGCGTCCCCTGGTGCCTCAGGCAATGGAGATGAATCCAGGGGGGCACATGGTGTGCCCCCCTGTCTGCATTCTAGCCCAGTTCCTGCACGCATGGACTTAACAGTCCATGCCATGCAGGTATTTGCTTTGGTGTTCCCATTGCCGTGCCTTTTTCAAAGACTCTGCCGTGGGAACACCAAAGGACCGCCCACCAGACAACGAGGAAACTCGTAATCTGGCGGGTGGGTGGCGGTTAAGTTTGGCGGTGTGGGAGCAAGGCGGTGACGTGCTGCCCCGCACCGCCAAATTCGTAATCAGGCCCTAAGTCATGTATAATGCTCCCGCCCGCTCGGAGCAAACTTACTGGCCGGACCCCGGAGGATGGGGTTTCCAGGGCTGAAATCGGCCTGGGGAGGGGGGGGACGCGAGCCCCCCTCCCCCTTCAATAATTAGCTGGGCCCCAGGGGATGGGGTACCCCGGGCCAAAACAGGCCGGGGGAGGGCTGCGTGGCCCTTCTCCTCCATTAATAATTGGCCAGGACCAGGGGAATGGCCATACATGCCAACATTTTAGAAGAGGAAAGTGTGAGATATAAAAATAATAACCAGGAGAATGTATTTCCCTTATTGACTTCTATTGAACCTAAATCTGATTTATTGGCATGTATGAGACTTGCAAGTGTGCTGTGGGGGATCGCATATGAGAAAAGCAAATATAAGTTTTTCCTCACCTCTCAGGAAGGAGCACGGAGAAAGCGCTATAGCAGGCAGATAGAGCGTGACAAATGTTTTGCACTAGCCTGCAGGAGCAGGATACTGTCAGTGCACACTCCGAGTCGCACAAAACCAGTCCCCGTAAGTGTAAGCTGAAGCCCATGGAGGAATCGGGTTTTTCTATGCAAGAATCGGGAGGGTTGGCATGCATGCACTATGTCCACATTAGGACTCAGTCAGAAGTCCGAAAGACTGTGATAGTTTTAAAAGCTTGATAGTTTCATGGCCAACTTGACTGATACACGCAGTTATTAACATTGTTTATCCTACTCAGATTATTGTGGTTGACCCTGCTGTGGGGCGCATAAGAAAGGTAGGCAGAGGCCTATTTCTTTTTTGCGACTATATAAATTGTGGGCATTCCTCCCCGTGATCCTATGATCATGCCGCTCACTGTTCTGACAAATAAAAATAAAAAAAACTGGTTGGAGGAGTGTGCTTTTTTGCGACTTTTCATGTTTGTAGAAAGATTCACTACATGCCTGTAGTGCCGGCTTTACCGCTGGTGGTGCCAGGTGCGAAAATCATTTTTGGCGCCCCCACACCCATGACCCCTCCTCGGATTCTCTCACTACCATCAGGCAAAAGTGCCCCTCATCTCCCCAATAATAAGTTATTGCTAAACACAGCGCCCCCAGCTGAGGTTAGCGACCCCTCTATAGGTCAGCGCCCAGTGCGGCTGCACCGGTCGCACTGCCCTAAAGCCGACCCTGCATGCCTGTATCTGTGTGTTGCGAGAGATACCTAACCGGAGCTGTTCTGAGGGAGGAAGGTTTGACAGCCATGATAAAGGGAATTAACAGGCTTCCACTGCGAGCCGTGATTTTCATTAGCATGTGGTGCAGCTGTTTCCGTAGTCACATTTCGAAGAAAAACCCTGTACAAAAACTCAAATTTCAAGAAGTGTGTAAATTATACATAACGAGTCGAGGGACACTGCCTTCTTCCCTGAGAAGTCAGACTTTCCAGGAAAACAGAATCTGCTGACTCATAATTATTTATTGTTTCTAGTTGGTGTAGAGCTGTAATTAATTTAGCATGGGCGGGATGAGCGTGCCACAGCAGCGTCAAGCTATTAAATGGAAGTCATTTCACATGGGGTGTAGGTCAACACACATTTGTCTCTTTAATTGCTACTAGGTCTACGGCAATCCTAATTTAGTCCATTGTACAAGCTAATACTCGTTTAGCCTGCACCTCCCACGACAGTGGCTTCAAGCGTTAGATCTTTTTATTATCTAATTACATGGTGTGAATTGTATCGATCTTGGAAAGTTTAATGGCTGAGTTGGCTGTGTCAGGAATTCGAACTCAGGAAGGCTGGCTTCTCAGTGCTCAGGTCAGTGTTGGAGATACTTTTAATTCGTTTGAATGCATATGGAATAGACTGTAACCTGCTCATTTTTTGGCGTAGCACTTTATCCACTCTTTACCGTTGTATTCTGGGATTTCTAAGGCCATATTCATAAGGCTAACATTGAAACTCAGGGTCGGTGAAACTCCGTGGAATTCCACAGAGTTTTTATGTTACTCTGCGGAACTTCGCCGAGTACACCTATATATATATTTAAAAAAAATCACAGTTCCCTGGGGGATTATTGGGTTGCCCTATCTTGTGGTACTGAATCACTTCTAGGCAGCAGCATGTTTTCTTTTTACTGTTGTGGCATTTGCTTTAAATAAAAAAAAACATTGTACCAGCTTGGCCTTGCTGGACCTACTGTGTTTGCCAAACTTTGGGCCTCATTTACAAACTTTTGACGCACGGCAGCGCAGCCTTCCTGCTGCGCTGCTGTGCATTAAAAGGAAAGGGCAGGAATGTGCCATGTCTACAAGATACAGCGCATTCCTCTCCTTTTCCCCTGCGCCAGCGCACAAACAGCAGCTGTGCGCCAAAGCAGACACCCCTGCGTCATGTTGCAAGGGTGGCTGCATTGCGGGAGGATTGTTTTTGTGCAGGAAAGGACTCCCTCCTGCACAAAAACAAACAATCATTGATGGCATTTTCCTCTTTCTCTGCCTGCTGCAGAAGTGGGTGCTTATAACCACAAGGGTCGTTAGGAGCCAGAGGGACCCAGAGTCTGAAGGAGTGGACTGGGTTCCCTTGAGAAAGAAATGGGACAAGGGAAATCAGACCCAGAAACTCCCATTGTCATACCCTGAGGAGGAGGATCCGGAGCATACAGGGGAAGATGAGTCTGCCTTTACAGACCGGCCTGAACTAGCTGTCTTGTAGGCTGCAGGCGGTCCCTCACAAGCTGATGTTTGCAATTTGCTCAAGTAGTTCCTCGCTCCAGAAAGCCTTCTGCAACAGGCTGAAGCAGAGAGCAAAGGGGGTACCACTGGGGATCATTTGATCTACTGGGAGGATGTGCCCTTTGTTGTGAATCTATGGTTCCTGGGCCTGGGTCTGTCTGATAATGACCAGTGGACTTGGCTCATGATATTTCTTGGCTAGACATCTGTGCTGGGCTATGACCTTTGAAAAGTTGGTCAACCATTTTATAGGCCACAGAGGCAGAAGGTAGGTAATTTCTGCTGCTCATGCATAATATTCCAATCCAGTGCAAGCCATTGAGGAAAAGTAAGAGAACCACCCAGTCCTATCCTGCGGTAGGGGAACATTTTGACAGGGTAGGGGTGGGCTTTGTGGGCCCCTTAATCGTAGAGGGTAGAGGTTTATCTCGGTAGCAGTAGACTATAGCTCCTGGTATCTTGAGGATATATCTCCAAGGGCGGAGTCTGCTTCTGTAGTGCCCAGGGCCCTACTGGGTATTTTACACTAATAGGTTTTCATAAAGAGTTTGTGCCTGACTGTGGGATAAATGTCATGTCAGCATACAAGTGGTCTATGTGGAATGAGTGAGGGTAGGCCTTAAACGTTCCTTAACTTGTCACCCCCAAATAAAGAGATTTACTGAGAGATTCAAGAATACCCTAAAAGACATGACCATGGGACTGGAACAGCCTCTTTGGAATAAGTGGAACATCTTGGTATTATACCTGTTGCTAGCCTACAGGGAGGTTCCACAGAAGGGAGCAGCCTTCACTAACTTTGAGCATGCTTCAACATCCTGTGAGGGAAACTCTGAGTCTTGTGAGAAATGGGTTGGAGAGACATTTCATGAAATCTGCACAAGATGTAGAAGAAAACCAACAACAATGTAGAGATGAGTGAAGAACTGCTTAAACAGTGCCATGATCAGGAGGTGACCCTGGTGGAATACCAGCCTTGCCAGAAAGCATGGGTGAAACAGTCAGTAGAGCCTCAGGTGCTTCTAAAGAGATGGACCGAGTCATACAATATGCAAGAAAATAAATGTGAGGTGAAATATGTTGTTGATTTTGAAAGAAACACCATTAGGGTCCTACTTGTCAACAAAATGAACCCCCACTACTATTGGGCAGAACTCACAGTTGGTGGAGAAGAGGAGAGTGTGCCCCTTTCTGATATTTCACATTCTGAGAAGCATGGCTCAGTGGAGGAAGTGGTACTCTCTCCCACTGTGAAACAAGACAAGAACAAGTACTGTCACCAGTTGCTAAGTCAGTTCACCTATCCTTTTTAGCTGATCCTTGGTTGACCACTTTGTGCACCCACAATAATTCCACAGTTAAAGGCATGCTTGTCAGAAAAAAATCTACAGGCTGTCTGATAAGGTGAGGCCAGCACCAAGGAAGAGGCTCCAACCTGCTGGAACTCAAGCTTATTGAACCCTCTAAAATACTCTTTGGTCAAGTCCAGTGCTTCTGCTATCAAAAGGCACCCCGCAAGGGGGGCTCCAGAACTCAGGTTCCATGTGGATTACGGAGGGTTCTACGCAGTTACAAAGACTGATACCCACCCCTTAACGACATCTGATGTTATCATTGACAGGGTGGGGCCTTCCAAGTTCTTAAGTACTATGATTTGACTTCACAGTACTGACAGTTCATCCTAACAGAAGGTGCAAAGGAGAAGTCTGAATTTTTTATTGTGGAGCAACATTTACAATTCAATTACTTTTGTGCTGAAAAATACATATGCCATCTTCAAAATGGTGGTCAAGTTGATCCTGTCTAGGCCATAAGGTTTTAGTTCCACCAACCTGGATGACATTGCAGTCTACATTTCCAGATGAAAAGACCATCTGGCACACCTAAAGTAACTGCTTCAGGGTCTGCAATAGCAGGCCAGATTAACAAGACTGATAAGTACCAGATAGGGAGGGTTCTGTGGTGTACTTTGATCACCAGGTTGGCAGAAGACATATGGAGTCTCTCCAGCCGAAGATCCTGATCAACATGGTCTGGGAGCCTCCCAAAAGCCAGACTCTAGTGAGAATCTTTTTGGGTTGAAATGGGTAGTACAGAAGGGTTTCCAAGAAGTATGGGTGTATTGTTGCATCTTTAACAGCATTGACCTCAAAGAAAAAGCAAAGAAAGCAAAATAGACAGCAAGTGTCAGAAGGCCTTTGACACCATGAAGGAAGTCAATGTGTACTGCGTCTGTGCTCAAGGTACCTGACTTCACCATTGAGTTTGTGTGCAGACAGATGCTTCATTGGAGCAGAGGTATATAACTTAATTAAATTCTTGACCAACCCATAGCGTTCATTGGCAGACAGCTACTTCCTAGGAAACAGCAGTGGAGTTCCATTGCATGTGAGGCCTTGGAGTTGGTATGGCCCCTGAATAAACTGAGACCATAACTTCTTGTGACTCGATTCTGAGTTAAGACACATCAGATACCATTTAGGTGGCTAATACAGATGTGGGGGAGCACCCCAAACTGTTCAGGAGACCCATCTCCCTGCAGGGAATGGACTTTAGAGTGGAACGCTGACCACTGCAAAGCTGATGGTCCTTCCAGGATTTTCTATTTTAGTGATGAGAACTCCCTAGTTGATGGGTAAATTGGCCCTGCCTTCAGCTGTGGAGTGTCAATTGCCATGTATGAAAGCACATTATTTTTGTTTTGGTCCCCACATGTGTTTAACTAATTGTTTCTAGATCAAAGTTACAGAATGTTTGTTGCAAACTACAGGTGCCAAAATCTGAGGCATAAATGTACAAAATACATCTAATTGCATATATCATCAGCAGTGATACATATAACTATCACATATCCAGGTGAGGGACACTAGGTATAGATCCTTCTGCATATATTCACATTCTAGAAAGCAAAAGAGGTTAAAAATCTCCTTTTATACTTTTAGGTGACAGGAATTGTTACCTAGGGGTAATACTGAGGCATCTCAACCACTTTGAGCAGGAAGTAATCATGACAGTGGGTTATTTGTCTCTCTTTTTTTCTCATCCAAATTCCCTTTCTCTACAGGTGTAGTCACAATCATCTGTGTATACTAAGGAAGAGTGGCCAGACAGTGTGGGTACAGTGGTCATTTTCTGCATTTGCATCCATGTTTTCCTTCCCAGGATCTTCATAATATGTTTTTGGCACTTTTACAGCTCTTTCTTTGAAGTGGAAATACCAGGTGGGACTGTCAGGAACAGAAACCATTCATTTATATTCTTCTTAGGCTTTCTCTCTGTGCCTCCAGAAGATAGGAGAATAGTTCTAGCACTGGCAGAGGGAAGGTAACATCATCTCCATAAGGCAGTGACTAGAAGGAGGGCCAAGCCTCATGCAGCTGGCGGAAAGCAGGAGTCATTCAGGTGAGGGACTTTAGGAAGATTTGCAGTAAACTACAAAAGGAAGCCCTGCAAAATAAGGTTGGGGGTTTGTAAGAAAGTCAGGAAAATTTGCTGTTGGGAATTCTCTAATAAATGGCAAGAGCACAAGATAAGACAGGCACATCGCCACCTCCTCTTTAAACCATTCCTGGACCGGGGAGGAAATATCTAAAGAAAAATGTCTGAAAGCTAAAAAGAAGAACCAAGGGCATCTGGCCTTTACTTCAAGATTCAAGGGGTTGGCTTCCTGTTGCTGCTACAGGGACACAAATGGCAGCAGGACTCTTGACTCCAAGAAGGCCAAGCTGACCTTTATTGGTTGGACCCTGCAGGAGACTTGACCAGGCAGAGGTCTGATGCCTAGAAGCCAGCCCTAAGGACCCGAGGGCTGCAGGAGTGACCAGGAGCAAATTTCACAGCAATTCAAGAATTTTGAGACTTAGGGCCTGATTTAGAAGTCAGCAGAGGGAATGCTCCGTCACAAACGTGAAGGGATATCCCATCCGTCTTATAACGATCCCAATAAGATAGAATGTGATCGTAATACGGCAGACAGAATATCCGTCACATTTGTGATGGAGTGTTCCCCTCTGCCGATTTCTTGATCAGGCCCATAGTTATTTTTTCTACTGTCTGAAGACTCAGATAGGGTACTAAGATTTACCAGAGAGTGCACACATTGCTTGCCTCACTGGAGGCTTTGTAACTCTTCCAGGTCAGAAGGCAAAACTTTTGACTGGTGTGTCCTGCATGCCATATCAAGCTCTGCACCATCACCACCTGACATTTTGCATAGGTTTTCTTGGTGCTTTTTCCCTGAAAACAACAAACAAGCATTGACAAAGCCAACAAGTCTAGTTTTTTTTAACCAATTGGCTTTGGTGATGCGGTGCAGCATTGACAAAAAGAAATGCCTTCTGCTGATGGTGTGCAGCATTAGCAAAAAAAGAACCCCAAACAAACAAAAAAAAGAGTGTGTACACATCATGGAGTTCATGGCAGCCGCATCATTCTGTGTGAGCAGGCATGCATAATGACATATGCATGCATGATGACATATGAGTGTCCATGTGTGATAACATATGTGCTCTCATGCATCAGCATGCATGACCATGCCTAGGGAATGACGCAGGTGTCATTGTGCTTATTTTTTTTATTTAGTGCTCAAAGATGTTGGATGCGATTTGAAGCTGTATATTAAAAAGAATTTTGAAACATAAAATATTTTTGGGACTAGGAAGGAAAGTAAGGGAGGAACAGGTGGGGGAGCAACAGGAAATGGGTAGGGCAGCAACAGGCAAACTTGAGGCTGAAATAAATAAAATTAAAAGAAGCAGGGGTGGCGGAATCAATGGCGGTGATTGGGGGAGAAAGGAGCAACACAGAGCTCCTGGGGTTATTGACAGGTATATGAGGGGGACTGTACAATGCAAAAAGTAAACATATGGTGCGCAGAGGAATTAAACACATGCACTCACTTGGAATGCCAGTAACAAAGGAAAAAAGTAGTTCCTTGAATGTGAGCAGTGGAATGATACAAGTCAACCAATCATAAGGATGGTAAAGAAGTTATTCTCCAGGGGACGGGCAAACAGAGGAAGTGGAAAGAAAGCAACTGAATAAGAAGCAGACAATTACAGTGACCAGAAAGCCAGTAAATGTCTGTCTGTACGCAAGACCTTAAAAATATCTATAGTTCCCCAGACCCATTATTAATTATCTGGCATCTTTTGTCCATTACATTTTTCTTGATTTTTCCACATTGGTTTCAGAATTTTTTTGCTTTGTGTTTGTTTGCTTCTGCATGAACTTAATACCAATTTCTCTGGGGACTTAGCCACTGATTGTACAATAGCTGCCAGGGTTTGAGCAGAGATTTTCATAGAACTGTGTTTTGACCTAATTTGATTGTGCTAATTGTGTTTATAAGGGTGCTCTCTCCCAAAAGATTAACTCAAGTGCTGACACAAAGGGACTACAGTCACAAAATGTGTTTTTTGCAAAAAGATAATTGAATCTTTACATTCTGGCAACAAAGAATATGTTGGTCTTAGAATTAAAAAACTTTTCATAGAAATTCCATTTTCTGTCAGTCCAAGAGTGACTTCAAACAATGAGAAGAAAAAGAGCATGTAAAAACTAATAACTTTATATGAATTAAAATATGACAAATACACACACAGGAACACAAGAGTAAGAACATTTTGTAAGATGAGCTAGGAAAAATGTCTCTATGTTGCTGAACAGTAGAAGTAAAATAACTAGAAGAAAATATATAAAAACATTTTTACCACTCTTAACATTGTGAATACCACGTTCCAATATATTGTTTTTAATTTATGAGCATAATGTATACAGTAAATATAAATTACATTATTCTTTTCAAATATCTATGAGTCAGTTCTTTGGCAATGTATGTTTTACTTTACATCACTGTATGGTACAGTTGTTCAGTTATGCTGTACTTGATTAGTGCTGAGAGGAAGAATCACCAGTATGATGTAACTTAAATTCATCTAGTGAATGGCATCATTTTGCCAATGGTACCAACTGGGGTTAAAGAAAAGAAAGACTAATTATACAACACATGAGTGCATTTCATAGAATGCAAATATAAAAACTGGTTCTTTTGTTCAAGTCTAAACGATAATAAAATACTGCTTTTCCACTGCATGTGTAAAGTCCACACTTCTTGGCTTGCCTTTGCCAATGGTAATATCTGGCACTAGTCTGAAAGCTAAACGAGGAGATTGAGTTGCTACAATACAGCTGAATTGTGTCTATTAACTTCCCTGGATAACATGGCCAATGTGGGTCTTATTTATAAAAAAGAGGGTAGTTTAAATTCTGCAAACATTCAGAAATTAGGGCATGATATTGCTGTAAGGCTTACTGAAAAATGGGAACACTGGAAATCCAACAGACGGTTAGTATTTGAACAATCCTTATCCTTCCAAATTTCTGGCTGATCTTTCCTTAATCATCCGTCCATTACCAGATCCATTCTTGAGTCACCACAAAATTCACACGTATTTAAAACAATCTACGCATTACAGCGCATAGGCCATTTAAAATAGTTTTTGACAATGTCTCTACTTATTACAGACTAGAGTTTTCAAGGCAAAGTTTGCAAACATTTTTTTTTCATAAGGCTATTTCTACTTATTAGCATAAACTTCTTTTGAGTTGTCTGTGGGGGCTTCCAGAGTGCATGAGAAGACCAAGAGTTCTTGTTGTCCCTCCTGTATGGAAATGCTATTCACAGTACAACTGAAATTTCGATAGCATAAATATTTGATCGCTTAGATCTCAAGTTGCACAAATTCCTCAAAGAGGCCACCTTCAAATTCCCGTAGCATTGTTCTTCTGTCAAAAGTCAGTTTGTCACGATGTACTCCTCGAGAAGGATTTGTCCAAGTGCAGCTGCACTTCCCACACTGTCCTTTTCCATCGAGAGCGAAGTTTTCACCCTGAAGCAGTGTAAGAAAAGTTTTCGAATTCACTCTGGTTAATCATCGGAAGAAGAGTTTCATCAATTGGAGTTAAAACAGGATCTTCTTTGATAAAATCTGGATCAAAATTATTTACATCTTCTTTAGATTTCTGCAAAAAGAAAAAAAGCAGTTACTCATCGAAATACGTTTTATATCAACATGCTTAGCAGTGTATGGAAGTCATTTTGCAGTGCTTGTGTGTCTCTCTCTCTTGCTTCCAGCATTCAAATTTCACTACCAAACTAGAACGCAAGAAAATTTCCACCCAACAAATACATCCCTCATATATTACACACTTTTTCCGGTAGTCCTTTGTCCTCAATGCCGTTACCATAGGGAAATGTATAGAACTTAGGTGCTTGAGAAGCATTCAATTTTGATCATCTTACTGAGCAATAGTACATAAATGGTACACATTGGTTTCTTCCACTTGTGCCACAATCTTCATATTAATTTACTGCAAAAGTTTTTAAATGTGTGGTGGTCCTTATCAAGCTCCCTGGTCGTGTTAAGAGGCATTCATGCTGGAGCAAGGCTCTGGCAATAAAGCAGAGTAAAACGTTTCCAGCCACTTCTAATGTGTTTCTGAAACTCAATTACATTTTTTAAAGAGAGACTGAACATCACTGCAATTTTTTACATGTTAAAGGAGGTGATGTATGGAAATAAAAATTACAATTTTGCCAAAATTTCTTTGATGAATTCCCATGCTCACAATATTTTTTAAATTATATGTTGGATTTATTAACAACCCCCACCCCCATCAGTCTCACTTGAAGTGCATGGCTTGCTTGCACTGGTTTACCCGACCCATACTTTGTGTGATAAATTGAAAAGCACTACTGGAACTCATTTATACTCTATGGGGGATATTCTCAAGAATGTGCGATAATCATCGCCAAAAACGGCTAACGCACGTTTTCATATCGCCGTCTATTGCGGGAAAATAACTCTGTGTTAACGTCGTATTCTCAACACGGCGGTAACATGTGATAGTATCCCGATAATGCGTCAAATGGCCGCGATAACATCACCAGGACGGCGATAAAAATCCACGGAAAAAGTCGCGATGGGCCCAACCGCGATACCAAACCAGCGATAAGCTGCGTCAGCCTGCAAGTCCCACAAGTCAGGCGGCCAAAATCACTATAAAAGCGGCAACCAAAAACACAAACAAGACACAAACAACTGCGAAGCACCATGGAGGTAGCCGGAGCAAGAACAGAGGACAACCAGAACCCCACAAGCCCCACGGAGGACCAGCCTGGGACCATCAATCAATCAATCAGGAAATTGCAAGCGCGCTACTCACCCGTGAGGGTCTCAAGGCGCTGAGGGGGGGGGGGGTCCGCAGATCTGTTTAGCCGAAGAGCCAGGTCTTAAGGGTCTTCCTGAAGGTGTTCAGGGAGGGGGCGCGTCTGATGTCTGCCGGTAGCTCGTTCCAGGTCTTGGCTGCAATGTGAGAGAAGGATCTTCCGCCTGCTCTGGCTCTGTGGATGCGCGGGGTTTCGGCCAGTGCGAGGTTGCAAGATCGGAGGTTTCTTTTGGGTACGTGGAAGTTGATTCTGTCGTTGAGGTATTTGGGTCCGTTGTTGTGTAGGCATTTGTAGGCGTGAGTGAGGATTTTGAAAAGTGACTCTTTTCTCCACGGGGAGCCAGTGGAGACTTCGTAGGTGTTGGCTGATGTGTTCGTGTCGGGGGATGCCGAGGACGAGTCTGGCGGCGGTGTTCTGTATTGTTTGGAGTTTGCGGAGTAGGGACTTGTTGATGCCGGTGTAGAGTGCGTTTCCATAGTCCAGCCTGCTGGTGATGAGTGCGTGGGTGACTGTCTTCCTTGACTCAGGGGGGGATCCACTTGAAGGTCTTGCGGAGGATGCGGAGGGTGTTGAAGCAGCTGGAGGTGACGGCGTTGACCTGTCGGTTCATGGTGAGTGATGAGTCGAGTACGATGTCGAGGTTCTTGGCGTGGTCTGAGGGGGTAGGTGGGCTTCCAAGGGCGGTCGGCCACCAGGGGCTGCCCCATGCAGAAGGGGTGGTACCGAGGACGAGGACTTCTGTCTTCTCGGCATTGAGCTTCAGGCAGCTGTTGGTCATCCAGACTGCGACGTCTTGCATTCCTTTCTGGAAGTTGAGTTTGGCAGTGGTGGGGTCTTTGGTGAGGGAGAGGATGAGCTGGGTGTCGTCGGCGTAGGATACGATGTTGAGGCCGTGTTGTCGGACGATGGTTGCGAGGGGGGCCATGTAGATGTTGAAGAGGGTGGGGCTCAGTGATGAACCCTGTGGGACTCCACAGGTGATTTTCGTGGGGTCGGAGAGGAAGGGTGGGAGTCTGATCCTTTGGCTTCTTCCGGTGAAGAATGATCGGATCCAGTCCAGGGCTGTTCCTTGTATGCCTGCGTCGTGTAGTCTGGCGACTAGTGTGCGGTGGGAGACGGTGTCGAAGGCCGCTGATAGGTCCAGTAGGGTGAGGGCTGCGGAGTGGCCTTGGTCCAGGAGGGTGCGGATGTCGTCTGTGGCAATGAGTAGGGCGGTCTCTGTGCTGTGGTTGCTTCGGAATCCGGATTGGGACGGGTCGAGGACGGCGTTCTCTTCAATGAATCGTGTCAGTTCCCTGTTGACTGTTTTCTCTGCAACTTTGGCTGCGAAGGGGATGAGCGAGATGGGCCGATAGTTCTTGAGGTCGGTGGGGTCAGCTGTGGGCTTCTTGAGCAGGGGTCTGACTTCTGCACGCTTCCAGTCATCTGGGAAGGTGCCTGTTTTGAAGGTGGTGTTGATGGTGCGTTGTAGTTCGGGTGCGATGGCGGCCGCAGCTCTGTGGTAGATGTGAGGGGGGCAGGGGTCGGTGGGGGCCCCCGAGTGGATGCTTTTCATGGTCGAGGCGGTGTCTTCGGCCGTGATCGCTGTCCAGTTGGAGATGGTGGGCTGGCTGGTGTTCTGGGGGCGGGGGGCCGTCTGTGGCACCTGGTGGATGGTCGATGAAGTTGTCATAGAGGAGACGGTGGCAGGAGTCGGGGGACCGGACACTGCACAACATGACCTGAGCCAACAGCAACAGGGTGAGTAACGACCAGGGACTGGGGGGACGGGGGGAGATGGGCACAATGGCACACATGCACAAGTAAGTATAGCACATCTGCGGACAAACCATGCCCAAGAGTCACAACTCCGACCAAGGGCCCAATTTACCCAAGTCTGCAACAGCTCAGCACTGCATAAGCACAGAAGTGAAAGGCACACCGCCTGAAAGGGATAAGGGCCAGCAAAATCAGACCCGAAGAGGCAAAACACCCACAATGCAGCACACACACAAGATGCAGAGCACCCCAACATTGACAACAATGTGGTACAAACTGCAACACTTTCACAACAGAACAGAGGACACAACTGCTGCCGCCTGTGTTAAGAAAATGGCCATTCGCATTTGGCATAGCAGCAATCTGTGAGATGACAATGTACAAGTACAACCTCACATCCCTGGTGGTGTAGAAATGCCAAGTGTCCCACTTCAAATAGGCGTCTCCACATACACAGTCACAATGTACATTGCCATGCAGTCTGACAGTAAACTTGCACAATGCGTGAACATACATGTGAACACAATGTAAATCTGCATTTCCCTTCACATTGCAGAGGGAAAATCAACACCTCCTGCAGAGCAGACCCAACAACACAGCACTGATGATGAAGAGGACCTCCCCAACATCTACACCGACGCACTCCAACAGCTCAGGGACAGCTCCGGCACACCACCTTCAGGAGCAGGGCAGCCCAGCTGCATCCATGAGACCCACCCCCTGCACAGGCCACTCAGCAGGAAGCACCCACCACCACAGCTGTCTCCCAGGACCCACACGACCAACATATGGCCTCCCAACGCCGTGTGTTAGGGTGCCAGGAGGAGATGTCTGACCAGCTGCGGGTGGGGTTCGACCTCATGGCAGCCAAACTGGATGCCATACGTGGGTGTCTGAGTCCCATTAGGGACCACTCACAGTCCCTAACGGACACCCACTGTCCTCTCCTTGATCTACAACAAGCCATGGCTGACATCGCTGGAGTCATGACTCTGAGACAAGAACAACTGTCCAGTCAGAGTGGCCCCAGCGATGTCATCCGTGAGTTGGGACACATAAGGAGAATGATGGAGAGCTTGGAGCGGATGCAGGCAGAAAGAATGTGTGCCATGGCTGCACACCAGCGAGATGTAGCTGTGATCTTCCATGCCCTGCAGATCCTCGTCATGGCATTGCCACCACAAGGCCTGGCGCGGATGGATGCTGGTGCCACTACTACATCCACATCTCCTCCCCCTGAAGTGTCAGTGCCACACAGTGCGGCAAATTTCCCACCTCCATCCCCTGATGTGTCACTGCCACACAGTGATGCAGACAGAACACCACCACCCGCATGTGAGGCACCTGACACATCAGAGGACGAAGATGATGATGAATCTGGCTTTGTGGCTAGAATCAAGTGTTAGCATTCATCTCCGCCATATGGCCGTGTTCAGCTTGGTTCTGCCCTCTGCATCATGCCCTGGAATAACACCTCCCACTGTCCCCCCCATACACCGAGCGACACTCACCTTGGACCTCGACATGGACTGCCATATTTGGTGTGGTTACCAATGACACAGAAAATCACACTGCGGACTGTAGTCTTCCACTCCCTATGAACTTGTCAATCCCGAAAGGACTCTGGCTGGCCCTCCACGGGGAAACAATGTAAAGTGGGGTTTGCATTGCCCTGTACTGGCCCAGCTTCAACACTCCACTGAATGTGAATAAAACATCCCAATTCACACTGATGTGTCATGGCCATGACCATTTAAGAATGAAAGTATGGATGAATGTAGGGACAGTGGTTCCACAAAAGAGGCACTCCCTGGGTAATGCTATCAATGCGCATGTATGGCCGTGACCCAGATAGGCATTGAGACACACATTGTCATTCAAATCAACACTCATCACAGTTGAATACAAGTGAAGCTGCGTAGACTTTATTAGCATATGCGTGTCAGTACGGGCAAGATAAGTGCCACAACATGCAGACCAATGCAGCAGTATGTCAGAATGAGGAACCTTGCCAAGCGCCGCTGTCCACTCCGGGGGAATGCCTCACCTTTCACAGGTGTGTGTTAACACGCGTTGTTGTCCGCTCATGTTTTCGGAGTCCAGGCGAGTGCAGCCATGTCCACTGTTGTCGTGGGATATGTGACCAGATCTCCAAGATGCAACTAGGTGTCGGGATATGTGCAATGTGTTCCAATGAGTTGTGGCTGCAGGTACGTAGTTACTCGTCCATGAAAGCGATTGCAGCTTCGTAGGCTAACATTTCCAACATGAGGTCGGTGTCGACTTCATCAAACAGGACGGCGAGGCAATCCATTAGCAGGTCCGGACAGATGTGCTGCGTCCACCCCCTTTCACCAATTAGCAGTACAGCCCAATATGGGAGCGGTTCAATGTGGTCACTGCACACGAGGATTTGTGCAATCTCCCAGGTCCAGCTGCCAGCATGTATGCCAAGTATCAAGGCATCCCATAAACGGGTATCACAGTGACACTCCTGGTCGTGGGCCAACAGGGGGCGCTCACACATGTCAAAATCCAGTTCAGCTACCGTCCTGTTGGATAGGCAGACATCCATGGACCACTCGAACATGCAAGATCGACAATGCAACACAGGCTGAACGCAGGTGACGTTTGCAAGGCGGAAGCTTAGCCGGTAACTGATCCGCAGCACTGCCAATGGCAGTGTCCCCAGTGAATGCAGCATTCGTGCATGGTACATTTCCACGTGACAGGGGTTGTGCATGTGTCCGGGATGTTCGGCCATTGCGTTAGTGGCTCTTGTGGAAGCGGCACTGTTCTGACCTGCGCCAGTTCTGTGGATGAAATGCTACATCTCGTATCAATGAGTTGTTATAGTGTGCACCGGTTGTACGCCTGGGATGTTGTGGGAGTAAGTGTGAAGGCCATTCCATGCAAGATAACTTCGAGCAAGTACTTCTGTGTGTGGGGTGTGTATACGTTGGTCTTTCGTCTGGCTGTGCGTAGTGTGGGAGTCGTCATCAGCTGCTATAGTATCTGTCAGGGGGTGCCGGGCACATTCAATTCCGAGGTCGGAGGTGCAGATGTGCTTCCGCCTGATAGTTCAGACAAAGGAGCTTTCATCCCTAGTGTAAGTTTGTAATCTGCTTGCATTCATGGGATGTGAAGTGGCTTGTTGGGGGTGGGGTGGGGTGAGGGGGAGTTTGTGATTCATTATTGACATGACTTGCATGTGGCATATGAGCGGCATCACTGTGTGTTACGTTGCCTCACAGCTGCTCCTCCCTCCCCCGTACCCATTTACTTATGTGCGGTGCGCGATTGCATCACTTGCACTCCTACGGCACAGTATTGTCATGCCTGTCTGCGCATGTCCACAAGCCTGACAACGACACTGTGATGTTGGCCGTTGAAGGTGGTGGGCCACGTGAGTGTAGGCCTATGTAAAGGATAGGGCGGACACAGATGTAGAGTACATGCCTGGCTGAACTGGCGCTGCTAATGTGGCTGGGCATTTTGCTCATGCTGCGGCAATACAGTTACACACAACACTTGGCATGTATGATCCTGGACCCCGAGCGGTCTTGCGCTCCTTCATTACTCCGTTCGTGCGAGCCCGCCCTCCGGGTGCATGCTACATTGCAACATTGTCGCTTACAGGGGGGGGGGACTTAGCTACATGTCCAAGCTATTACCCACTGCCTGAGGTGACATGGTTGCGTCCGCTGTCCACAGCACAATGTAATGTGGTAGGGCCCGGGGCCATCATTCATGCATAATGACCACACGGACACACTTGGATAGATAGTGGAACTGGCTACGGGCACGCGCCCGGCCCCTTTTTATTACCAGGATCACATATCCAATGACGCCTGTGCTGGATGGGTGTGGGGTGAGTGTGAGCCAGCCCTCAGTGAGTGGTTCGTGCTGGCATTAACTTGAACAGTGATCCCTATTAAAGCGGAAACAGAAAACACCAACATAACACTAACAACTGCGAAGCACCTTGGAGGTAGCCGGAGCAAGTACAGAGGTCACCCAATATTCAATCAGAAGGGGCCATGACTTGTGGTGCACTGAAATAGTGGCACCAGAGCTGGGCGTGCTCATGTGAAGAAATTGTCAATGATTGTGTCCCTTCGGGATATTCCTGCCGCAGCTGCAGTGGGGTGTGTTACACCTGCCTCATCTTCATCATCGTCGTCCCAGGTCTTCCACACTGCCTGAGGTGACATTGTTGCGTCCGCAGTCCCGACACTGCAAACACCTGCAGTATATGTCCATATGGATAGGTCTGTGCTCTGCATACTGAGGTCTGTCCAGCACATCACCGCCACACTTGGCATTGTGTGCATTCTTATTCATGGGTGACTTGCCTCCTTCACACATACTTGGTTCCCATCTCTCCCCACATTCTGATATTGTGTGGTTGAGGGGACATGCCGTTTTCGGAATGTCCGCTGTCCTGTTCTGCGCTGCCTCGGTGGTAGTAGGGGGGAGGGGGGTGGTCTGGGGGGGGCTGGGGGTGGTGGCGGTGGGTGTTGTGGCCCTCTTGGGTCTCCGAGCTGCATGATCAGTGGCTCCATGACATGTGTTGGTCTTCAGATGTGGCTCTGGGCTGGGCTCCCTTTCATACTGCAGGTAGCTGTCCTGCTTAACACCAGTAAAAGGCAGGTGTTAAATCCCTGCTGCTAACGCGCCTTATCGCCTGTTTTTGGTTCGCATCGCAGATCTGGCTGGAAGTTGAGAATATCGCGAAGTGGTGTTTTCGTTTGTTTTTGCACGGGAACGCCTACTCTGCATATCATTAGCGTTAGTTGTCTCTCTCATCCGTGCCGATGTTTTTTGCGGCAGCTATCGCTGGTAAACTGGCGATGTGGGCAGTTTGCATCAGCTTGGGAATGGGGCGATAATTCTTTCGCCACTTTTGCTACGCTAAAGTGCCGATAACTCGGCGATAAGTCCTTGAGAATATGCCCCTATGTTTCTTAAAGGACATGCCATAAAGTTCCACTATTTGTTTAATTCGTTTGTAATATTTAAAATTGTACATATTAACCATGAGAATAACAATTTTTATTTCTGGAGGGGTAATACTGAATTACTTTACTCAAAGGCAGCCCGACATGAAAAGGTTTTCCTCACACAACCAATACATTCATATTTCAATCAACCAAGCCCTTCACATTTCAATTAACTGAACCCTTCAAATTTCAGTCAATCAAACCATTCACATTTCTTTTTTCAATTTCTTTTTTATTGTTTTCTAACAGTACAAGTAAAAAGAAAAAATAATATTTAAGCACAAGCATACATTAATCAACCGTTTAGGGTACATGGAGTTCACATTGTGAAATGCTCATTTGCTCTTTATTCAAGTGTCAACAGTATAATGGTGCATTCATCCCATAAGATCATACATATCTGGAACATCAATCACCCGGACAGAGGTACAAGGCATTTTAAAGCTTTGCAATCATATCCGACACTTCCTTCATTTGCATTAATCCACCATTCACATATCAAACAACACAACATTTCAGATTTCCATCAACCAAACCCTTCACATTTTATATCAACCAAACTATTCACCTACCACTCAACCAAACCATTGACATTCCGATCAACTGAACAATTCACATGTCGATTAACAGAACGCTTCACATTTCTGTCAACCAAACCAATCACATTTCAGTAAACCAAATCCTTTGCATTTCAATCAATCAACCCCTTCTCATCTCAATCACCCAATCTAGTCGGCCAAACCATTCACATTCCGATCAACGAAACAATTCACATTTTAATCAACCAGACACTTCACATTATAATCAACCAAACCATTCATATTTTGATCAATCAAACCATTCCCATTCCAATCAATCAAATAATTAACACTTCAAATTGTCAGATCAGAAAATTATATACAAAATCCCCATGCTAAGCAGGGTGGTTTACTAACTCCTTACTTTAAGCGTTAAAGTTAGTATTTAGTGACATGCATTGTAATAATTTATTTGCTATGTAGGAAGCTTGACCGGAAGCAGAGGGACGTCATCTGCTTGTATATGACATAGCAATCAATACCCAACTTGTCTTCACTTTCTAATGAGTTAGCAATATTGTTTGGTTCGGATCAGTACCTGGTGGAACTTGATCCTCATCTCAATGGAAAACCATAGAATATGAGAGCAGTAGAACTGTAGATGAGGCATAATTCATTCACACCCATCCTTATTTCCCTTTCGAGTAAATAAAAGTGTTATACCTTAAGTGTGCTTATTATTAACCCTTTCACTCTCCCATCCTACACAATAACACCCAAACCCTTTTTTAAGTTTTGGCTGACTGTAATAAAATTAATGTGTTCTACCTAAACTGGTTGAATTTACATTTTTTAGTGACAGTCATCGTGGGAATAGTTAATTTTTATTTCGTAAAACTTAATGTTAAGCAAAACAATAATAAGGGCTACATTTAATACCGAATAACTCAAGTCTTTCACCCTTTCACAGCTGACGATATCTTATTCACTGGTGATCAAAACTTGTGCACAGGTATTTTTTTTAATTCCTTCTGAAAGCCCCCAGCCATGAGTACTCTAGTAAATTATTTTAATTTTGAACACACAAACTCTAATAATAGACCAGCTTTTTGGAGAAATGCAAGCTCCTGTAGGTTAGTCAGCGCTGTTCCAAAATCAACTTCAGCCCACAGATTTGCAAAATGTGACTTTCTTCATTGTATGCGGCTCATGCAAACACATGTTCTAGTCAGTTTGGGCTAGTGGTTTGCTGTGCATGTGACAACCTGTAAAGGAAAGTCACACGCTTTTCCTTTCTAAAATTGTGTTGAAGCAAGAGCTGTCAAAGTGGAAGTCGACAGGTCCAATTTAAGTGACAGTCAAGAACTTAGCGGCTCCTATTACACTTTGACATAAAGCTGGCCATGTTGCTTAAGGTCAAAATGTATGTCTGGTCAGAGCTCTCATACTAAAGCTACAGCTGTCGTCAGTTCATGAATTTAAGAAAACATAAGTACCTGCCATTCAGCACTAGGCACAGTGGTAGAATAAGGCATCAATCACAGGCATAGGGGCAGATAGAAACGCAAGAAGGCACACACACACTCAAACGGTAAAACACATAAACGTTAACTTACAATTCTGGGCTTAAAAGGTGGCTCGATTTTCCGCTGGCTCAGAAGATCCCAGTCGATCTGTTGAAAGAACTGATGCTCCTGGATTGCTCTCTCGCCGCCTCGAGACGGACTTCCTAGGCGCTTGCTGGGGTTCTTCTGCATGAACTGCAAAATATAAGAGGATATTAATTATCCTTTGGATGAAGCCAGACAGTTCAGCTGTTCTTTCATTTTTCTGGTCTCACTGATCCATGAGAAAAAACGAAACTGATCAGGTCTGGGATAGTTTTGGACAAGAGTGGAGGAAATGGATGTTATATTTAGGGGAAGAAAGGGATATTTTTATGAGTGGTAAAGGATAAACATGTGGGTGAATGGTCACATTTTCTTTACGTATGGTAAAAATCTATCTTTTTATGTCGTCTGGTATTCGGAGTTAGAAAATTTTTTTCTTTTCGTTTTTACAGCTACAGAGCACCGCAAGGTCAAATCTCGCATTCGGTTCCACGTGGAAACACTGCCTTGAAGAATGTTAAACAGTTATTAATGACTAAATCCAGACAAACTCTCTTCCAGCCTGTGGCAGGATTGTATTAAATTACTATTGTAATCTCAATCTTAGAATATTTGGGGGTTTAATTGTGCTTCAAATTGTGTTTATTTGCAGGTTGATACTTTTGTGGCGAGATATGCATGTATGATAGATGTACTGGGAGGAGATGTTTTGAGCCTGTGTTTGAGGTTTATGTTTTCAACTGATATCAGTGTGTTCCTTCATGATGGCATGCATTATCATTGTACCGGACATTCATTCAAGGGGGTCACTCTTTTGTACCCTTTTCTTGAAGGATATGCAGGTCTGGATTTCATTCTGCTGTGTGATAATATAGAAAACCTGACTATTGTTACCTAGGGCGGAGCCTTGATAGGTACCCAACTACTGTTACCTAGGGAGGAGCCTTGATAGGTACCCAACTACTGTTACCTAGGGCGGAGCCTTGATAGGTACCCAACTACTGTTACCTAGGGCGGAGCCTTGATAGGTACCCAACTACTGTTACCTAGGGTGGAGCCTTGATAGGTACCCAACTACTGTTACCTTGGGCGGAGCCTTGATAGGTACCCAACTACTGTTACCTAGGACGGAGCCTTGATAGGTACCCAACTACTGTTACCTAGGGCGGAGCATTGATAGGTACCCAACTACTGTTACCTAGGGCGGAGCCTTGATAGGTACCCAACTACTGTTACCTAGGACGGAGCCTTGATAGGTACCCAACTACTGTTACCTAGGGCGGAGCATTGATAGGTACCCAACTACTGTTACCTAGGGCGGAGCCTTGATAGGTACCCAACTACTGTTACCTAGGGCGGAGCCTTGATAGGTACCCAACTACTGTTACCTAGGGCGGAGCCTTGATAGGTACCCAACTATTGTTACCTAGGGCGGAGCCTTGATAGGTACCCAACTACTGTTACCTAGGGCGGAGCCTTGATAGGTACCCAACTACTGTTACCTAGGGCGGAGCCTTGATAGGTACCCAACTACTGTTACCTAGGGCGGAGCCTTGATAGGTACCCAACTACTGTTACCTAGGGCGGAGTCTTGATAGGTACCCAACTACTGTTACCTAGGGCGGAGCCTTGATAGGTACCCAACTACTGTTACCTACGGTGAAGCCTTGATAGGCACCCAACTATTGTTACCTAGGGCGGAGCCTTGATAGGTACCCAACTACTGTTACCTAGGGCGGAGCCTTGATAGGTACCCAACTACTGTTACCTAGGGTGGAGCCTTGATAGGTACCCAACTACTGTTACCTAGGGCGGAGCCTTGATAGGTACCCAACTACTGTTACCTAGGGCGGAGCCTTGATAGGTACCCAACTACTGTTACCTAGGGCGGAGCCTTGATAGGTACCCAACTACTGTTACCTAGGGCGGAGCCTTGATAGGTACCCAACTACTGTTACCTAGGGCGGAGCCTTGATAGGTACCCAACTACTGTTACCTAGGGCGGAGCCTTGATAGGTACCCAACTACTGTTACCTGGGGCGGAGCCTTGATAGGTACCCAACTACTGTTACCTGGGGCAGAGCCTTGATAGGTACCCAACTACTGTTACCTGGGGCCGAGCCTTGATAGGTACCCAACTATTGTTACCTGGGGCCGAGCACTGTTAGGTACTACCACGGATCAAAGCTAACATCTTTCAACCCCCTGAAAATATACTGCCTTGGTAGCCCAATAGTTGATAATATACATACATTTTATTTACATTTTTCTTAGGAACTGGTCTGTCATATATGTCAATCTGGTAGAATGGAAATGACAGAATCATTTAGAGAGTATACAAGATCTGGCCCAGACAATCAACCTGTGCTATATGTCTGTCCTCTCCCCTAGGCACTGCGGTAACCTTTAGGTACTTTCATAAAGAATGGCTGCGCGATCAGAATTTAACCATATTGTATATGCAACTAATCACCTAATTCTAACAGTATAATAATCCCAAGTCTGCAATTCCTATGAAAAAGGTTAGATAAAAACATACATTCATGCATATCAACAGATTATTTCCCCAAAACTAGCCAGGAAGCATTTCAGGCCTGTTATGGTCAATGATTGCTAAGGAAGGCACACATGCCTCAATTCCGAGTTTGTCAGAACCAGGTGCTTTTTATCGTACTAGATAAATAAACGATACCCTGGGGTACGTCATTTATTGTTTGTGATAAATAGCACCTTTTAAGAGTTTCAGTGGAATAACATGCAGACTTTAGTGTGACGTACACCAAAATCAATATGGTACAGTAAACACTGTACTCTTCCTCTCGTACATTCCAGTAGGTATGACCTGCTGATATTTAACAAAGAATGAGATATTTAATGCACCCGGTAATTACTGGATGTGGTAAATATCACCAACTAATAGTTCCATCCCCTATGCAAACAGGGGTTTATGCAGGGCTTTGCAAACACCGGCCTACTCATCATCAGGGCCATAGAGTGAGCGCTTAAGTTAATAAAACCATTTTTTATTGCATGCTGTGTGGATCTAGTTTACCCTTCCTCTTATTCTTGATGCAATCCTTGACCATCATGGAGAGCTGGCACACAAAAAGTGGCATAATATATTCCAACTGAGCTGCAGCCAACTTCACTATCAGCATACAGAGTCTTCAAAGTTCTGCAACAGCTAAAGTTTGTTTGGGACTGTCGTCTCAAGGAGCTGAGGCACAAAGGGTTAAATTAATACACCAGCTCATTGATTCTGACTTGCACTACTGACTGAAATAGATATTAATAAGTGTGCCTAGACTCACATCTGCTCAGTGCCAGGATACCCTGCTTGGTGATGGTGCGCTCAACAAATCCGCAACACGTAACATAGTTGCATGCCCCCTCTTGGCACAACTGCTTAAAGGAAGCTGTGTGAGATAAGCATAGCCTGTTGTACCAGGCACTTACTAGAAGCATTGATTTGGGTGGAGGGGAGCATGAAATAGAAAAGCGTGACAGAGATTCATCAGATTACAAGCTGCTTCCCATTTTCTGTATTTCAGTGCCACTGTACTAAATACAAAGGTTAAAGTTACAAATGCAGATGCATAACACATGACCTATAATGCATTTGGGAAAATGCTATGCCTCCTACTTGTAGTTCAAATATTTATATCCTGTTAGTTGAGACTACTCTAAGCACGCAAACAACTATGGACTTTCGATGGAAGAGAGCTTCACCCCTATAAACATTTAGCAAAATTTAGTAACTAATTTTAGCCACAATTTCATAATAGAATTTGAGAACTGGGCATGAGTTAGGCGATCATCATTGTTTACATCTCAATAACAATATCAATGACAATAAGTCAAACAAGAGCAAACATTTTAAAAGGAGGGGTTTGCAAGGGTTCTTCAAACCTATGTTACTTACCCAACTGTGGCCCTCATTACGATGGTGGTCAGAAGAGCATCCAACAGCCATCACCTCGGGCAGGTGACTATATGTCAGCGGTCCAACCTGCCCGATTACAATGCGACCACCGTGCAGGCAGTCCGAAAACTGTCTTTTCATTGCAGCTTGTGAAAAGGGCCGCAGCACAAGCCACAGTGTAAAAGGGCAGTTCTCAAACATCCATGCACTGTGTGCGAGGCACCATGCGGTGCCTGGCACAGGGTGCATGGATGTTTGGGGGGCACCACATGTGCCCCCCAGACCCCATAGCGGAGGCCCATGGGGGGCGGGGGCCCTGCTAGGAGCCCTCAAAGTCCCTTTCCATCTGCCTTTACATGGCGGTCGGACCGCCATGTAAAGGCAGCAGGAAAAGGGACATCCTAATCCCTACGCCGATGCCTCCGCTGGCACTGCCCCCATTGTAGGGAATTGGATTCTGACCGACGCCACGACGGGCTCCTTGAGCCTGTCGGACGCGGAAGTCTTTGCCCCCACCCGATGGGCTCTGACCACCGGTATCTTAATCCGGCAGTCAGACCGCAGCCTCAGATGTCGGACGGACTGCCACCGACAGCCTGTCTGTGATGATCCGCCCAAAAAGTAGCATTCGTCAAAATGATGAATGATGTTTATTGCTCCACAGCATCCATGACACAACCTATTTACAACTCTATGAAAGACATTTCTCACTGTTTTCTCCTAAATATCCTCTAGGTGCTGCTACCATACAGTACCTCGGGAAGGTACGAATGCAGAGTGACCTTGTATTGACTTTCGTAATGATATGTGTTTGAGATAACTAACATTATAACTTTCGACTGTGCAGTATGGATTATAAGAATTTGCATCTGATTTATAGGAGATATTTGTGAAAACAAATTTTGTAAAAAAAACATTTTGGTGCTACCCTGACGAAGGAGGACACTTTACCTGAAACTGATTGAGAAATAGATAGATTGTTTGGCACTCATAATTTTGGATATTTAAGTTGAAAGAGTGAAATACAAATATGAATTTTAGAGTCCATCTCAGTTACCCATGACAGTGAGCCATGCTTATATTATAAAAAAAAAAATCAATCTCTACTGTCTACATGCAGGCAAATATTCACTTGGTTAACCAAGGAATTCTCACTGGCAGCTTCCACAGAAGCCCAGAAGTCCCACCTAAATAAATAACAAGATTTGGCAATGCCAATAGGTCTAGCCTATGCGAGGTATTGGCTTTTTCAATGTTTCTTTGGCCATGCTGTACAGCAGCGTGCCTGCTGTGAAGCATGGCTGAAAGTTAAAAAGAAAGGGCTATGACGCGGCCAGTGCTTTTTTGTTATGGAGGGCGGGGCCAACATGGACAAAAGAAGGAGGGAGGGGTCAGGGCAACAGAAAGAGGGAGTACAAGGAGGGCAGAGCAAGCCAACACCTTCAACGAAAGGATGGAGGGAGGATGGGGGCAAGGCAACATGGACAACGAATGGAGGGAGGGTGAGGGCAAGCCTGACATGGATAACGAACCTCAAATTTACAAACCTTAATCTGGGCTTACATTCTGGACTCTGCCACAAGTGTAATTAATGGAGGCACTCCTTTTACTTATTTATTTACAGTGCAGACAGGGACCTCAATATGAGGTTCACTGTAACTCGGACGGGTTCAATTACGAGAGTCGCCAGCTCCATGTGAATTACAGAGTCCATAGAAACACTGAACCAGTTGTTTTGCACCAGGATTCTGGTTACTGTCTACACAATCCTCCCGCCCATGGAGTTACCAATACCTCTGGTATCCATAGGTTCAGGGTGCCCGGGGAATACTGGCCAAAAATCTAGGCACCTTGTGATGAGACCCACAGAGGTTACTTATACTAAAAGGCTTTATGAACTCTGTGAGGCGGTGAAGCTATGATATGATTAGATACACTACAGAGCAGATCGCTGTGTGCCATGATCCCAGGATTTATAAGAAGGAAGAGCTAGGTGCCCTTGCACTCGAGAAGATCACAAGGCTTTGAGGAGGATTGATTGACAGGCAGATTGACTGACTTCATGTTGGCCCAATCATGTGCAAACAATCTGAATTACCTGCTCAGGGCAGTTAGCAATTGGGACAGTATTCGCAGGATTATTCCAAGGGCGTGAACAAAGTGAGTCAGTATTTAAATGTTCTATGGCCAACCCTCTGCCTCTTATCCCACCGGACATGACGCACACTAGAGCCACAATTGCACCTCAGTTAAAATGATCTTGGCATGTGATAACAAGGAATTATGAAATGTAATGAAGTATTGATACTTAAATATTTATCGGTTACCACAGACAAGAATGAGTATCTTTTATTCCACTAACTAGATTGCCCCTTGATGGTTGTGCTTTTCCCACTGTCATGGATAATTAAGAATAGACAAACACAGCAAAAGACAAACCTAGGAGGCTCAGCTCGGGAGGCAACAGATGCAAAACCTATGCACGTGAAGGTCACACAGACTATTTCAAGCTTGAAAAGCCTGACTCAGATTCCGTCTTCCGGACAGGAGACAGGACAAGGGCAATGAACTATAAATATATTACAGTATACACGTGGCACTTTTCTGTAAGCATATTTCAATCCAATTTGGTGCTAACAAGAATTGTTTACTAATTCTCATAACATCTGGCTCGCTTTAAAATGTTCAGTTCTTTTAACAGGCGGCAGCAAGAATTTTAATTGAGTCCTGTTGGATTTGTGTGTTTCTGGATTTCCGTGTTAGTGAATGCGACACACGTAGTACAATTTCGTCTGTAAGCATTTCTAGAATGAGTGGAATTGAATGTTTTTATTTTATGTATAACAGCACTGGTGTTAAAACAATTAGCAGAAAAGAGAACTGAGGTACAGAAAGAGCGATTTGCTCAGGATAACATCATGTTGGTCAAGAACAGAAAGAGTGATCTGCACCCAATAACATCATGCTGGTCAAGTGGGGAGGCAGTCTTACAACCATGACCGACCGGGATTAATTCCAACGATGACAACAAAAACACTAGACTACATCATCTTAATGGGAGAGGACCTTACGGGTAGTTAGTTACTCTGACAAGCAGACTGGATTTGTCGTAATGCATGCCACCAGAACATTCACAAAGAAAGGGAAAGATTTATGTCCTAGAATGGATGCTGTAGATATAGGTTGCTGAAGTACACAAAAAGGTGATGGATAGAAGGCTTGAATTAATCTCTGCCACTGTTAATTACTCGGGCCGCATCCCAGTCTATCGTTATTTTACACACCATGCCACCACAGTATGGCCCCCAGCCATGTGCAAATCAGCCTTGATCTTGTTTTCAATGGGCACAGTTGAACTGCCATGCCAAATCCTCCCTGAACCGGAATAAAAGCAACCTAGGACCGGTTTCGCCCTAGTTAGGGCTATCAGCCAAGTATAGCTTGGTTCCAGTGGCACAGTGTGCACAGGACCCACGTCTGAGCATACTTGTCCCACTTAGGACATGACAATGAAGTATACAAAAAAGTGATGAATGAAATGCTTGAATTATTCTCAGCCATTGGTAATTACTCGGGGCTGCATCCCAGTCCTTCGTCATTTTGCTCACAATACCTCCTCAGTTTGGCCCCAGCCATACTCTGGGTGGCTATATCTATATAACCACTCTGTGGTTATAGTTAGGATTCTGAGAGACAGTAATTCCTCTGATTTTTAATAGGTAATAACTTTGTCACCATTTGATGAATCACCACAAACCTTAGCAGACCTACTGCTTCTTCTACATTGGCTGATCATGCAAAATTCTGTGGTGATTAGTTAAGGGGGTGCAAAGAAAAAAGAGGGTCCCAAAACAATTTTTCCACCAATTAATTTGCCATAGACTTTTTAGATGACGTAGCAGTAAAACAGCTGAATGGATTTTCATGAAATTTGGCAGGAATATAGATTATGGTCAGAAAAGGATCATTTTTGTTATTTCATGAAAATCTGTTGAGTAGTTTAATAGAAATGAGGGACAAAAACGGTATACTGCAGTACATAGCGATGACAACAATTCTAAAACACTGTTCTATTTGAAATGTCATCATTGATGTCATGAGTGTTGTAATATGTGAGGTCATAAGCAGTTCATGGTGGGGCTCAAGTTATAGTTAGCTCTGCTAACTATAACTGGAGAATTTCTTTATTTTTTTAGATCAAAACGTAAATGATGTCACTGACATATTCATCTAACTGTAACGCTACTTTAACTTTTCTTTTTTTCAGTGAATTTCTAATGTTTTTTTAAACAAAAACACATCTTTTTATCGCGCTTAACTATAATGTTACTTTAAACTTTGGTATTTTCAGAGAAGTTATACATTTTTTTTAACATAAAGCTATATTTTATTACCATACGTAAAGCCAACCCTCTGCCGTGCATGGTCTTTGGCTGTGTGTGGCGGGGGATTGTCCGCAGGGCCTGGCCACAGGCAGCCAACCCTGCTGCGCTCAGCCTTTTGTCACGTGTGGCATGGGGTTGACCGCAGGGCCCGGTTTCTAAATCCCCACGGGCAGCCAACCCCAATCTGCGCACAGCCTTTGGCCATGTGCAGTTGGGGGTTGGCCACAGGGCTTGGTCTGCCGCCAGACCACCAGCAGGCTGCCAACCCCACACTGCGCACAGTCTTTGGCATGCACAGTGTAGGGATGGTCTTTGGGGCTGGGGACCCCAACCCCTGGGGCCAAAACATATATATTAAGGGGAGAGGGGCATGAAGCCCCCTCCCCAACCCTTACAATTAAATAGGGGAGGAGGGCATGCATCCCCCCTCCCAACCCTCACAATTAAACAGGGAAGAAAGGCATGCATCCCCCCTCCTTAAACCTTAATAGGCTCCAGGGACCACATCAGTGAAATAAATAAACAAGCATTGGCATAGCCAATAGGTCTCGCCTTTGGGACCTTATAAGTATTTAGTTATGCAGCACAATATCCTTGGTGCAACAACATCAACTGTTGCATGGCTAAACACTTATAAGGTCCCAAAGGCGAGACCTATTGGCTATGCCAATGCTTTTTTTTTTTTTGCTCTTCCACTAAACATGTTTCCCTCTCTAAAAAAAAGTCCCTTTTTACAACTCTTACCAAACAACATCTCCTATCCTTTCGGTGTTAATCGCACAGCCTCTTTTACAAAACTGTTCTGTGCACACAGCTACCTTACACAATGTAATCTGCGTACAACACACAAGCTTTTCACAATAAAAAATAGGCAGGCCTCTTGCTTTTGTCAATGCGTCCTTCTTTGTAGGAATGAGTGTCTTTGGCAAAGATGTAACTGCGCATGAGTAGGCACCTACCTGTTTGTGATGTAGCCATGCCACCTAGTGTAACGTGTGTCATTATAATTTATTATTCAGTAAACGCCTGTGTAACCAGGACACTGCACACGGGTCAACATGTCAAGGTCGTAATGACTTGATAAGGATGTGATGAACGAGGCCCTGAAGTCTAGAACCACAGAAAGCACATCTTTGCTCACTGTGTGGACTTCTAATGTACGCTAGAGGCGTGGGCTGAGTTTCTGTGCCCGTCCGCTGGCTCAGGCGAGACCTAAAAAGGGTACACTTAGAGGAACGTCACCCACAAAGAAATATTACACCTGAAGGAAAGTTACCCATAAGAAAGGTTGCTCATTAAAGTTACACATGAAGGAATGTGTTGCTCATAAAGAAAGGTTACAGAGAAAGGACACTCATTAAGAAGAGACGCCCACAACAAAGGGTTACCCATGGAGAAATGTTACACAGAAAGAAAGGTTACCCATAGAGGAATGTTACACAGAAAGGAGTTGCTCTCAGAGCCATATTACTCAGGAAGGAAAGGTAACCTCAAAGAAACGTTACACATGAAGGAAAGTTGCTCACAGGGAAATATTACACAGGAAGGAAAGTTACCCATAAGAAAAGTCACAGCTGAAGGTAATTTACTCATAAAGGTTACACATGAGGGAAGGTGTTGCCCATAAAGAAAGGTTACACATGGAGAAATGTTCACAGAAAGGAAAGTTACCCATAAATAAATATTACACATGAAGGAACGGTAACCTTAAAGAAAGGCTACACATGGAGAAATGTTCACATATAGGAAAGGTAACCTTAAAGAAATGTTACACATGAAGGAACGTTATTCATGAAGCAAAGTTACCCCTTAAGAAATGTTATACATGAAGGAAAGTTACCCCTAAAGAAAGCTGTATACACAGAGGAGGGATACTCACAGAGGTACACATGAAGGGATATCACCCATAAAAAAATATTAATTATGAAAGAAAGTTAGCTTCAAAGAAAGGTAACATGCGAAAGAGATTTAACCATAAAGAAATTTAAAACTTGAAACAAAGTGACACAGGAGGGTGTGTTAAAAAGGTTGTAATGATCAGATCACACAAAGGAAGGCTACCCATAAACACATTACACTTGAAAGAAAAGTTACCCACACAAAAGTGTTACACGTGAAGTAAAAATACAAAGAAATAAGTGTAGCCCATGCAGCGAACATAGATGTGACGCAGGTGGACATATAGAATCAGGTTACATAGGGAAAGGGAGTTACAGGGGAAGCGAGGTTCCACATGGCACCGGGGTGAACATGCTAACAGTATTCCCAGGAAGCAGGAATACACATGAAGTGGGGTGCTAATAAAATAGGATGACATGTGAAATAGGGATGCAGGAAAGCTGGGGTACCCACACATCCTGCTTTCTGGAACATCCCGGGGACATCGTGATGCATATAACGAGATGCACCTAAAGCTGGGTGTTGGTGACCCATGTTTACATGTGAAGTATGGGATGCACATGAAGCAGGGAACACAAAATCAGGGGTAACAGCCGAAGCGGCTTAAAGGCGAAAGCTGCATATAAAACAGGAGTACACGGGAATCTGAGGTCCGAGCAGGGGATGGGGACATAGGAGGCAATGATCCGCGTGGAGCAGGGAATACAAGGTTACCCTGAAGGAGCCAAGCACACAGCCTGGGTACACAGAAGTGAGAGATCGCCTGGGGTCGTGTTATACATGAAATACGGGAGCAAAGGAAGCAAGGATGCACGTAGGGCAGTGCTACAGCGAAAGCACAACTGCATGTCAGCAACACTGAGAGACGGGAAGCACAGGGCTGGGGCAACATTACACATGAAGCATGTGGCACGGCATGCGGGGTAACTGGAGCAGTGGTACAGATGGGGCAGATTTAAAAGCGAGGCACAGCACATGTGAAGGAGGGCTGCGCCTGAGGCAGAGCTCAACAAAAAAGCATCAGCTACAGGAATTGGGGTACTTGTGAAGAAGGGGTACCCGCAGGGCAGAATTACAAGTGACGCACAGACACATGGGAAGCAGGGCACATGTGGAGGAGGGTTACATCTGAGGCAGAACTCCACCTAAAGCATCCGTCACGGGGGATGGGTACTTGTGGAGAAGGGGTAAACACGAGACAGAATAGCAAGTGAAGCACGGACACACGGGAAGCACGGCACATGTGGAGGAGGGTAATACCGGAGGCAGAACTCCACATCCGTCACGGGGAATGGGTACTTGTGGGGATACGGAGTACACGCGGGGCAGAATAACAAGTGAACCACAGACACACAGGAAGCACGGCACATGTTGAGGAAGGTTACACTTGAAGCAGAACTCAAAGTAAAGCATTAGGCACAGGAAATGGGGTACTTGTGGGGAAGAGGTAAAAGCAGGGCAGAATTATAAGTGAAGTACGGACACACGGGAAGCAGGGCACATGTGGAGGAGGGTTACACCTGAGGCAGAACTCCACGAAAAAGCATCCGTCACGGAAAACGGGGTACATGTGTGTAGAAGGGGTACATGAGGGCAGAATTACAAGCGACGCACGGAGACACAGGAAGCACGGCACACGTGGAGGATGGTTACACTTTTGAAGCAGAACTCCAAGTAAAGCACCAGGCTACGGGAAACAGGTTACATGTGGAAAAGGGGTAAACGCAGGGCAGCATAACAAGGGAAGCACACATACGGGAAGCACGGCACATGTGGAGGAGGGTTACACGTGTGGAAGAGTTACAAGTGAAGCACGGAGACAAGTGAAACACGGAGACAGGGGAAGCACTGCACATGTGGGGACATACCTAGGGCAGTATGATAGGTAAATCAGGGGCACGGAAGCAGAGTAAGCGTGAGGGATGGGTGCCGGCTGCGGAAGATCACACGTGAAGCATGCGGACACTGAAAGCAAAGGTTCACCAGCAGCAGGTGCAGTAAGAGGCACGCAGTGACGGCCGAAGCTTACTTACCCTTGAAGGCAGAGAATCATATCCGACAAGGACCAGGAGAAAAGCATGAGAGCATCGAAGGCACGGGTGGGTCGCTCCTCAAGCAGCGAGGCTGCTCCTCCGTCTTCTCTGCCGGGCGTCCGCTTCAGATCCCCCACGATACCCTCAGGACCGCCGTGACTCCAAGTCTACGAAGCGACATATGGCCCAGACAAGCCAGTCACAAAGGCAAGTACCCTCGGCAAAAAAACACGGCACCTTGGCGCTAAGAGTCTGCTGCCAAATTGGACACAAAGGAATTTCAGGGGGAACCCCCGGATACTCGCGTAACTTCAAAACCAAAAAAAATCAGCCCCGAAAATGAAAATAACAAGCGCGCGCGCCTCACGCTCAAAGTAAAAAAAAAAAGTTTGACGAGAGGCAGCAGGGGGAGGGGAGATAAGAGGGGGCCTGCGCCTGTTTCCCTTGCGGGAGCGAGCAGGAACCATCTGTTAATTACAAACAGATGGTTTGAAAGCTCGCTCCCGCAAGGGAATCGCCAAACGTGCACGCGTTGCCATTCAAAGCAATGCAATGCGTGCACGTTTTTGACTGCAAAACTGAATCGATTTCTAAAGGTCTTTTTCCTATGCAGCGCATGCACGCTGTGTAGGCGAGACCTAAAAATGGGAGTGGGCCAGGAGGCCCTCCTTCCCAAGCCTTCTTGAGCCCCGGGGACTGCAGTCCCCCGGCATCAAATTCTAAGGGGAAGGGGCGTGCAGCCTTCCTCTCCTAGCCTTATTAGGCTCCGGGGACCACTTCCCCGGGGCAAAATATAATAAAAAAAGGGGAAGTAGGCCACACCCCCCCCTCCCTGAGCCTTATTAGGCCCCAGGGATCCCATCACTGGGGGCCAAATCAATAAAATGGGGGAGGGGCCCCCTCCCTCAGCTTTCATAGGCCCCAGGGATCCCATCCCCGGGGCTGTTTTTGTTTAAAAGGGGAGGGGGCTGCATGGCCACTTCTCCCTGAGCCTTATCAGGCCAGGGGACCCCATACCCCGGAGACAAAGCCAATTTAAAAGAGAAGGGGCGTGCAGCCCCCCTCCCTGAGTCTTATTAAGCCCTGGGGACCCCATCCCCTGGGGCACTGCCATATTTAAAAGGGGAGGACCCCATCCCCGACGCCAAACATGAAAAAAAGGAGGGAGGCTGCATGGCCACCCTCCCTGAGCCTTATCATGCCCTGGGGACCCCATCCCCTGTGCCCCTCTGTTTTTTTAAAACCGTGGATTGAGAGGTGGGCTATTCAACAACAACATTACTGGATGGGAGTGGCCTACCGTGCCGGTTCGAAGAACCCTGACTATTTCCTGTCCCGCCACCCCAACACCCCAGAATGGCAAAACAGCAGTGAAGATGTGGAAGAATACGTCAGAATGATTTCCACAGCCGCCTGCCCCCGAGCCCAATGCTTAGAGGACATCAAAGAGGCAGTGGAATCTGACCCCGCCATCATGCGAGTATGGGTAGCGGCCATAAGTGGCACCTGGCGAGACTTCCTCAGTGACTCCAACGACTGGCCAGGAGAAGACAGAGAGGACCAGGTGAAAATGTGGAGGGTGCGAGATGAGTTCAGTACCACCCCACACAGAAAACTCCTGCGTGGAGACCGCACTGTGATTCCGAGGACGCTGAGGCACCAAGTGAAAGAGCTAGCCCACAGAGGGCACCGGGAGCCATGAAAATGAAGGCGAGGATGCGGGAGAAGATATGGTTCCCCGGCCTTGAGGACCTAGTGAAAGAACTTGTGTGGAGATGCCCCGCATGCCAGATACGGGCACACCGGAAAGACTCACACCAGTGATCGCGGAGGACGCCTGCACCACTCCCTGGAGCTTCCCACATGGACAGATGACCCTCATCCTCATGGACGCATACTCGAAGTAACCTGTAGTGGAGGTAATCAAGTCACCAGCCTTCGTGCAAGTGGCCCCAGTCCTTAAAAAGACATTCGCCATCTTCGGCCCGCCAAGTGAAATTAAAAGCTATAATGGACCGCCATTCCATGGTGCAGTATTTCGGGACTTCCTCGACCAACTGGGAATACACCACCACCGCATTACACCCCAGTGGCCGCAGGCCAACGGGGAAGTCGAAAGATTCATGTGCACCATGAACAAGTCTCTGCGCATTGCTACTGCTGAACAGGTTAACCCTGAACGCCATCTACAATCATTTCGGAGAGAGTATCGAAGTACCCCTCATTGTACAACTAACCAAGCACCATGGGCCCTGATGTTCAACGGGCCCCGTTGAGACACCATCCCCACCTGCCTAGGGTGGCCGCCGCCACCTTACAACAGTCAAAGGACCCAAGCACGTCGTGAGCGGGGCAATGCCCTCGCCAGCCAGAGACGGAGGGCAAATGAGCGCACCCTCCAACTTGGGGACAAGGTAATCATTAGAGATCGGAAGCCTGGGTGGAAGTTCAGGACACCGTTTGAGCCCGGAACGTGGACAGTTGTCAGAAGCGAGGGGACCATGGTAACAGTCATGAAAGGTCTAGAAGTCATAGCTAGAAACATCTTGTGGTTCAAAAGAATTGAGAACCCACCATTCACCTCTCCTCAAGACTCACGTGAAGACAACACCAGCTGGCTGGAAAGAGACGGGATCGGTCCCAGATCCAGCATGTCCGAAGGCCGGGGCCCATGAAACTCTGAGGGAAACCAGCAAGACGACCTGCAAAACACCCCTCCGGTACGTGACCTGCCTGCCCGGAGTCAACCTCCCCGATACAACCTCCAGCCTAATCTGCAGCCCAGTCAACGGCTCATGGACTATGCCTGTCATGTGAACTGAACTCTAGTCAATGAAGAACTGAGTTGGGGAGGGATGTAGCAGGTTAGGGGTCCTGCTATCCTGCGATTGCCAACCGGATGTTACCGCATCACATCCTCTGGCCAGGCGTGGCCAGAGGGGATTAAATAAAGGGGGTGGACCACTCGAGGTCACACCCTGATGCCAGTAATCGGTGTACTCGTCGTGTGTTCCGTTCCGAGGCCGACACAGGCCTCACAACAGTTAGCACCCTATTTCATGGGAAAAACATTTTTTGACTTGCATATATCTTTGGCGCGGTTTGACGAACCTTCATGAAATTTCCCAAAAAAGTGCTCCAGTGATTCTAGTTGTGCATGGAAAGTTTTGGGCGATCCATCAAGCGGGGGCTGGGAAAAAGGATGGGGTAAAAAAAAGTGTGTTTCCCATGTTAATTCCCATGGACTCTTTAGACACGCCTGCAGCCCGAACTGCTGGACGGATTTACACCATATTTGGCAGAAAGGGATATTTTGTTCCGCAGATCACACTTTTTAGTATTTGGTGTAAATCCGTTCAGTAGTTTTCGAGAAATTAAAAGAAATCCAAATTTTTATATTTAAGAACCTCAAAGCCTTCGCGAATAATGACGAGCTTGTGCAGAGATCTGCAGAGCTCTGATTGGCTGCCAACACTTCAACCAGGAAGTTTGTCACATGTACACCCCCACCCCTGTCCCGCCCCAGCCCTGCCCCACCGCGCTTACCTGCACGGGCCACCACTGGGAGGAGTCAAAGTTGTGGTGAGATGAAGCTAAATTTGTAGAATTATTGGGTTGGAAGATCATGACAATAATGACAGTTATTTTCATGACTAAAATGGGCATGTTGTTTTATTACATATTTGCTTAGAAGAGGTGTCATACATAAAACTAAGGCAACTGGTCAGATTTCACTGAAGGTTTTAGAATTAGCTTTCAGTATTATTATATATGACATTTCTATGTTTGCAGTGTTATTACATGGGAGATTTGCATAATCATGTATGATAGACACACTTTTGTTAGTGGTTAAACATCAATCAATCAATCAAGTAGGATTTGTATAGCGCAACTTGTCACCGGAGAGGGTATCCAGGCGCTTGCAGTGGGTCTCAGTTGAAGAGACAGGTCTTGAGCCCCTTCTTGGAGTCGGTCAGTGAGGGCAAGGTGCGGAGGAGGAGGGTGTTCCCGGCTTTGGCGGCGAGATGGTAGAAGGAGCGTCCTCCGGCCTGGCAGCGGCATATGCGAGGGATCTGCAAGGGTGAAGTGTGTGTAGCTGAGGTCCTGGAGGGCTGGTGGAAGTGCAGGCAGTGGTTCAAGTAGGCGGGTCCTTGGTCGTGGAGGGCTTAGCAAAATCATATCGTCAGCATATTGAAGATATTTAAGATGGACGTCAGCAAGTTTCCGAGGGTAGGCATTAACAGATTCAAAGTGCTGAAGCAGATCTGACATAAAAAAGATTAAAAAGGCAGGGGGCAAGTACACAGCCTTGTTTAAGACCATTACAAGTTTTGATTTTCCGAGACAAACTAAAACCATCTCCTAGCTTAACCTGAACCCAAGCATTTGTATACAGGAGTATTATAGCATCAAGCAACCTTTTGGGAATACCCCATCCTGCAAGTTTTTGCCATAATAATAGTCGTGGCACTGAATCGAATGCAGCTATTAAATCTATAAAGCAGATATATACGTTTTGTTTTTTAAAACAGCCCGCTCTGCCAATAAAGTAAGGGTGAATAAATTAGTAATTGTACATTGACCCTTACGAAATCCTGACTGGCTAATTAGGATTATTTCCTGTGATGTTGCCCAATCTTCCAAATCAGTCAATCGGGAAGTAAAAACCTTAGCTTCTACATCAATTAAAGCAATTAACTGATAATTTGAATAATTATCCGCTGGGCCGCTTTTAGAAATTTGCTGTGCGATACTTCCTTGCCAAAACTCTGGAACAATATTCAATGCTAATACCTCATTGAACACAGAAGTCAACACCTCTGCTCACATATGAGCATTGGCACGGAATATAGCGTTAGGGAGCCCATTTGGGTCAGGAGCCCCATTCGATCTAATCCGGCGCAAAAGTTTAACTGCTTCTGTATTGCTTAGCAATCCCAAATATGGCACTGGATTTGGGCTGCTCCCTATCTCTACAGGTGACTTACTACATTTCACATGGTAGTGACTCAGATCTGAGCAATTTGTGTTAGCAACACTAGGGCCATACAGGTTAGTAATAAACCTCCCCCATACCTCCTCCATAATATTAACACTATAAGCCCTATTACCTCCCCTTTCCAATTCATTAATGGCATCCCAAAATGCTTTTGCATTATTGGACTCAGTAGCATTTAATAACCTATGCCATAGCATTGCTTGATAACATGATTTTGCCAACCAAACTTCTTGTATATATAACCTTAGTTTATCATTGAAAGCATGATAAGATGGCGAATATCGATGGTTGAAAACTTCTCTCGTAGCCCTATCAAGTGACTGTTTCAATTTAAATAACTTAGATGAGTACCACTTGTTAGTGGTGGATTTCAAGGGATTCGCTTTTGCTGGATGCCGAGCAATAAATTTCTCGACCGGTGATGAAGTGATATAATTTCCCTCCCAACAAACCTAGGTCACAGTAATTAATCAAAAATTCGCCATATTTCAGTATTTCTGCTTGTTTTTCGAGTGCCACACCAGCCATTTCAGATTAAATGTGGAATGGGCAATATGTTGAAGCACACTGGCTTTAGGAATACAGATTATTGGCAGATACAAAGTTAATATCTGAGGTTTGTGATCACTTTCGACTCTTGAAATGACCTTATATTCAACAATTTTGAAGCCCAACTGAAACAAAAGTATAATCAATAATTGAACCATATTTCGATCGTTTAAAAGTTGGACCTTCTCTTGATTTACACAAAGATGATTCATTTAACATAGCTAGACCACGCTGCTGCAGGTTATCACGGCACATTTTAGCAGTACCATTTCTTGACCCGTCTGAGGATTTTAATGCAACCTGATGTTTATTAAAATCATCAGAAATGATTAAACTGGCCAGTGGATTTCGGAGTGCTAACAATTTTATAATATCCCACAAGGTAAACAACTAAATGAACTTATTACTTTTCCTCATACTTAAGTAAACATTCAGATTTATCATCATATACAGGTCAAACTGTTATAAAACACCTTGCATCCATGCCAACTGCAAGTCAATTACTTCTGCTTTTACATTCAACTCAGTTGTAATATAAAATGAAAGACTGCTCTTTGTGCGACCTTGGTTAATAGCGCGTATTGCTGGGAGATTAAATGAATTAAAACCAAGCAATGTAGTATTTTGCTCTCTACATGTTTCCTGAAACATTAGAATTTCAAAAGCATTTAGAAAGGAAAGTGTGTCAGGATCAGCCAACAAATGAGCTAAACCATGGATATTCCAGGAACATATTCTCAATTGTTTGTCATTTCCACTAGTGGTAAGCAAAGTTCAGTTCCCACCACCAGAAGACACTTGTGTAAGAGTTGCTGGGCTCCACGCCCAATCTTCATATAACATTTTATTTTTAGTTAACAATTCACAGATACAAACTCCTTTTAATGTATTTGTAACCAAAAGGCCTGTGATGGTAATTGGGTTATTCAGTGGACCAATCGCACCTCTAAGTAATGGATTTGACTTTTTACAATCAATTTCTTTTTGATTTTTGGAACAACTACTTCCAATATTGAGGGATATTTTGAAGGGGTGAGTTTCTTAATCTCAATACCCCACTCCATAAACTACAGACTGGATTCAAGATTTTGTTTGCTATTTCCTTGGTAGTCTAGGTTGTTATAGTGGATTCACGGGCTAAATTTGGGTGAACTTGTTAGAATTGAACAGATAAAAGGTCCGTAGACTTAATGAACGATAATTCAGAAATTGTTGAGATGAGTTTCAGAATCGTACCCCGATTCAAACTATCATGTATACCCCTGGATTCATATAAGGGACGGAATACTAGTTTCAAGGTAATAGAAGATTGATTTTCTGGCATGACCCTTGTAGAAATAACTAGGCCGGGTTCAATACCAGAGGATGGGCCACCGGCTAAGAAGCTACTCCGATGTCCTTTAGGGGAAAATGATCTCTGAATACCAGTGTAAACCTAGGTGTTCTCTGAGTAACCCTACCCTGTGGCACAGACACAACCCCGTTATTTATATTTGGTTCAGTCAGCATTTGTAGATGGCAAACATTGCTGTTGCTTGCCACCTCTTTGCCACCAACTTTTGGGAGACTCAGTACCTGAGAACTGGGCAGGGAATTTAAATGGGTTGTTTGATTATATCCAGGGGAGTTATCTGTACCCAATAAAGTTTGATCCTGCAGTTGTAAGTTCTGACCACTTGGTTTAGAAATAGGACAACAATCCCTGGGTTGTTGCACGGATTTAGACAATATATAAAGCTTTCTTTGCTTTATTCTGGGCCTTCCACAAACTCTTTCTAGCCCTTTTTGTTAAGGGAGGCTGACCCATGGAACCCTCACATAGGGCTGTGGAATTTAGGACTTGACTTCCCTTAGTGTGAACATTTTCTAATAGAATGGGACTTTCGTCTTTTTCTATTTTTTGCCACAAATCTCCTTCTAACTTCCTAGTATTCCAGGTAGAACATTAGAAGTGCATGAGGGGGCATCACACTAAGCTTTTTGCAGCTTCGTACTTTCACTAGCAACCCTCACCCCTAATCCCTTTTCGGGTGGTATAGGTGACTCTGCCTTTGATTGTGTGGCCAATTTTTTAACTTCATCAATGAGAGATCCTACTATATTTGAAAGTTCTGAAACATTATCTAAGATATGTGAACATGTACATTAAATTAATTGGTTTTTAACATTAGACTGGGCTTTTACCACTAAGTTGGTTAGGTTATGCAGCTTAGTGTCTATCCCAGCCACATGCACAGCTAAGGTATTTAATAGCTCCACCTGGATATTGAGTTTATTGGAGTGGAAATTTAACGCTCTTGTTATTGCATCAATTGTCCCCAGCAAATTTTGCCATATGCCGATATCTGAAGATTTTTGTTATTTGGGAGAATTTACTTCCACAAACGTAGGTACATCATATTTATCCAAGAACTAAAGATTTGCAGAATTTAATGAATTATTTATTTGATCAGCCATCATAATCCCCTAACCTGGCCCACTAGGATACATTTTTTGAGGAGTTAGTGTTGGTTGTGAATCACAATATTAACCAATCTCCTGAGTTACAGGGCTAAATAGATCCATTCCAATTGTTTCGTTTAATGGCTGGGTAATAGACTCTCTTGAACTCAGACTTCGATGTTGGCTGTCACAGGCCTTTAAATTCATGGTAGGCATTGTTGACTTATGTAAACTTTAATTTAACTGGATATCATCCAAACATATGACAGAAATATCACAATCACTAAGAACACTGTGACGGTTTACCCCAACCTGAACTACATCTTCCACCTTTAAAGGACAGATCTGTTGTACAGGCATCATTAAATGACCTGGTGACGCATTTGAGGGGAATACAAATAAAGTGCAGAGTTCAGGGTCTGAATGCACTTGGGCCTTAACTACTGTTAAATGTGACTCCTCTCCTTTAGATAGAACAGCAACTTTAAAACAGGAATCATCATCATTGGGCTGTAAAAGGCAATCACCCATCACAGCAGCTTGGGGTAACACACCATCATGCACTACCATAGCTATCACTGGTGGACATAAAGTTCCTGGGGCTGATATGGGAATAGACAAACCACCCTCACATTGAACTTTATCTGACCGTTTCAAATAGTCCATAATATAGGACTGGGAGAGCTGAGTCCCGTTATTGTTTGCAGTCTTGGTTGCTTGTCCAGAAACACTCTTAACATGTTCCATCCTTGGTGACGCCTCTATATGGAGCTGGAAATCATCAGAATCCATCTCTTTACCAGTTGGTACAACCTCTTGGGCTTTCTTAGTATTCCTCCTCCTTTTTTGTGACTGTGGTGACCCACTTAAGCGCCCAGACCTTGTGTTATAATGCCTTCCCCAATGCACGAGAGTTCCTAAATAGCAGCAACAAGTGGAAGTCAATGCCTCCTCTCCTACCACACAGATCAAGTCACCAGCACGTCCAAAGAGGCACAGTAAACCGGCTACAATCACAGAGCCTTAGGCAAGGTATTTATGCAACATGGAGCTTACCCCTCACAATCACTGAAATGATGTTGATGGTGTGGAGGGATTCTTAATCCATATTCCTTGTGCTTCCACGCCACTGCCAGAGGTACCTAGGCCTAGTGCCAGCCACACCCTTGCCCCCAATCCAGGTCTTCAAATTTTTACTATGACTCAAGCTCAAGCAAAATTATGGTGGCAGAAGAGGCGAAGTTGGGCGTGTTGGGCCCTCAGGCGCAGGTATGGGCATGGGCGCAGGTATGGGCACGGGCAACGGGCAGTGAAATACAGGCACTCAAAGCACAGGCATAGGAACAAAAAAATAGGCGCCTCAGGCATGGTCCAAACAGAACCCAGTTACCTGGCTTCCTTAGACCTTGGAAGGCCAGAAACGTCCGTCGACCGTCAGCTGCTTGGACCCACCACTATATCCAGTCCCATGGCGTCCACTCCTCTCCACTCCTCTCCACCCCGCTCCGCCTGCGCGAAGGCCGCCACAAACAGGGACCTGGCCCGACCTCCTCCACAAGTCGGATGTGAGCAGCTCCGAGTTGCAGAGCCCAGCGCAAAGTCTGTGCGGCTCGGGAGGGACGGGGGGGGGGAGGAGGCTCAAAAGCTCAAGAGTACAAGGTGCAAGGGCACAGAGAGCCGGCACGGGGATAATGGCACAACGGCTCTCTCCCTTTGGTCTCCTCCGTTGAATCTGGCAACTGACATCCGCAAATCATGGGATTAATTAAGCACTGGACATTCCAGTCCCTACACAAATGCATTCAAAGATGGCCACTGTGGCTCCATCCTGGCCATAATTGAGTGGGTTAGTAAAACACTGCAAATGCATTCAAAGATGGCCACCATGCATGCATGTGCATCCATGGTGGTCATCTTCAAATGAATTTGTAATGTTTTAACAAACCCATTTAAAGACGGTTAGTGTGACTGCACGCACATCCACGGTGGCTGTAGAACACCAAAAAGCACTGCCAAAACCCTTAAGTTTTACTGTGGAGATCTACTGGGTTTTCCAATGCTTGTTTGTTATTTGGTGCCATCCATAGGTGGCACCCTATGGCTGCTGCCCTTTCTTGCCTTATGGAAGTGCCGGTCCTGGTTCATTGAGAAAACTGCTAGCCATAATGCAATACATTGGTAATGCATGGTATGTAGAAATAATGGAATCTCACTAAATAGTTGTCATGTGAGTTATATGAATAAAATAATTCATAAAAGCAAAAGTTGACCAATAATTCCATTCAACCAATTAAATATGCAGAGAAGAGTGTACGTGAATTCTCCATAATCTTTGGCCTCAGCCCAGTCCATAGACGCTCGAATGTGGGTGACATCAGGCTTCCTCTGTCTATGGTCCAAGAAGCTCAGAAATGGAAAGCTAGTTTTTAAATAGTTTATCTTCACATTTCCGGTAAATAGAGGAATATTTACATTTGCTCCTTTGCCCAAAGCAAAATAAATACTGTGTAGCAGAGCTTGGCAGAGTGTCAGTGCAGTGCCACTGCAGCTCAGCAATGCACAAAGTGGTTGCAAAGAACCCTTTGTGCGTTGTAGTTTTTATTGAGCCAACTTCACGCTGTGTACGTGAAAGCAGTCTCTAGTAGTGAGCAATGGCTGTGTACGACTTTATGAATCAAGGATAGACTACCATGATGCTGTTTTCTGCCACTTGTACACCGGGCCGTCTCACTTTGGCACTTAGCCTACTATAAATAACAAGCATTGTCAAAGCCAATAGGTCTTACAGAATTTGATGTGTGTGAATGGATGAAGGCAAACATATGTCAGTGTTGCATCAGTGAGTGACTCAATTGGCTATTGACAGTGCATGGATGAATTGAGGTGTATCTGCGTAGATGAAAGACCTTATGGATGGATGGATGAGTGCATTCGTGCAGGCTGGATGAATGGGTGACTACTTGAATTGTTGAAGGTGTGTTTGACTCAATTGGTTAGTGTCAGTGCATGGATGAATAGAGGTGCATCTGCTTATATGGAAGACCTTATGGATGGATGGATGAGTGCATGCATGAATGCTGGATGAATGGGTGACTACTGGAATTCTTGAAGGTGTGTCTTTTGTATGAGCATGGATGCCCGCATGTTGCATATTTGTACCTGTATGTATGGTGATCTGTTCATGTTTATAGAAGCCTGTAGGTGTTTTGTTTTGCTCTACATCTGCATTATGCATGTGTGCACGGATATATACTGTACATGTATACGGGCCTGCAATGCTGTGGCATGTTATTGTTATGTATTTACTTTAGTACACGTATATGTGTTTGCTGCAGTGGTGTAAATACTCAGCTACATAGAAGTCTGCAATGCACTTGCTCAGAGACACCCACAATACATTTATCCATTAAAACCTGTGGGGGCGGATTTACAAGCTCCTTGCGCCACTTTTGCACCGCTGTTGCGTCACTTATGTGACGCAGCAGCGACGCAAAACATGCGCCACGTTGCGCAATATTTACAACGTGACGCATCTAGGGAGATGCGTCACGTTGTAAACCCCTGCGCCACATGAAACCTGCGTCAGGTTTCATGTGGGCGTTCCAGCGCAGGGTGGGCGTTCCCTCGCAGGTACGCCTCGTAAAAGTGACGCAGTGAAATCTACAAGATTTCACTGAGTCACTTTACGCCCATGCTGCGTCAAAACCCTGCGCCTGCTTGAAGCAGGCGTAAGGATTGACGCAGCATGTTAGGCATAGGGCACCCCGAGCCTTGCTGGAGCCGCGTCGCGCTTGCGACGCGACTCCAGCAATGCGCCGCCTTTCCGTCGGGGGATTCGACACGCATCTGCCCATCGTGCGCCACGGCGCGCCGCATTGTAAATGCGGCGCATCGGCGGTGGCGCAAGGGCAAACTTGCGTGACGCATCTTCCCTGGCGCATCCCTGCTGATTTGCAGGGATGCGCCAGGGAACGTAAATATGCCTCTGTATATTTTGGAAAACACGCATTTGTGCCTGAGCTGTTTGCTTATTAGGGCAGTCCGTGACAGTATCATACAAAGTGAGCACAGAAAGTGTTAAATCGTCCCTGCCACAGTTTTAGGCTGACTGGTAAATGAAGTGACAAAATAACAATCATAAAGCAACATAAAACCACAATTAAAACATAAGATGCTATATCACAACAAAACAGAACACAGCACTACTGCAGTCCAATACAACATCACACTGCTTTAATGCAGCCAAAACACAGCAGCACCACAGCAAAATGCCATAAAACAAATATGCCCAAACTTTCTAGCACACATTATGACCTCCAGAATCCTGTTTTCATAAGATGGTGGTAAAATGTGTTTGGAGCAAGCACTGCTTTAGGACATGAAATAGAGCCAGCAAGAAATGTGTTGTCTTATTTGGCGAAGGCACTGTTTTTAATTAGTAGAGCTGGTGTTTCAGAGTCTATTTACAAGGAAAAAGGCTGGCTATTTTCCAACTTCTGCACTGCACTCTTACAAATTATGCATTATTAATGATTATTTTCTAGTCAACAATGCATTATTAATGTACAAGAGCTAACATCTCTGTTGCAGGAAAATTAGCGTTTGAAAAAAGACACTTTTCTAAAAATAGTGTTGGGTTATAGCTTTGTTAGTCTTGCAAGGATTTAGACTCACAAAAATGTCACCAAACTCCAGGCCTAAACATTTAAATTATTTTGATGGAACAGGATATTAGAAAATTATATTTACAATGAAAATGTGAGACTAACATGGATGAATTGCTAGTGAGCAAATTCCAATGCTGTATTTGTAGTGCAATATATATTAAACATGTAAAAAGACACACCAATACTCTTGCACTTAATTTTTATTCTTTTTTAAATTACCTTTTCCGAAGTCATAGTTCACGTCACTGTAGTGCACTAGTTCACATAACAACTAATGGAAACGCCAGGTACAAATACTCTTTTTTGCCAACTGTCTTGTTAAGGAACCATTCAGCAAATGTTGTAAGTTCTCTCTGTTGTGCCACTAGAGTAAGAATATATTACCCACAGATATCTAATTAACCACTTCACACATAGGACAGCAATAAAGACTACGGGGCTGATTACGAGTGCGGCGTTCTTCTGAACGCCGGACTTGCGGTGGCGCAACAGTGGCGGTCCACCATCCGCTGGATTACGCACCAGCGGTGGACCGCCACCTGCACCAGGGAACCGCCGTTCCTTGGCAGTGGCGCGTCAGAGGCCCAATGTAACATGATGAGTGGGACTGGCGCAGTCCTGCTGAGCATATTACGAGTTCCTTCACCGCCAGCCATTTCATGGCGGGTTCCCCATCATAAAAAGGCTGGCGATGGAGGAACAAAGGGTGCCTTGGGATGCATTCAGGGAGTCAGAACATCTGCTCCCTGTCAGCTTGGATTCCCAGTTCCAGCACGGCATGGACGTCACCGTCCATGCCATGCTGGAACATTTTTGCCATTCCTATTGGGGTGCCTGTTTTTCTGGCACCGACATGGGAACAGCAAAAGGGCCGTCCACCTGTATGAGTTGAACTCGTGATCGGGTCGGTGGTCCTTGAGCGGCTTTGGTGCAGCCGTGCCGGCACAAGTGCGCCAAAGTAGTAATCAGGCCCTTAGATATGTATTGGAATACTATTGTATCAGCTAGTTGCCATTAATTACATTTCCCTTCTTTCTTGAGAAACTTCCTTTGACCATTGAGCGAAAGTTCTTTCAATAGTTCCGTCATAAAGCTTATGTGATGTTGTTACACTTTAAACAATTACAATCCTTAAAGTTGGCAATGTTTGAGACATTGAAAATATCGCAAAATAAAAAGCACTGGCAAAGCCAATTGGGCATTGGCTGTCAGCCTTTTTTGTCTTTGCCAGTGCTTGTTTTATATCATCATTGCTTTTGTAAAATGTTATTGTTATGGAAAGTACCAGACCACTGACAAAATATAACAAATGCCTAAAGGCAAAAATATTCTTTTAGTTTCAAAAACATTGTGATAGTAGCCTCTGTAATAAAGGAACTACATTGTGTGTGGGTGTGCTGCTTGTTACAGAGCAGAATGGTATCACTTACAGGAAGTTAGCCAATGGCTGGAGTGGGCTGGCCCACCACCCCCTGCTACATGCTGTAGTAGGCAGAAGAAAAATATGAATGAAACAATAACACACCAATGGATGAAGAGGGCTTGTTGAAAGCTCTTATAAGTATATGAAAAAGATAATGTTATTAAAATCAAAAGGCCTTGTCTAACCCAAGACCTGAAAAGGAAGACAATTTGAAAAACACAAACGTTCCTCATTCCTTTCCATTCTAACAATTGCAATTTCACATTTTCCTTCTGTCATGCAGTGATGGAGCTGAGTTTCCCTTCGCAATATTTGTTTTTGTGGTTTTACATCAGTAGCAAGGAAAATAGACAGACTTACGGCTTTTAAGATCCCAGCTGCATCTAGAGGGAGCCAAGCAGGATAGACAACTTCATCGTTGAGAATGGCCTCAAAGAGATCATCTTCATTCTCAGCCTCAAAGGGCGCATGGCCACACAGCATTTCGAACAGCAGCACCCCCATGGCCCACCAGTCCACTGTTGCACCATAATGCATCTCCTTCAGAATCTGTATGGGCAGAAATGCAGCTTTACTACTTCGGATAAAGTAACATACAGACTAGTTAACTAAAAACGTAGTGATAATCATCAGATGAAGCAAAGTATCTGAGTAAACGATATTTATCTCTTAGGTATGTTTTCATTTTTTGATTTTGTCTTTATAAAATATGCTCTCTCGTCAAGCGATATATATATATATATATATATACACACACATATATATATATATATATATATATATATATATGTATATATATATTTATATATATATATATATATATATATATATATATATATATATATATATATATATATATATATATATATATATATATATATATATATATATATATATCAAAAAGAAAGTCCTTCCAAATGAAAAAGACCAGAGGACACAGCGGGGATGCCAGGTAACCATTTAATTCATCACGGCTTAGGCATTATGCATTTCGGCGATTCTGTGTGCCTTCCTCAGATGCCTTTCTTGCCTCGGGTTACCCTCCGTCCCTCTTTTTAATGTCTCTTGGTGCTCCAAATGGTTGGAGTGTAGCAAGCTCCGCCTTCATTGATTACAGCTGTGGTCCGATGTCTACAGGACTCAACATCCCAGCATGCATTTCAAAAGAAGTCCAGAATGCGGAGCAATGTAACGCTTCAATGCGTACTGTTATACCTTGCAAAAGGAGGGAGAAGGCTGATTTGAGCCAAGAGGGTCCCGATCATCAAGATGTTAATGGCCACCTCGGGTCCCCTACGCCTCAACCCCACGAACAGTTCCAACCCGGGCCATGACGATGTGATGCAATTATCCAGCGTCCCCGTGCAGTCATATATATATACATATAAGACTGGAATTGAGTCTAAATGTTCTCACCTTACTTATTAATAAGAAAAGGGGGTGGGGTCATCTTTGGACAGCGGGAGTGACAGCATCCAAGGCCAGTCCCACTAAATTTCCATAAACATAAACCATCGCCCACAAGAATGAAGAAATTCTGCCTTAACTTGCATGTTCTCTCCTTTGTAGATAGATGTCCTGGTTAGTCTTAATCTTGGTGGTTCAGGGGGAGCTCATGTGTGCGTCCTTTTGATGAGTCCACTGTCCAAGATGTGTTCATGGACACACTATGCCTTCAGCAAAGTCTACCCAGTTTTTCAGGGATGCTGCAGGAAGTGTGGCAGAGCGAAGGCAGCCATCAGTGGGTCAATCCCTTTCCCGCTATGTCAAGGGTGAGGCTACCGAGTATCTGCTCAGAGTGGGTATACCAAGCCTCTCCACTCGGTGGAACAATGCAGAGAGGCTGGAGGATTGAGGTAAGCTCTCTGCTGCCTCAAGGGAATACCTGGGGACAGCTTTCCAGGGCGTCATCATACCCAGAGCTCTACATCTCCACTTTTAGGTAAAAGTAGTTTATCAGGAATTAGTGTATACTGCAGTGGAAGGACCAGGGAAGAGGGGACAGTTGTCTTGTTGAGCATCCACAGCTAATGCGCAAAGCCAAAAAGGTAGGCCTGCACCTCCCTCGGTGAGGAGCAGGTAGGGTGTCAGCCCATAGTAAATGAGCTACATGGCCTCCGTGGGCAAAATGAACATCATGGACTACAAAGAAGGGCTTATGGATGGCTATTTCTAGTCATCTAGTTACAGGATGCAAAGCCTGCCTAAGGAGGGTAAGCCCATATTATGAAAGGGAAAACAAACTGAATTAGAAGGAACACTGTCACTAAGTCGTCCCTGGTTGCCTATGATAGAAAGAATAATAATATGCCCACGCATCAAGCTGAAGGGAGAGCTCCCAGGGGTAAGAATAACTCCAATTGATGGCCATTTTTCATCCAGTTTAGTGGCTGGGTGCAGGTTTTCTGAGTAGGGAAAGGGAAACGAGCCTTGTGACCGGGTTATGTGCTCATTCTATGCAGAAAGTGCGAAAGTGCAAGAGCTGTTGCTGCGTTTCCTTCCCCAGTCTTAGGTTTCTCAGTACAATCTGCCTCTAGTGTGCTTAGGAGGGCCATGGCCTTCCAAGCATGTGATTGGCTAGTTGCCACTGCAAGAACCTTCAACGTGGATGCCAGAAAGCTTCTGTATTAATACAAATTACATGTTTTGGTACAGAGCTTCAGCCGGCTCTTCTGCCATTTTTAAGGGTTGTAAGTAAAAGATCTTACTATAACTTGATGGTGCTCAATTAACCACCCTCAGTTTGATGAAAGACGGTGTCTGCCTTCCTCGAATGAAAACTCAGGACCCTAAGATAAATGCAGATGTCATTTTGTTAACAGGACCCTCCTTAGTCCTCACTCTTAGATAGTGCTCTTTTCAGTTTATTAATACAATTAATACTAGCTGTATCAGAATGAGACATTTTACTATTGTTTTTATTCCATGCCTTGTAAGGTTGCTTTTTCCTGATTGCTTTGAATTCACCTGGGATCCCCAGTCTTATTCCATGACTGGGGAGCATACACAGAAGCAGCCGCTTCAATTGTGTCTGCTTCTGTCAGCTCCTCCTACTTCCTTTTCTGGTTGGCTGAACGCTTCATGAGGGAAGGGACAAGGATCGGGTCTCAGTAGAAAACCTGCTTCAGCCAGAGGATGTGATTACTCCTATGGAGATTCCATGTCTCCTCTTTTTCCTCACACTCCTTCACTCTAGGATGCTGAAGTTAAATGTGGTTTGCCTGGCCGGTGGGTGTGGATCCGTTGGAGTCCTCTTTCTCTACAGTTTGCGACACCCTGTCCTGTAGTTTAATTCTACTAGTGCTACTTCTCCGACCATTTATGGGCCAGGCCAGCACTGGTCAGCTTGTTGCTTCCTATCCCCTGCTCAGGTCCCTCCCATTTCTTTAAATTCCTGTGTGGGGGGTGGATTGAAAAGAGCCTGGAGGAGGGATGGGTGCATTCTGACTAGTTGGAACTAGGACCGGTCTGGACTGGGAGTCTTCTTATGAATGAATGAATGAATGAATGAAAGACATTTATAGAGCGCATGGTTACCCAGGGGCATCCCAGCGCTAATAGCGGTGCAACTTCGACTTCGAACGGAGTTAGGGAAACAAAAAGGTCTTCAACTGCTTACGAAAGGTCAGGTAATTCGGTTCAAGGCGGATATAGAGGGGCAGAAGGTTCCACAATTTAGCGGCATTATACGCGAAGCGACGCCCTCCGCTTCGTGTTTTTCTTATTTTTGGAACTGCCGCCAGTTGTTTGTTATCTGACCTTAACGACCTGTTAGAGTGATAGGGTCGAATGATAGACCTAATAATAGGCGGGCCATTGCCTGAAAGTGCTTTGTGTGTAATACACAAAGCCTTGAACTGGATTCTCTCTTGAATCGGGAGCCAGTGGAGCGATGCGAGCGCCGGTTTAGCTGAGAGGCGTTTAGAAGTATTCGTGAGCAGACGTGCTGCACAATTTTGCACAATCTGCAATTTTTTGATGGTAGTAAGTGGGGTTCCCAGATAGAGGGTGTTAGCGTAGTCAAGGCGTGATAAAATCAGTGCTTGGACCAGCACTCTTCTTGCAGACAAAGGTAGCAAGGGGAGAATCTTTCTTAGCATTCTTAAAATCCCATAACAGCAAGCTGCAACCTTGCGTGCTTGCTCTTTAAAATCAAGATAGCGGTCCAGCCAAACACCGAGACTCTTAATTTGTTCTTTTGGGGAGGGTGGTAGCCCCAGGCAACTAGGCCAAAATGAGCCTATGCTCAATGTGGTGGGATTACCCAAGAGCAACAGCTCTGTCTTAACTCCATTAAGTTTTAAACAAGAGCTGTCCATCCAACTCGAAACATTTTCAAGGCATAAGGCTAATCCCGAGCCTGAATTGTCCAGTTGATTGAGCGAAACCACCAACTGAGTATCATCAGCGTAGGTAATGATCTGAATGCCAAAAGATGTTACTACTTCCTCCAAGGGGCTCATGTAGACGTTAAATAGAGTGGGGCTCAGGGAAGAACCCTGAGGAACCTCACATCTAAGAGGCATTCGCTTTGAGGTGAATTCCTCTTCAAAGACTGCAAAGGATCTGTCCTCTAAAAAGTACTGTAGCCACTTTAACGCAGTTCCAGCAACTCCTACATTCCTAAGTCTTTGAATTAACAGATGGTGGTTCACCGTATCGAAGGATGCGCTGAGATCTAATAAGATAAGAGCAGCGCAGCCCCCTCCATCCAGAATTTTTCTTAGTTCTTCCACCACTGTCACAAGTGCAGTTTCTGTGCCTTGCTGTGGTCTGAACCCAGTCTGTGAGAGATGAAGACAGTTATTATTTTCCAGAAAGGTTGAGAGCATGTGATTTACGTGCTTCTCAGCTATTTTACCAATTCCTGGTAATAGTGAGATAGGGCGGTAGTTTGCCAGCACGTCAGGATCTAGGTTAGGTTTTTTTAAAGGAGCTCTAACCATTGCCTGTTTCCAGAGGGAGGGCACTGATCCCGATACCAGCGAGGCGTTTATCACCTCTAAGATCACTGGTGCTACTGTCTCAGAAACTAAATTTAAAATACTAGGGGGGGGGCAACATCTGTAGGTGCTCCAGATTTAAGTTGACTCAAAATCCCTAGAAGGGAGGGCAGATTCAAAGGGGGAATTGCCTCCAGCAAACAGTCCCCACAATAGGCTGTCAAATCAAGTGAAGATAAAGTTTGTGGGGCCGTTGCCAGAGGAAAGGACTTATAAATATTTTGTATTTTATCAAAGAAAAATTCTGCAATTTGGTTGCAGCGTAGAGGGATATCAGAAAAAACAATAGGGGGCGCGGGAGGAGTTAAAAGTGATTTTGCAATCCTAAAGATTTCACGTGGGGAGTTTGCCGCCAAAGTGATTCTCTCTTCATAATAGAGGGGTTGGGCAGCTTTTATTTCAAGTTTATAGATCCTTATCGCCTCTCTATATTTAATTTTGTTAGTTACTAAGGGGTCCTTTCTCCAGTTTCTTTCCAGCCTCTTGCTGGACTGTCTAAGCTCCCGAAGTTTGGGCGTATACCAGGCATTATGATTAGCTCCTGCTTTATTGTGAATCCATTTCTTTGGGAGAATAGTATCGAGTGACGACTCTAGCCATCTATTAAGTTTATCATTTGCAGTGACTGGGTTAGTATCGAGGGTGGGAATGGTGTCTTCCAAAATAGTCACCCACGATTTTGTTGGCAGTTTTGACCAAACACGTACTTGTCTAATGCTTCTCACAGCTGGAATAGAGACATCCTGCGCTGTCCATATAAATGGAATTAGAGAATGGTCCGACCAAGGCATTGGAATAGGATCTTTGACAAAAAGACTAGGAATGTTTGAAAAAATGGGGTCAAGTAAATGGCCTTTGCAGTGGGTGGGACTGCCAATTAATTGTGTAAGTTGAAGCGTCTCCAACCCCTCTACTAATTCCAAAACAGGTGAGAGTGAAGTATCATCAAAGTGGAGATTGAAGTCCCCTAGTAGGGTAAAATTAGGAAGAGAACTAGCCGAACTGGCTACAATATCGGGAAGATCCTTACAGAAATTGCCTAAAGGGCCTGGAGGAGGGCGATATACCAAAATCCCTGAGAAAGTGCTAACATGGGATATGCCGATAGTAAAATAGATGCTTTCACAGTCGGGTAGAGGATTCATGGTGGAGCGGCAACTAAATTTGTTCTTATAAACAATGGCTATTCCACCTCCTCTACCTGTGTCTCGGTCAAGCCTCTGTATTGCGTAACCCAGAGGGAGTGCTTGCACGATGACCGGATCGGCATCTTTATTCAGCCATGTCTCTGTTAGGAATAGTACATCGGGACTGTCTTCTTCTAATAACAGGTGAATTTCCACTGCGTGTTTAGACATTGAGCGGCAATTCAGTAAAAACAATTTAAAATCCTCCTTAATCGATGGGTCTGTGAGGGTTTCAAACACGGGGCAAAATTTAAAACGACAAGTACGGCAATGCTTAATAGAGCTGTCCGGTAGCATTGAGTGTATACACTTACTTCTTAATGCTCCTCTATGACAAATAAGCTGCTCCGTGGTATAAGAGTGTTTTTCCTTAGCCAAACTGGCAGCGATTCTGGTCCCTGGTACCGGTGTGGCGCGGATGGGCGCAGACGGGCTTGCCTTAGGCGCGACTTGGGCGCGCCAGTGGCGCGCCTGCTGCGTGCGTCCGCTGGCGGTCGCGTCATCGGCTCCTTATGAGGCCGAGCGAGCGTGGCCTGGCGAGCGTGGCAGCGTCAGGAGACTGGTACGCTGACCTGCTGGTCAATGGTCCCCCCGGAGCATCAAGCACAGCTCCCCACTGTACAAAGTCACAACACGGTCGTGGCAATAAAAACAGATTATAAAACTATAAAAACAACTTAGCAGCCCCCCGGAGCATTGAACAGAGCTCCTTGTGTGCAAAAACGCAGTAGCAGTTCTAAAAGCAACTTAACAGCCCCATTTGGTGACTCTTGAGTGGCTAATAATCTATTAACACTGTTACCCTGTATCCACATACTTTTTCTTCAACCTCTGGTCGGTGGTATAACATGGTGCTCCTTTTCTCCCTGGTGGTGGTTGTTACATCTTCTTCCTTTCCCAGGGAGTTTGAAGTTTGTCCCCAATGTGACTTAGTTTCATCTGCCAGGGACTCTTGAAGTGTTGTAATGCTATAACTATGTTATTGAGGGCCATGGTTGGAGTGGTGGTCCCTTTGACTCCAGTACATTGAAGTTGGCATTATCAACACCTTTCTTACCCATACTTATGGAGGGTAGATGTAAGAATTTTAGTATTTAAAGCATATAACTTTAAAATTATTGTCATATTTCTTTTTTCTTGTCACATTGGTTTTCATATTATTTTATTTGTCTGCTTTCTTATATTTGCTGCACTTTTGTAAACACTGTACAATCTTTTGTACCATCTCAATATTTAATGCACAGCACTTTGGATTACAACAGACAATACATTTAGTGAATGAAAACATCTTTAATTATCCTAAATAATTAGACTTGTTACTTGTACTATACCTCAGGTGCAATATAGTCAGGTGTGCCGCAGAATGTTGTGGTTGTCTTTCCATCAAAGATCCCCTCTTTACACATTCCAAAGTCTGCTAACTTGCAATGGCCTTCATTATCCAGCAACACATTATCAAGCTTTAAATCCCTGGAAAAAACAGACATATCTAAGAAACTATAACGATTTCAATATTATGCAATTGCACATACTGTCTGAACACTCTATTGAATAAAAAATAAAACTGTCAAATTACATTGCTGTGGGAGAGGTTTAATTGCTGGATGCAGAGTAGCTGCCATGTGAAAGGAATGCAGGTATTTATTTGTGCCTGCTCTTTCTGCACCTAAAATGATAATCTGCAATTGCCCCCCAACAAATTCTCTTCTCAATTTTGTGATAAATGTTTTGACCCAGCTTATTTTTCATGGTGATATCACTCACATAGAAGGCTAGAGAATAGATGTGAATCTAGAGAAAAAATTGGAACATACATTCTAAGATAGGAACCACAGCTGTGATGTAGTAATGTGTTGGTGATGACCATCATTTGTATCGTACAAAGCTAGATTTTTACCTTGACTACTTTTGCTAGCTATAGAGCTCTGTGCACTTTACCCCTGCTAACTAGCGGTAAAGTGTCTGTGCTCCCTCTGATTGGCATGTTATGTTATGTTAACTGTTATTTCTATAGCGCGTAATCACCAGCAGGTCTCTTAGCGCTTCGAGAGAGAGTGGCCGAAACCACAGGCAGTTACCAATATCACGCATGGCAGAGGATTAGACTGTGGCCAGGGCCTCCCTGAACAGGAATGTTTTGAGATGTTTCCTGAAAGGGAGGAGTGCGGATTCCTTGCGAAGGTAATCAGGCAGTTGGTTCCAGAGCTGTGGGAGTAGGACAGAGAAGGCTCTGCCACCCTTGGATAATGTTTTGAACCGTGGGAAGGTCAAGAGGCAGGCCTCGGATGAACGGAGTGTACGGTCCGGCACATAGTTCCTAAGGCGTTCCTTAATGTAGACTGGGGCCTGGCCGTAGATGGCTTTATGGGCAATGCAGAGGCCCTTAAACTTTGCTCTCTGCTTAATGGGGAGCCAGTGTAACCAGTACAGCAAAGGGGTGGCATGAGTCCTTCTGGGAGGCCTGAAGATCAGCCTAGCTGCATCATTCATAGTCACCTGTAGTTTGTTGACGAGCTTTCCAGGGAGGCCAATGTATAAGGCATTCCCATAGTCCAGTCTGGACACGATTGTGGCTGACACAATCATCTGAAGCGCTGCAGTTGAAAGGAGGGGGGCGAGTTTCCGCAGCTGTCTCAAAAGGCCTGTGCAGGCTCCATCCACGGTAGCAACTTGATTAGCCATGGAAAGATCTGCATCAATCTTGATGCCCAGGCTTTTTACGACTGTTACTGGCGTTGGGGTGCTGCTGAGCTCTTGGGGCCAAAAAAGATCGCTCCAGGGATTGATTTTCGAGAGGATGACAAGGACCTCAGTTTTGTCGGGGTAGACTTCTAATGAATTAACTGTCATCCAGTTCACCGTAAATCTGAGTATGTTTTGCACCTGTGAGTGGGCCTGAGGGGAGTTGTCAATCTGGAGGATAAGCTGTGTATCGTCCGCGTAGTTAAAGACTTGGCAGTCCATGCGCGCTAGAGCAGCTATCAATGGCTGGAGATACATGTTAAAGAGGAGTGGGGACAGTGCTGAGCCCTGGGGGACGCCGCAAGTGAGGGTGCCTCTGTCCGACACCTGCTCGCCCGCCTGGACCCTCTGGGACCGTTCTGACAGGAAGGACTCAAGCCACTGATGTGCCAACCCGCAGATGCCCAGGTCAGTGATACGGGCCAAGAGCTGTGCATGATTGACCGTATCGAACGCCGCTGATAGATCTAACAAAACCAGGGCACTCGGTTTTTTATTGTCTGCCAGGACTCTGAGCTCGTCGAGTACAGACAACATCACCAGCTCAGTGCTGTGGTGAGCCCTGAAGCCCGCCTGCCGTACCTGGAGTAACTGTTGTTCCTCCAAGAAGGACAAGAGTGTTTTTAGGACATGTTGCTCCACCACTTTCGCCAAGAAGGGAAGCTGGGAGATTGGCCTATAGTTCTTGAGGATGGCGACATCTGCCCCTGGTTTCTTCAGCAGGGGGATAACCCTAGCTTCCTTTAGGCCGGGGGTATGTAACCTGTCTCCAGAGAGTGATTTAGCAAGGTGAGGATCTGCCTTTCTAGTCTGGGGAGGGCCATGCGAAAGACCCTTGGGGGGCAGGGGTCTGCTGGAGAGCCCGATTTAACCCGACTCATCAGAAGTGACAAGGAGGCCAGATCTAAGTTAGGGAGGGAGGGGAGCTGTTTGCCGGGAGTAGGGGGGGCAGGGTTCTGGTCTAGGGGACCCTGGCTGGTCGGGGTGCTGTCAATCTCAGCCAGGATGTCCCTGACCTTATGTAGAAAAAAGGTCTGGAATGTGTTGCAGTCCACCGGCACGGCTGTAGGTTTCAACTCTGACTTCTGGCTGAGTTCTTTTAATATTCTAAAGGTCTCCTTTTGTTTGTTTACAGCGTCTGCAATTATTGCCTCATAGTATTCAGCCTTTCTAGTCATAATGGCTTTTTTATATGGCGTTAACAGGAGTTTGTAGGTTGCAAGCTCGGCTTGGTTACCAGATTTCCGCCATCGCCTCTCGGATTGGCGGAGAGTTTGCTTCCTTCCCCTCAGATCCTCATTGAACCAGGGGGCCCCCTTGCCCTTGTCTCTAGCTCTATCCCTCCGTGCTGGTGCCACCTGATCTATAGCTCTTCTAAGAGTGTCGGTAAGGGCCTCATACTCCTGGTCAAGGTTGCCCATCGTGAATTCTTTTAGGGGGAGCCTGAGTAAGGTGCCCACTAGCTTGTCTGCCTCAATTTTGTTCCAGCTTCGCACCATTCTCCACTCAGGGGGTGGTTGCGACAGTTGGCTGTCCAGCGGGACCCAACAACTGATCAGCGAGTGGTCAGACCAGACACAAGGGCTGATGTCTATTAGGCTGGCCTGTGGCTGGGAAGTCCAAATGAGGTCAAGGATGTGGCCCTTGATGTGGGTTGGGAATCTACCAATTGATGGAGCCCCATCGAGCTCATAGCTATCTCAAATTGGCTGACCAGCGGCTCTCTAGGAGCTTTATCCCAGTGGTAATTGAAATCCCCAACTACAAGGAGTCGTTGATAACGTGAGCAGAGATCACAGACAATCTCTGAGAATGATTCATTGAACCTGGGGGTTGATCGCGGGGGGCGGTACGCCACCAAGAGTAGGAGGCAGGAGGTTTTAAGCGAGATTGTTACCCCTAAAATGTCCGCGCTATCGATGCTCTCTGCCACTATTTATTATAGAGGATGGCCACTCCCCCACCTCTAGTCTTGTCTTGTCTGTTGTGCCATAAGGCGTCAAAGTCCCCAGGGAGAGCTGCAATAATGTCTGGTACTGAGGTGTCTCCGAGCAAGGTTTCTGTGATCGCCAGGATATCTATATCTCCATCCTGGAGGAGCGAGAAGATTTCAAGGCAGTGCTTTTGTAATGAGCGTGTGTTAAGGACTGCCACCTTAAGTCCAGGTGGTTTACTGGGCACAGTGTTTATGTGGAGGGCTGGTCGCGGCGTCATGGAACTGCCCTTCCGATTATTAACCAGTATTTTTTCAGCTCTCAGCATGTCTGTTACGCTCTCTCCAAGAGCGTAGTTCCCGGTGGCTAAGACCCGGAGTACTTCCGCTGAGTAAATCAGCGATTGAGATGGGGTCCTGGCCCCTGGTCCCGGTCGGGCGCGGACGGGCGCAGACGGGCTTGCCTTCGGCGCACCAGCGGCGCGTCCACTGCGCGCGTCCGCTGCGCGTCTGCTCCAGCGTGGCAATTATGGTGTTCCTTCCCGCTCGCCCACCAATCAGCTCTGTGCTGCTACAGCTTATCTCCCCCTAAGCACTAGACCGGGTTAGCAGAGCGGAAGTGCTGGTGACCTAAGGAGGGTGCAATCAGTGAGGGAAGTGCGCGTCAGGGTGCAGGTATGAATTCAAATGCACATTTTAGCAGCGAGCGTTGCGTTATTAAACCAGTTTGAGCAGCGATTTTAAAAAGCAAGTTCAAATTCATGTACAGTGATTGCCAGTTAAGAAATTATTTAAAAGCAGTTTTAAAAGCGATTTAAAAGCGTTGGTGATTCAAAAAGCAGTAATTCCCAGCACACACACCTAACGTGCCTAGAGGGACCGCCTAGTGAGCTTTGGCACGTCTCTCTCTCTCTCGCTGCGCGTCCGCTCCAGCGTGGCAATTATGGTGTTCCTTCCCGCTCGCCCACCAATCAGCTCTGTGCTGCTACAGCTGACCTCCCCCTACTTACCTATGAAGTCCTTAGTATATGGTACCAAAGTGTGCTCAAGGCATGTAGGTTAAATGCCACTCATTGTAATATATTGGCAATGTAAACATGACTGCAGGCCAATATTAAATCTAATACTGGCTATCTCCCATTAGTAAGCAGCTACAGATTTCATGTTTGGACTTTTGAAAATATTTGTTGCAACTCCAATTAATTTGCAAATTCAGATTTCAAATAAATAATTTAAAACTGGTACTTTGGAAAGATTACCTGTTGACTGCCTAAAGCCTCTAGAAGCCAATTTGCACAAGCTTCCAACTGTCACTCAGGAGCTGTATAGCTCCCTGAAGAGATGTGAACTTGCTCCCAAAGCTGAGGCAAAGGCCTTGGGTGTGGGGAGGTATTTTGTTTCTCTGGCAGGATGACCAATTGGGCTGTGCCAAGGAACTTAATTAACTTCAAAAGTGTATACACTATCACATGCAGATGCAGGCAACACCTGGACCTGCCCCTTTTCTTTGCCCAGCTATTCAGTCAGGCACCATGCTCAGTGGGAGAGACGCTGCACCCAGAACCGGTTTTGAGCGACCACAGACCGGGAGAAGGAGTAAAAAGTACCTGGCCGGTGAGGTATCTTCTCTGGGTGTGAAATTCAAAATAATTTCTCCCACTGGAGCTTTCCTGCCAAACATTCACAGCTTCCTTGAGACCTCGTCATGCGGCTATCTGACTATGTGGAGCCTTCTTTGGACGCAACCTTCTGCCTTGTCCTGCAGAGGATTTTTGACTTCCAGTACAGAGACTAAGTCCGAAGGTAAAACTTTTCACTGGGATGAACCAGGTCCTTGTATTTGACTTGCGATCCATCGCGATCGGCCTTAAACCTTACCCATGTCCCGGTAAATCCCAACCAGATAACCGCAGTTAGTGCTTAACACTTTTTGGCTCTATTTTGAATCTTAAACTTGAAAAACTCATGTCCAACTCTACTATTTGGATTTTTGTTGTTTTGGTGTCATTTTATTTATTATACTTTACTCTATTTTGTTAAATTGTTTAGGGATTTTTCCTGTGTTGCGTTTTGACTTTATTACTGTTTGAATACTGCATAAATACTTTACAAATTGCTTCTAAGTTAAGCGTGGTCCAGCTACCAGGGGGTTGAGCTCAGGTTAATTTAGTGACTATGGTGGTTCACCTTGACAAGGATTGTGGTTATTATTTGAGATGGGTCTTCACTTCCCTCAATTAATACCCCCAGAAATGATCATGGAAAACAAAAAGGTGATGAGTCTATTGGTGAAGTAATCTCAGCCTTAGATAATTACTCTGAGCCACAAACCAGTCCATTGTTTTTCTGCCCACTTTGTCACCTCAGAGAGAAAGCAGCCATATGCAAATCAGCCTTCGTCCTGCTCCAAAACAAACAGCCCAGCATGTACTGCCAGCTCTGGTCCCTTTTGAGCTGCAAGACAAGCAACCCTAGATAGGTTACAGACTATTTGTGCCTCGTCCAGTTGCACCAGTATGGTGCAGCTGGAGTCCTCGGGCACATTGAGCCTAGGACTCATGTCTGGACATACTCATCATACTTAGGGTGTCTCACTAAGGAAATAAAAGTGATTAGTGGATTGCTTCAATTACTTAGCCACTAATAATTACTCTGGACCACAATCTAGTCCATCGATTAATCAGATAATGGAAAGTTATATTAAGTGTGTGCCTTTTTCTCCAACATTGCATATTTAAATCTAGACACCATAAAACATGCATTAAACATTTGAGGTTCACCTGTGAAGGTTTCACCTTCATTAACAAATCACAACAGGCAGGGTAAGGGTTCTAGTCTTCACTCTTAGTGCAGGCTTGCAGTTTTTATTTGATACTTCTCAGTCTCGCCAGCTGATCCCTCACAATGTATCATCAGGAAATAACAGAATTGGCAGAACTACTGACTGTCCAATGGATTTCTTCTCTTCAGCTCCCTTAGTAATAATCTTACTGAATGCCTTTATGAGCTCCTTCTTCTTCTAGTGGATGGGCAGAAAAAAGGGATAGCAATGAAAGACCTCTATGTGTTTTATCCAACTGTTGCTTCCCTTAAATGATCCATTTTCACCTGTTATATTCGGTCTTCTTGCTGTTGAACCTCTTGATCCAGTCTTGCATTGCCACGAAGGGTGTCCCTGTTTTTTCAGTTCTACCTTTATTTTGCATATCTCCACCTCACTACTAAGCCGCCTGCTTTTTGTGGTGCGGGGAAGCCGATCTCAGGTGGCATAGAAAAAATAAAGGGGCCCTCTGTAGAATGTGGCAAGGAGCCCTTGAAGCACACATTATCTCACAGATATTTATAGCCCTTGGACTGACAAGGGGCCCCTTATGGGGCTGCAGGAGCCCGAGTTAGGCTCCTGCCTCTCTCTTTTCTCCAATGCCCCCTCCCCTCTGGATGTTAAGGAGTATTCTAAACCATCTCATAATATCCTGTATGTAGTCGAGATTCCAACATCTGCCCTACACCAAGAGAACGCCATTGAAGAAATGAAAAATCTGGTATTCGTGAGACATGACCACTTGTCCGCCTTTCCCTTCCTCTCTGCTCCGCCCATCGCTGTTATTGGATGCTGTCCCTGCCACATAGCATAAGTGTGTGAACTGCGCCTGAGGGGCTCTAATTTAGCTGTAAAACACTCCCTGACTGCTGTGCAATGCTGTCCCTGCTACACTGGCCTTCTGTAAAATATAGGCCGATGCCACACACAAAAAACATAAAATTAAATGTGGAGATTTACTGTTACTTTTTTTCCAGTTCCCAAACATTCCCAGTAGTACGCCTGTAAAGCTGCGCCAGACACGGGTATCCAGGCGTAACGCCATATTACTTCTTCAGATGGATTCTAATTCCCCCTGTGCAGAAACCTACATAGCATAGGTTTAAGCACAGTGGGAATGTTGCCTGCTATGTTAATGCACATTTTAATGTTTTTTTGTCCCTGGGAAGAAAGCTCTTCCTTTTGCACAAAAGCAAATCTAGGGCCGATCTCTTCCTCTTCGTGTTCAGACCTTGAATGCAGTAAATCCCCAACTACTTCCAGGGTGTAAAAGGGTCAGGATGCACGTTTGTAGGCATTCACAAAATTTCAGGGGTAACCATGTGTTTTAATGCCCACTTCCGACCCCTGGTTGGCATGTACAACTATGATTTTCGCCTGACAGAGAAATCCGAAGTACTAAATCAACCCAAGTGTGCATTCCTGGCAGGTGTAAATAGGGGGATTTTTGTCCATAAATGTACATTGGTGAATCGAGCCCTCTGGCTAAACCAGGAGTGATTTTTCTGATAGCTTGATTTTGACTTTCAAGGTATTGCCAAGCAGCTGTTTTCATATTGTTTATGAAACATTGTTATTGTTGGAGTATATTGACTTATTGATTTGGTATTGTTTTGACTGTGTGATTGGCACCTAGAAGCTAGGTTAAGCCCTGGCATTTGTTCCGTTGAAAGAAATAAACAAAAGTAATTATATTACATAAATGTTCTTTTCGTATCACTAAAGGAATATAAAAATAAAACAGTGTACAGTGAAATCACGCAACCCAGGGAGAATAAAAGAGGATAGCGCTTTTCCAAGAACCACCCGTCATTGCTTCTTAACATTTTCAATGTTTGTTCATATGAACTTCAGTGCTGGGTTCTTCCTTTCCCTGGCTGTGGTACAATGGCAGGAAGCCAAGCTAAGTGTTCCTGGAATCCGACTGAACAACATGCCGCTTGTCCTTGGCTTGTAGGTAAGGTTAGCACAAGGAAATAATATTTTCGGTTCCAAAACTGCACTCAAGGAATGCTTAATCGACTCTTTCTCCAACCCCATCTACTATCATCAATCATGCCCTCGCCTGGAAAATTAAAATTAAGGTTCATCACTTCGGTAATATTTGGATATAATTTACTGGAAAATATTTTTTTATATTCAAGGGGTTTTCGTGCTTAGACCCTAAGCCAAGAAAGTGCTCAAACAACAGCTCTTTATGTAGAGTACATGACAAATTAATTTTGTTTAAGCAGGTCTATAGTATGTTATTATTGCATATCATGTAATAGCCACTTTATCGATACCAGAGTGCTGAAAGACTGAATCAGACCTGCTGTAATTCAAATCTGAAACCAAGACACAAGTCCTAAAAAAAAAAGTGGGGGGACTAACCAGGTTAGGCAGTATGCAAGTGAAATCATGACTCGTGCCATCAAAGCGCATAATGTCACGACGCGTGACATTGCACGTGACATCACAGGAAGTGACCTCACTGGAAGTGACATCACAAGAAGTGACATCAGATATTAAGACCTCACACATATGTTTATAAGGTCTATAATGAGTACATTTAAGCGTATTACGAGATTTAACAAATGGGATTTGGCTTTGGGGTTGTGCCAAAAAAAGTGGCACAATCCTAACACAAAATCTGGGCCTCAACTAATAAATGAATTTTTTAAAACTCTGCCACAAAGAAATTGGCAACAAGGAGAAGCATGGTAGTAGATCTGTTATGCTTAATTGGTTGCAAAGTCTACATTTTAAAATATTTGATTTGGTTAAGGCATCTGCTGTGAAGGTGCCCAGTAAATCTCAGGGAATAGTAATAATGGTGAGATAACTCTGGTGGTTAATGCACTTGCTGGAGAGATCTGTGTTTTGTGAAGTCCCAGATTTGAATCAAAGTAGTAGAGAAGGTAAATGTGTCTCCTGCAAAACACATCATCTAACACGCAGATGTTTAATTTATGTAGATAATAAAGTGGATTTCTGCTTTTAACACAGGGATCCTTTTGTTACCTGCAGTTCATAAATTGTAATCCTTCTAATAGACCACAGTGAGGTATGAAGGACATGTGACTCCTACACCTTGTTATCCTCACTGTCTCATGCAACTCATCTTGTACATTGATTTACACATGTACGTGATTTATTGTCAATGTATACTGTGTATGTTATATAAAGAGCTCTGACACCCTGCATTGGGTTGCATAGCGCTATAAAAGAAATAAAATAGTGCTATTGAAATTGTTATTTATGTAAATAGTGGGACATACCAACACACCTGACATTCTTACAGTGCATGCATCTCTTATATACAGGGACTGAACAAAGGCAAAAGCATGCCTCTCAAGTACTTGTGAAGGGATAACAAGCTGTGTGCCTTTGTTTCCCCTCCGTGGCATTTACATTTAAGTGTGAGGTTCCAAGCCACCTCCAGTCACGATATTCAAATAAAAGGAGGCCTGATGGCCCCTTAACTTCAGCCCAGCTGGAGGTGAAAAAAAGCTCCCACGCTGCCTGAGCGTTGCTGCTGGCAATGGAAAGCATACAACGTGCAGGTGCTGCAGAAAGTGTCCCCGTGTCTGAAAATTACACAGGGACAAGTTCAGCCTATTTCTGTGGGGCCCAACTTCTTGGCAGGGGGGACGGTGTCCACCCTGTGAAAAGAGTGGGCGGACGCCGTGTACCTGCGTGTACCCCCGACTTGTGCCCTGTCTGAGACCTGCAGTATTCGGATTGTGTGCTCGCCCCACTAAGCACTCTTACTTACCAGTTGGAGACACCTTAGACATTGTGAAATGCTAGATTTTCTTTTTACTTGGGTCCACATGGTCGACATCGCGTAGTAACCCTATAATCAACACTCAATTTTATATAACACCCATGTCCTATCTCAGGGCACCAGTCGGGGGTACACGCGGGTACACAGCGTCCACCCACTCTTTTCACAGGGTGGACGCCATCGACCCTGCCAAGAAGTAGGGCCCCACAGTAATATGATGAACTTGTCCCAGAGTAATTTTCAGACGCTGGGACACGTTCAGCAGCGCCTGTACAATGTCTGCTTTCCATTCCCAGCAGCAACATGTAGGCAGTGATGGGGCTTTTTAGGTCGAGCCTAGTGGCAGAGCGCATGCACTGCTCGCTCTGCGAGGCATGCTGTAGTAGGGTATGCTGTGGAAGCCTTGTCCACTTTCCGCCCATATTTGTAATTGACTTTGTGTCATTGTCCTTCTAAAATGCTGGCTTTTAATTGATTATGAGGCTTGTTAGTCCCGCCTTGGTACCGCCTTGTCTCCATTTCTTAACGCCCATGAGGACTGTACCTTTTACTAGGCTTGTTACACGGTGGGCTTTATCTGGTGGGTGAGCACTACTTTGAAAATGGACACTGATGGGGACAATGGCGGCTGCAGCGATATGCGCTCTAATTTGTATGCTTTTTTACTTTAATGAGCAGGGCACCCGCCTTAGGGACACCGCGCTCACTTTATTTATTTATTTATATTGAACATTCATGTTGAGCACGACGTCCACTTCTGGGACACCGCGCTCTGTTTTTTTTGTTCTTTTTTACTTTAAAACTGAGCGCGGCGCCGCTGCAAGGACACCGCACTCGGTTTCTTAATTGTTTTTTAACTTTAACACTGAGCGCGGGGCCCGCTTCAAGGACACTGCGCTCAGTGTTAAAGTTAAAAGAAAAAAAAAGGAAACCGAGTGCGGTGTCCTTGAAGTGGCGCCGCGCTCAGTTTTAAACATAACCATTTGCAGTGCAATAGGTCTCGCATTTACGCGAGTTTAAGTAGTTTAAACTCGCGTAAATGCGAGACCTATTGCATTGCAAATGCTTTTTTTTCACCTCCAGCTGGGCCAAAGATAAAGGCAGAAGTTAAGGAGTCATCCATCAGGCATCCTTTGGATCGAGTATCCTGACTGGAGGCATCCTGGAACCTCACAGTTAAATGCAAATGCAACAGAAACAAAAGCACACAGCTTGTCTCTTCACAGGTACTTAAGAGAGGCACGCTTTTGACTTTGTTCAGTACCTGTATGAATGAAGGAACATTTCTAGAGCGCATGGATACCCGAAGGCATCCCAGCGCTGTGACATCAGTAATGCTATAAGACGATCAAAAAAAAAGAGAGGTTTTCAAAAGTTTCCTGAACTTAAAGTGGTTAGGTTCAGACCGTAAGTGGAGGGGAAGATTATTCCATAGCCTGGCTGCATTATATGTGAACAGTAGGCCTCCACTCCGAGAGCGTTTAATCTTAGGAACTACAATAAGGCCTTTGTTCGCCGATCTAAGGGGTCTGTTAGGACAGTAGGGTTGAATCCATGAACCAATCAGAAGGGAGCCGTTCTCAGAAAGTGCTTTGTGTACAATGCACATAGCTTTGAATTGAATTCTCCGACAAACAGGGAGCCAGTGCAGAGTAGTAAGAGCGGGTTTAGCCGAGGTGCATCTCGGAATATTTAGCAACATGCGCGCCGCACAATTCTGCACTGTTTGAAGTCTTTTAGTAGTAGATTGCGGGGCTCCCAAATAGATAGCATTAGCATAGTCCAGCCGTGAGAGAATAAGAGCTTGGACCAGCAATCGTCTGGCAATGAAAGGTAGTAAAGGAAGAATCCTCCGAACCATTCTTAAAAGGCTGTAGCAACAAGCCGCTACTTTGCGTGATTGTTCATTGAAGTCTAGATTTGAATCAAGCCAAACCCCTAGGCTTTAAATTTGCCACTTAGGAACAGGGGGAGGGCCTAGGCAGCTGGGCCAAAAGAAATCAATGTTTAGAGGGGCAGACTTCCCCAGAAACATAAGTTCAGTCTTCGCTCCATTGAGTTTTAAAAAGGAATTATTCATCCAATGAAAAACCTTCTCAAGGCAGGCAGCTAGGTTATGGCCTTGTTGGAATTGTTGAGTCAAAGAAACAATCAATTGAGTATCGTCAGCGTATGTGACAATCTGTATGCCAAAAGGGTATACTGTTTCTGCCAGTGACCGCAGGTATATATTGAACATAGTGGGGCTAAGGGAAGATCCCTGAGGAACCCCACATGTCAAAGATATTTGTTTTGAGGAAGATTCTTCTTCAAAGACTGTAAAGACCCTATTTTGCAGGAAGGATTGTAGCCATTTTAGTGCTAATCCGGCCACTCCAGCTTCCCTAAGTCTTTGAATCATCAAATGATGGTTTACCGTGTCGAAGGCTGCGCTAAGATCTAATAAAATCAAGGCAGCGCAGCCTCCGGCATCAAGAATCTCCTAGTTTCTTCCACCACGGCAATGAGGGCAGTCTCAGTGTATATAAGTGAATGCACTGTAAGAATGTCAGATGTGTTGGTCTGTCCCAGTATTTAAACAAATAACAATTTAAATAGCATTATTTTATTTCTTTTGTAACATGATGTGCTTTACAGGAGATACCTTAACCTTCTATACTAATTTGATTCGAATATGGGAACACACAAAACACAGATCTCTCTCTTTACTGGGCACCTCTGCAGCAGATGCCTTAACCCCATAAATTATTTTAAAATCCAGACTTTGCAACCAATTAAACAGAACAGATCTACTCCCATGCTTCTCCTTGTTGCCAATTTCTTTGTGGCAGAGTTTAAAATAATGTAATGTATTAGTTGAGGCCCAAAGTTTGCGTTGGGATTGCACCACTTTTTTGGCACAACCCCGATGCCAAATCTCATTTGTTAAATTTCCTAATGAGCTAACTCATGATATACCTGATAACCATGTGTGAGGTCTTAATATCTGATGTCACTTCTTGTGATGTCACTTCCAGTGAGGTCACTTCCTGTGATGCCACGTGTAATGTCACACGTCGTGACGTCATGCGCTGTGATGACACGCGTCATGATGCCACCTGCATACTGCCTAACTTGGTAAGTCCCCCCACTTTTTTTTTATAGGACTTGTACCCTGTCCTATCTGCCGAGCACTTCATGTATGAGGTAGCCTCCTTTGGATTTCTGCCAGTCTCCTCTTTCCGTGACATCTCAATGGAATTGAAATTGGAAATTACCATAATGGGTGTACTCTCGTGCAGACAGCAAAGCAGGATTTTGGCTCATTGTCCTCCCGCTGATGGACTCACTTTAACCCATGCTCCAAGGAGCGGCTCACCTCATCATCCTAATGAGCTATTAGACCCTCTCCGCTCCTCATTCCCCTTTGCAGAGAAAAGCTTCCTGCGACGGGTCTCAGAATGGCAGCCATTCAAAATTAAGTTTGTATGACCTTTGCTCATCAGACGCTGCTCCTATGCTGCCTCGGGCTCATCAACCAACCTTGACTTGTTTCCTGGTGCCCGCCATTTTCTGATACCTGCTCCAGAGAGCTGACTTCTCTTTTCTATTGTCTGTGTTGGGAGCTGTCAGCTGCCCTCCAGTGCTTTAAATGGGCTGGTACTGTCCGGTACTGAGTACCCTCACTTTTTTATTTTGAGAAGGAGAGTACCTTTACTTCTCAAGAAAAACGTAATACTTTCAATTGGAGAGTTTCGACACTTCTCTGAAACAAGCAGGTACTCTGGTACAGAGTACCTGCACTTCTATTTTTCCATTTCAAGCACTGCTGCCCTTTGCCTCTGTCATTGGTACCACTCACCCAAACAGCTGTGCACTGCTCTGGGTGCAGAACAAAGAAAGAGAACAGTGAGCACATAAAGGAACAACGTCGTCTTTGCTGCCGGATTTTTATCAAGGCCTTCAGTTTAGATGATGAGATTAGAAATTAATATATTTTTATATGAAGCTGTACAGCCCTGTTACATTTTTCTTTTATTTAGAGAGTGCCCCAGTAAATACTTTGCTATTAATGCTAAAAAGTTTGCTTTGCACAATACCCATCTGAATAATGATAATACTATGCTATGCAATATATCTTTAAAGGAGTTGGATTCATCAATTTGGCATCTTGGAAGGAAGGCCATTTTTATATTTAAAATGTAATTTGATAAAAATGGGTGAAATAAAAAGGCAGCCTTTATTATAAAAAAAATCATATAAATCATGCTCGGAGCCATTTTGTCCATCAGCCAAGTCATGAGATTTGCGAATCCTTATGACGTGTATATGTCCAGTCATTAAACATGATGGCTTAAGGCTGGAATGAATTTGAGATCATGTCCTGTTACAGGATAGGGTGCCTATCCAAATTAGGAATAAAAAGTTGTATGCAGTTTTAGAGAGTATGAAATTGTAAAAGAATGACAATGCTTTTCATGAAGGAGTAAACTGTGACCAAAATGAGCCACAGTCGCAATAAGATTGCTCGAAGAGCCATGTGTTGCATTGTTCTTTGAGTAGTCTCAGCTTTTGCTCAGTGAAGAATTTCAATTTACAAATTGTTTGCTAATAACTAATCACACACAATCAACCTCTATAATATTGATGAGGATCAATCAGTGGCGCGTCTTACTGCACCAAGAGCAAATGATTGACCATATGTCTGCATGTGGCACCACCACCACGTCTGAGGATTTGAATCCTCAATGTGTAGGCTTTGCAACATGTGTTCATAAAAGGACCGGGATCACCAAAAAGTGAATGGTCCTTCAGTGGAGCATGCAGTGATTCATTGATCATGCAGTGGTCCGTACGAACCTGTCAGTCTCTCCTAATGCTTGTAGCCTCTTGTAGTGAAGGGAAACAGGGTTTTTGCAGGTTTCCTCCCACTTTTTGCCCCCATTTGAACTACTAGTTGCTGGTTTTTCGACTCTGAAAGTGCACTGAGGCCTGCTAATAAGACCTCAGTGCCAGTGTTCTAACCCCTTCCAAAGTATATGTCAAATTGGCTATCCCCAATTGGCAAGGACTGACTTACTCATACGTCCTTAGTATATGGTGCCCAGGGTACCTAGGGCATGTAAGGCAGATTGTTCAACCAGGGCTGCAGCACTGCTTGTGCCAAACTGTGTTTGACAATGTACAAAATGGCTCACAGCCTGCCACTGCAGACTGAAAGGGCAGTAGTTGCACTGCTAATCGACTTTGCCTTTTAAACTAATGGCAAAGCCCCTCTTCCCTTAGTAATAGATGTACGCCTCCCGTAAGGAAGGCCTATTGAGCCCTAAAGCAGGGAGCTGTATATTATTAAGTAGGACATGTATTTGTATACATGTTTTAACAGCATTACTTCTAAATCATCATTTTACTGGGGAAGGGCTAGTAGGCCCATTGACTACCGACTGACCCCTCACCCCAGCTAACTTCTGAATGAGACTCCCTAGATAGGTACTGTAAGGTATCAAATAAATTGTGGCATTAGACCCGACTTGACTTGATGCCCAAGTCGAATTTAATGTCACTATTAAAGAAGTACAACTTTAACAAAGTTGCCACACAGTGACCGAGTTTGTCCAGCGGCCACACATGGTCACTGGCCAACAGACAGCATTCTGCCTACCTGGGGATTCATATGAATGACTCCCAGACTTAGGAATAATATCAGCCTGCTACAGGGAGTTACCTCTACCCCTTCGCAGGAAGCCACTCATGGTGTTAGCTTGAAAGGCGAGCTTGAAAGGCAAAGCCACCTTTGTTGGGCAAATGGCGTTCACACTCCTGAGGGGCTGCCCTTTGTTTAGATAGATGGGCTGAAGACAGGGACAGAGAGGAGAGACCAGTGCCCAAACCAGGTTTTCCATTGGTGTGTAGCCCACAGGTAAGTAGCCCACATCAGCAAGTTGGCAGCCACTACTAAAGATTTGCCTCCTGCTGCCACTGGGCACACCAAAAGACAGCTCTTCGATGGCCAAAAGTTGAACCCCAGCCAATTGGGCCCAGGAGTACCGTCTGAGTCCATATTAGTCACCCAAGAGGGACAACATTCCCCACCACAGGCTATTGCTGGGACCGCTGTTGAACGAGACCGGTAGCCCAGCCGCTGCTGGCTTTCTACTGTCTCAAAGAGAACTTCGAGGAACCCCCACCTCTGTGGCCAAAGTCACCCCACCTGACCCATGGCCTGAGGAATAACTGCAAAGGCACCCTTGTCGACCTCACAGTACCCGGAGCATCCTTGAGCATCTTCATCTCCTGCATCCGCAGCATCAGGACCACTCCATCGAAGTCTATGGCAGTCGTGCTGTAAAGTTTGGAACTGGACTGGAAAACGCTCTATTGGCGAGGTAACTGTCCAGATCTACCCCATTGGACCCCAAAAACTTCTCCATGTTGGATTTGTTTGCCAAAGCGGGGACGCAGTAGCTGAACTAACTTTTAAAACGTTTACATACTTTATGGTTGTCAATGCTTGTTTACAGTTGGATTCAAAATTAAGATTTATTTAAAAATCTGTATCTCCAGAACCCTCCAGTTGAGTTTGCTCATCTTGGGCTCTAAAAATTCCTAAAAATATAATCTGTTTTTATAAATTGGAATCATATTTCTTTCATGTTGCGTGGCTTTCCTATTTCGTTGTTTAGTGCTGTTAAATGTTTTACACTAGTTATTTTGTTCAAGTCTTGCTGATCGAAGTCATAGCTACTCAGGGTTGATCTTAAGGTTGTGCAAAAAAGCCTGACTGGACCCAAGACAATTTTTGCAAGTGTATTTCACGGTAAGGCGGCACTGCCATGCCATATAATACACCCAAATCCTCACATGTAGTAATGATGTTCACTGTAGTAATGACTTTCAACCCTTCTTCCTGGAAGATAGGGCACACCTATGGAACACTGCAAGTAGTGTTCTCTATATGTTCTCCTCATGCTTCCAATTCCATTCTTGCCTTGTGATTGTTATTCTCGATTCCATGCGTAATGTTCCATGTTCTGAAAAGGACAGTTAAGTGGGTTATCTTTGATGCTTCAGCTTGACCAGCCACCTGGTGAGTGAGCTTGTCATAAATATTTACCTATCTTTGCAAGACTCCTCCAGAGTATTCATACAACATACTTTGGTGACGAGCTTTGGAATGATGAGCTGCTAACCAGACCTCTGGAGCTCAATGAACGATATTGTACTGTCCCGTCACACTTTGCAAAGCACTTCAGAGCAAGGTAATAATACCAGATGAATGAGTGCCATTTAGTGGTCAGCTTACTGAAATCATCAACTTACAGAAACCTTTTTTGCGGTGAATCAAATCTTTCTGCCTGTTTGGACATGCAATCGGAGACAAGGTTGACTGAGATATCACCTGCTCCTGATTGCTTGGATTGCATCACACGCCATTGTTGTGAGCGCCTCAGGGTGTGTGTATCTTTGGAATTGCCAGCGCCTGACTATTAGGCTGTCTGTGCAGTGAGCCCTCCAACACCAATGTCACATGTGTTTCGGCCATCATGGAATAACGAGCTCAACAAGGGCTGACAGTGTTTTTGACCTTTCAGAGAAAACATCAACATTGCATTTTCCTTCTCCAGGTTCCTACGGGAGAAAAACTATCACTGCAGCTGTACTTTATTCGAACTCAGATTGCCATTTTGTTGTTCATGCACAAGTTTGTCCCCTTAGTCATAAGGAAAAAAAATTTGACTTCTGCCTGCTTGAAGTAGGTTTTCAAAGGAAGCTTAGTTTGGTTTTACCATATTCTGATCAAAACCAGGAATTGACCGGGTATAATAACTTATATCTTCTCTTATTTTAGCAACAACCTCTAAACACGCAATATGTCTTTGCAGTGTGGAAACCCACCACCTCCATTTGTAAATGCACCAGGTGAACTATCCATGAAGTGAAACAAATCACTCAGATTATTTAAAAATTATGTATTGACAATTGATGGAGTTTCATTTCACTCTAACTATAAAAAAAGCAATTCTGTTAAAAGGGACACTGTTAAAAGGCTAGGTGAAGTAATATTAACTTTTTATCTAGGACTTCATACAGTGGCGTAACGAAAGTTGAGAGGGCCCCCCTGAAAACTACATGGAGAGGCCCCCTCCGGACTCACTCAGGAGCTCTCACGCCAGGTTACTGTGCTGAGGGGGCCCCCTGCAGCTCGCCCCCCCCCCCCGCACTGCAGGGGCTGTGGGGGGCCTTTGTTACGCCACTACTTCATACAACAGTTTTGTGCCATTTTTAATAACTCCGAAATGATATGTGTTACTATCACCAATCTAATGGTACACAGCAATGAAAGAAGGATGAAGGGCTTGATTTGTCCTGTGAGGTTTTGAATCAGTGTCTTCCAAATCACAACAGACATCGGCAGCACGTGCTTATCTCGCAGAGACAACTTGCAAGCTCACTCTGTAGCCTGAGTGTTTGTGTTTTCAGCTGCAGGGTGGTCGTGCTCCACAGGGTGCAAGTTTCTTTCCTAGGTAACTCGAAGACATGTATGGCCTTGTACAGCCCCTTGCCAAGTTTCCCAGGTCCATGCCTGATATGCTGCTCCAGTCCAGGTTTAAATTCAGGGACTTGGCGTCTTGTTTATGCCATTATAAAAGAGAACTACTGGTTCCAGGAGTCAAAGAAAAAAACCTGGACTGGAGTAGCATATGACGCATACACCTGGAAAACTTGCGGGGTTGTAATTGAAGCAGGCAATTGTTGCTCAAAGTCTACAGAAAACCAACACAATATTGCGACAACATTTTATATGTGCATTTGTAATCAAGTTGTACGACTATGAAAGCCAGTTACAATACTTTTTTTTACACACATTAGGAAACAAAAAAGAAGGAGGTTGTTTTAAAAAAATAATGGGGGGAATTTATTTTATCACTTGACTTGCATGAAAGTGGAGGCGATTTTAGAAAAGAGAAAGCTAAAATAATGCTCATCCGGTCTGTGTTGACATGTAGACATTGTAGACCAGTACTTCAATGTTTCAGCATTTTTCTTCACTTGCTGATTGAATCTTCGTCTGCCTAGCAGCTTCTTCAGAAAGGCCTTGTTCTGGTGTATTGTAAACATTTCAGCCACAAAAATCTCTCTGGCAGAAATAGGACGCTGAGCCCAGCCAAGGGGATGGAATGCCGGAGATTGGAAAGCATTACACTGTTATGTAACATTGCCGAGAATAGATTGCAGCAAGCCTGGGATTGTTGAAACTGAGCTAATGCCTAGTGTGTTTCAGTAACCGGAAGTTATACGTACGATTTAGAGCTTACATAATAACCCAGTGAGCTCAACGCGTACGTGTAAAAACGGGGCCTTATTTTATGAAGGTCGTCTAGAAAAAAATAGCAAATGTACACGCATGTTTAAATGTATAGGCAGTACTTTAAGTAGGATGAAAAAGCTGTGTGCATGGGAGGGGGAGTCTCTAGATGAGTGTCACTAGCTAGGAGGCTATAACTAAGATCCTTTTTAAAACAGAGATGGGCTTTAAAACTACTGGTGCGTGAAAACAAAATACCTTTGCTTCATAAATTCATATATAGAGTCTCATACGGCCCACAGGCGTGAGGAGCCCGCAGCATCCCAATGTGTGGCTTTATTTTTACTATAAAACCAGGGCAAGGGAGCAGGTTTCTTGCTTGCATTAGGGCCCAGGACACTCCACTGACAGCCTTCCTTTACAAATAAAATGATTGAAAACAGCAAGCAACAAGATATCAATAATGTATGGGCTAGTTTGAGGTTTGATTACCACCTTTACAAATAAAAAATAAAAAAAAGCAAGTGCCATGTGAAGAAAGTCGAAAGCAGTTTTTCAGACACGATGCACACACATAGACGCATATACAACACATAAGACCTTGGGGTCGATTCCGATTCGGGCCGGAAATTTCTCCGACCGAGCCGGACCCGGAGAGATTTCCGACCGAATCGGACCCGTGCAGTCCGACCGAACGAGTACGATGCGTCCGTATGTTATCGGACTCGAGTCGGTCGGACTCCCATTGAAGTCAATGGGAGCCGGTCGTACAACGCGTACGCGGGCTCCCATTGACTCAATGGGTGCGAGTCGGACAAGTGCGCCTCTACAGCGGGTACGCGGCGAAGCGATTCGCGCCGTACACGCACAGGTAGGGGGACCCATGGGTCCCCCTGTGTGCGACTCGCGCGGCTACGCGTACAGGGGGTCCGACACAGACCCCCAAAATACGGCTCCGACAGCTCTTACGAGCCGGACGGGCGCGGCTCGGTCGGACTGCTCGCGGCGCGCATCGTACTTACCCGGCCGGGAAACGTCTCCATTGCGCGGTGCGAAGTCGAGTCCGAGCGAGTCGGTCGGAGCGGTTCGAGCCGGGAGCGAGTCGGTCGGAGCGGTCGGGATGCCCGGACGAGTCGGTCGGGCGATTTCGCATCGTACTCGCTCGGCCGGACCCGCGTACGGTTCGGTCGGGAAACAGGGCTCCGAATCGGATCCGGTAAAGCCGAATCCGATTCGGAGCCCTACCGGCCGAGATCGGAATCGGCCCCCTTGTGTCTGTTACATGGTACTTGTTATCACAGTCTTACTAAGGAGCACTGTAAATCATAGGTGTTATTATTATCCACCAAGGTGGTACACATTTCATCAAACGTAGAAGGATGAAAATCTGTGTTGCCTCATCGAGGTTTAAAGCTGCCTACAAGTTTCCATAGGAGCAACATTAAGACGATGCGTTATTTTAAGGGCTGTATGCATAGGAAAAGTATATCAACCGGTACAATAGCTCCTTAAGGTACAGCTGCTGCTGAAGATATGGGCATACACAGCAAGTGTCTGCTTCTAACACCAGAATAACAGGTCAGGTGGCTAATGTGCCTGCTGCAGTGTACTGGGTTTAATTTTCAGAGCAAAGGTTTGAATTTTAGGGAATGTTTTGCTGAGATATCAAGGTGAAATAGAAAGTACGATAGGGACCAGTCTTTAAACCGACTTTCAGTCTTGATGTAGTGATGCATGTTAGGGGTGACGTGATGGTGCCTGTGCCATTCTAGGCAAGCTAGTGCATGCACTATACAGCGAGGGTCTAGGAGGCTTTTTACAACACATATAGTGTTTGCAATGCCACAGTTTTTCACCATTTCATCTTTTATAGAGAGCCTAGTGTATGATTCTTCCAAAAGACCCATACTTTGTATTTTGCTGCCTCTAACCCTCCCTAAAAGTCTCATTCACCTGGCTTCCTGAACATCCTCCTGCCTTGTCAATAGATAGTTCTCGCAGAAAGGCCTTGCACAGGTTGGGAAAGCTATGTGGTCTTATCCTCTCATTTTCTTCTTGCTAGCTCTGTAATTTTTCCTTCAGGGTATTTAACAATCATGCAAGCCCATTAGAATAAATCCAAAGAGTGCCCTCACTTGTGAGTGAAGACTACTGCCACCTAACCCAAGTTAGGCTATGTGATGACTGGCAGTGGTGGTAGTTGATATGTAATCCAGGGGCACAGACCTAATTATCTGTAATTCTATAGGAAGGTTACCTAATGACTCTCCATGGTTAAAGGTCTGTCCAGTTGCCATAACTGGGTTACTTTGCCTTCATCATGTGTGCGTCATATGTGGTGGTAGTGTGTGTCTGTTTGATTTGCACGAATTACGTGAGACACAGTGGCTGATGGGGTCCGTTTGGGCTTTGTGTGCAACATCATGATGGCTAATCTTTAGGAAGCTTGATTTTGTCTAGAATGCGTAAGCCAACCAGCACCTACTTCTTCCCAGCCCCCTACCCGGAACCCAGTTCCACCTGGTGGTTAGGGAGGGAGGGCCATTCCTTTGTTCAGAATAGCTTCTGCACTGCCAGAGTGAAACACACCAATTTACTTCTTCCTACATTGTAGCTGATTTTTCAGGAAACTCAAGTAGATGCAGTGCTCTGCCTGGGGTACAAACCACCCGGGTTAGTTCAACTGGTCTAACCTATGTTTCTTGCCCTCAGAATCTTGGACAATGAAACAATGACAGGAAGATGTAATGCTTAGAGCATAGTGGAGTATATGAACTTTAAAATAAAGCAGACGCCTGGTTGGGTCTTTCTTCCTACCATGGCCATCAAAGTGGGATAACTACTGGACCCCTTTGAGAGAGTGTTTGGCAGATCATGCAGACACTGAGAAGCCCTCCACACCATGGTAGGAAACAACATCTTATAAGGAATGGGACATCAGGTGGGTTGCTCCTTTCCTGCAAAACTACATCTAAGACTAAGAATTGTGCTTGATGCCATGCTCTTGTGACCGGAAGAGAGACAAACAGCTTGACATGAGTAGCTGGAAATGCAGGAGGAAACAGCCTGATCCCAGGAGCACCTGCACAAGACCCAGCTGACTGTGGAAAATGTCTAGGTTCCCACATCCTCGATGGCCAGGAGAACAAAAGAACAAAGAACTGCAACTTTAGAGTCATGGAACAGCAATGCAGCTTGTCTATGATGAGTTGGGGAGCCAGGACAAGTCCTACCCCATCCTGTACCAACAGAGTGCCTCTATATACATTCTTCTCAGTCAAATGTATGGTGTTACAATGCATGCCTTTACCACGCATGCTTTTTCCATGCAGTCTTTACTACGCAGATGGCTTTACCACAAATACTTTTACCATGCATGCCTTTAACATGCATGGTAAGTAAATGCAAGTTATGCATCAATTACTTACCGGTAATTGCATTACTCTGAGACCTACTCCCTCGCTTCCATTCATTACACATCCCTGCCTCACCAGACACCCATAGCACGTGATCTAACATTTTTGCATATATAGCCCCCGCCCCCCTTCAACCTCCTGTAATACCACATAATCCGAAACCACACCAAAAGGTTGGCCTGGACTACCAGGGAGGGAGGGAGGGATGTAATGAATGGAAGCGAGGGAGTAGGACTCAGAGTAATGCAATTACCGGTAAGTAATAGATGCATTACCTCCTCGTCCCTCCCTCGCTTCACTTCATTACACATACGAGATGTACAAAGCCAACCAGGACAACCAAAATGGATATGTACAAAAAGCAGGTTTATTAGACAAACACAGCCAACAAGGAAGCACCGCTATTCAAGAACCATGGCGGAAAGGACCTTGGAACCAAAAACCTCAGAACGGTCAATCTCCTGGCCAGTCCGGTAATGAGAGGCAAATTCAAAGGGGAAGCCCAGGTGGCAGCACTGCAAATCTCGGAAATGGAAGCCCCCTGGATCTGAGCACAGGAAGCCGCCATGGACTGAGTGGAATAACCCTGAACCCCCAAGGGAGAAAGGTGCCCAGCAGACTTGTAAGCCAGAGAAATCAGAGCGCGAACCCACCGACTCAAGGAAGAAGTGGAAGGGCGCAACCCCCAATTCACAGACCCCAAATTCACAAAAAGGGAAGCAGAAAGACGAAAGGAAGCAACACGGTCCAAATAGATTAGGAGAGCCCACGTGACATCCAACGAGTGCAGCCGCACCTCAGATTCCGAGGAAGGAGTATCAAAAAAGGAAGGCAGAATCAACTCCTGATCCCAATAGAACTGGGAATGCACCTTAGAGCGAAAGGAAACGACCGGTCGTAAAATGATCCTGCCATCAAAAACCTTACAAAAAGGATGCTTGAAAGACAAAGCACCCAGTTCACTCAAACGGCGAGCAGAAGAAATCGCCACCAAAAAGAAGGTCTTAAAAGACAAGAAATGCAAATCCACAGAAACCAGAGGCGCAAAAGGAGGCGACATCAAGGCCTCCAAAACCAAAGACAGATCCCATGATGGAAAGAGCTTACAAAGGGCAGGGAGAACATTACGCAAACCTTTGAAAAGATGACCAATCAGACCATCAGGATCAGAGAGATTATACCAAGAACTCCGGAAAGCCTTAATTGCAGCCCACTGAAGACGAAGGGAGGAATACTTCAACCCCAAAGAAGCCCCATCCTGGAGAAAAAACATCACCTCAAACAAGGTAGAGGAACCCGGGTCCACACCCTTACCATGACACCATCTAGTGAAAGAACGCCAGTGGCGCAAGTAAGATTTGTTGGAAGATGAGCGCCTAGCCGCCTGCAGAGTTGAGGTCTACCCAGCAGTCCTAAGCGTTCAACCTCCAGGCCGTCAAGCGCAGCCGGGACAGAACATCCTGCTGTAACACCGGGAACAACAGAGGCGACGGAGTCAGGGGCAGCACCACTCCAACTCCGACCTCATGTCCACCAGGAGAGGAAACCAAGAGGCCCAAGGCCAAGCCGGGGCAATCAGGACCACTGATGCCCCCAAAGACCGGACCCGCAGAAGGAACCGGAGGAGAAGGGGAAAGGGAGGGAAGGCATACAGAAGACCCCGAGGCCACGGGCAGGAGAGAGCATCCACAGCCCAAGCTAAACCCTTCCCATTGCCAGAGCAAAATCGGGACACCTTGGCATTGCCCACACTCGTAAAAAGGTCTACCACCGGAACACCCCAGCGCACTGTCAGCTCCACAAACAACTCCGGACGGAGGCAAAATCCACTCAGGACGGGATGACCCTGCTGAGAGCATCTGCCAGAGAATTGGACACCCCCTTAATATGAATCGCAGAGATTGCCAACAGACGGGACTCCACCCAACAGAACAACCTCTCTGCCGCCAGAGAGGAGGACCTGGTGCCCCCCTGCCTGTTCACATAAGCCATGGTTGTGATGTTGTCCATTCTTATCAGGACAACTGAACCCCTGGCAACCGTGAGAAGACCCTTAGAGCCCAGGGTCTGATGAACCCCCATCCAGGCCCCCCACCGAGAGGCTGGCATCTGTGGTGCCCACCAAAGGTGCAGGAGGGGAGAGAGACATGCCCCGCAGCACATAACCCCGAACCAGCCACCAACCCAGATCCACCCTGATCTGAGGGGACACCGGAATCGGAGAAGAGAGGGGGAGACAGTGTGGAGACCAATAAATCAGAATGTGTGCCATCAGTTTGTGCAAATGAAACCGGGCCCATGGAACCAGAAAAACAGTTGTCGCCAGATCCCCTTAGACCTGGAGCCAACAAGCTGCCACCTGGACCTGTTTGGACAAAAGAGCCAAAATGTGAGACTGGATTTTGGACACCGGAACCTCGGGCAATGTGACCACCCCCAAATCTGTATGAAATCTTGCCCCAATAAGAGATGGTCCAGAGACGGAACAAGGCAGGACTTTCCCCCATTGATAAGAAAGCCGTGCTCCTGCAAAACACCCAGAACCACCCCCGTGTGGCTAAGAGCCAACAGGAACGAGGGAGCGTGAACCAACCAGTCGTCCAAGTAGGGATGGAGAAAAATCCCTGACTGTGAATCAAGGCCACCACCGGAGCCAACAGCTTGGAGAAGACCCGGGGAGCGGACTTCAGCTCAAATGGCAACACTGCAAACTGGAAGTGGCAGTCCCCTATCGCAAAACGCAGAAACCTCCTGTGCCATGGGAACATGCAGATAAGCGTCCTGGAGGTCTATAGAAGTCATAAAGTCCTGGACCCCCACCAACGGAATTATGGACTGTAAAGTCACCATCTTGAAGTGAATGGTCCTGACCCACCCATTCACTCTTTTGAGACCCAAAACTGGCCTGAACCCCCCTGACACCTTTTGAACAAGAAAAAGAATGGAATAGCAACACATTCCCTGCTCCTCCAGGGGGACAGGCACGATCGTCCTCTTCTCCAGAAGAGCCTGAACCCCTTCCAGAAGAGCCCTTTTCTTCACAGGATACCTGGAGAGAGGAGTACAGAAGGTGCCCCAGCCGGTAGGCAGAGCGACAAAGTCGAGAAGATAACCGCTCCCGACAACGCTCAAAGCCCACTGATCCCTCACATCCCGACTCCAAGCCTCCAGAAAATACAACAGCCTCCCACCCACAGGCATGGAAGCTGCCCCGCAATCATTGTCAGGACTTCCGCTTTAAGGAATCAGGCTCACACTTGGCGCCTGCCAAGGAAGAGGCATTCTTGGGCTGGAACTTACACCGACGCTCTGAAAAGGGCTTGAAGGACTGATAGGAGGAAAGAAAGGAAGACGAGGAAGAAGGAGGATTCCAAAAACGACGGGAGGAGGAAGACTAAGGCTTCCCCTTGTAGGGCAGAGCATGCTTTCTATCTTTGAAAGCTTTTGCAATCATGCTGTCCAACTGCGCTCCAAACAGCATCTTTCCTCAAAATGGAATTTTAAGGAGAGTGGATTTTTCGGAGAAATCAGCCTTCCAGTCTCGCATCCACATATTCCTCAGAGCCAGAATCATGGACCAGAAGCCGTGGCAGAAGATTTAAGGACATCCGACGAGATGTCAGCCAATAATTTCGCCTGGTGCTCCATGTGCACCAGTAAGCCAGAGCAATCAGTCGCCTCCTGAATAGCCGTGGCCAGTTTCTCAAAGTCCGATACCAAGGACTGAGCAGCATAAGCAGAGTAGATACCTGCCTTTAAAGTCAAATTCCTTGCAGAGAAAGCCTTCTTCAGTGCCCCATCCACTTTCTTGTCAGTAGCATCCACAGGAGAACAATCCTCCGGATTGATCGCCGTACGAACAATCAGAGTGGCCAACATGGCATCCACCTTAACAGAGTGAGGGAGAGAGTACTCCCCCTCCTCCAGAGAGTACAGCTTCTTCAAAAAGCATGGCACCGAAGAGCGTTCCAGGTCACACCATTCACCAGCAATCAAGTATTTGATGCGACCATGAAATGGCATAGCAAAAACAGGGGGTTTAACATACTGGGGAAAAATGCCCTCTGTCCCCTCAGAAGCGGAAAAAGGCAAAAATCCCAAGTTCTCCCGGATATGTTGAAGAATATCCGGAACCTCCTCTCTGCACACAAACTTCCCTGAAGAAGTAGAAGGATGGCTACTTTCAGAGGCCTAGGAGTCATCAGAGGGAAAATCCACTGGACCCACTGCAGAACGGGAGACCCTGCCCTTGGACAGAACCCTGCACTCCAGAGCATGAGCCACAGCTGCCTCAATCATAGCCTGCACCTCAGAAGCCGAGAGTAGGGCAGAAGAATCCACCGGACCCCTGGACCTACTCTGGTGAGCAGGAATGGGCTCTTCATCGTCAGAAAAAGAGGACAGCACATGCTTGCACTTGGATGCACATTTCCCCACCATGATAGTCAACCAAAACTCCAGCAGGGAGACACCCAGATATAGGCGACACACCCAACACCAAGTACCAACCAGAACAGTAGACATAAACTGGGAGGGAACCCCATACTCCAATACAATGTGCCAACCTGAAAGAAAAAACCCCAATATCCAATCAAAAAATAACACGCAGGATAGTAAAAACAATAAAAAAACCTGCCTTTTTCGAGGCCCTTACTGTGTGCAGGATCCCAGAAAAAGCCAGCCGAGGAGCCCTGCAGTCCCAACTGCTGCTGCTTCACCATCTGGCCTCCAACCCGGAAGGACAGCCTCAGCCACGTAGAGCAGGTGACTCCGTCAACTCGGATCCCGCCCGCTCAGCCACCAAGAGCGCACCGCGACTCCAGACGCTGCGAGGGAAGACGCCCTGCTGCTCAGGCCGGCCTGCCATGCCCAAACAACCATGCATCCGTGGCAATACTTGTGAAACTGCCTCAATCCAAAGAAGAGAGAATCCAAGAAACTACCGCAGCACCGCAAACGGCCGACGTGTGGTACATGCGCCCCACGTCAGGTGAGACAGAGAAAAAACAGGAGGTTGGAGGGGGTGGGGGCTATATATACAAAAATGTTAGATCACGTGGTATGGGTGTCTGGTGAGGCAGGGATGTCTCCTATGTGTAATGAATGGAAGCGAGGGAGGGACGAGGAGGTAATTTATATTTTTGGGGGATATATATCTTAAATTTAAAAAAAATCTTTTTGGGTTGAACCTCCCAAATCCCCCAGCCGGTGTACTTTACTCCTCCTAACCTCTCTTTAACACTACCCATCCTTAAACCCTTAAATTTCCCTTACCTCCCTTTATCACTACCCTCCCCTAAACCTTAAAATTACCCTTACCTCCCTTTACCATTACCCACCCCAAATCCTATAATTAACCTTACCCCCCCTTATCACTGCCCACGGCAAACCCTAAAATTACCCTCACCTCCATTTACCACTACCCATCCCTAAACCATAAAATTACCCTTCCTTCCATTTACCGCTAACCCCGAACCCTAAAATTGCCCTTACCTCCTTTCACCACTACCACTACCTACACCTAAATCCTACAATTACCTTTACTTTCCTTTATCTCTGGTCATCCCTAAACCCTAAAATACCTCCCTTTACCTCTATTTACCCCTAACCACTAAAATGACCCCATTACAACTACTGGGCAGTTTTGGCCAGAGCCCAAGTCATCATTGACTGCAACACCAAAGGGAAACTTTACTAAGACTCACGCTGTACTGTATTGCATAGCATTGTGTGAGAAATCAATCCTGTGTTACTTTGCTTTCATGCCTCCTAAATGCACTGTATTTACTACAAGGCACCCTATGATGCAACAGTGATCCAAGAGCTTAGTAAATCTGGGACAGGTTTTGAAGTGCATGAGTAACTTCACTGGGTGTGGTATTTGTTTTTGTGTGGCAAGTTTTAGACAATTTTATGGGACACCTGTTATTTCTTTAGGTACTGGAAAATCAGGATCTGTGGCTACAGCTCATGCAGTTCTCCAGGTTGATACCCAAGGAGGGCCATGTGCAAAAACTTGTATAGAATCCCTGTATATCTTTTACAGTAATAGAGTACTAGGACCCCTAATCTAAGGGGCAATCTCCCATAAAGCAGTGGGGCAAACTGACTCATTCATTTAGTAAAACGTCCTCATTCAAGTCACCCCCAACTTCTTGCAGCCTGTGCAAAAACGGCCAGGGAGACATCATCCATCTACTGTGCTCCTGCAAGGAGTTGCTGCAGGAAAGGAGACAGCTGCTAAAAATCCCTTTCAATCAAAGGGGAATTCGCTCAAGGAGGCAAGCAGTTTTGGCATGCTTTGACCCAGCAACACTACAACTAAACTGCAGATTAGTAAGATTTCTTGCATTAGTCGAGCAAAAAATGCCACCATAAAATCAAGCCTCACCTGGGTTTCGGAGCAGTCCTACTGGTCACCACTCTATGTAGGCTTAGTCACAAAAAATTGCCGGCAGCTTAAACACCAGCGATCATAGTGCAATTTCATTCAACTCAAGATCAGAGGCCGTTCCAATCTAGGTAGAGCCGGGAAGCCCTCATCGAGTGTACAGATTGGTCCCGCCGTGTAGCATCTCTCTGGACAGATTGCACTATCTGACTCGGCAACGAACTCTGCTCTGACTGCATTGCTTACACCGGCAGCAAGTTGCACTAGCACCAAAGTGCCGTTAACCTGTCAGTGATCCAATTTATTTAAAGTTTTAATTGTTTATGGAATTTACAAACGTGTACTTAATATTTTATCATGATCTTACGGTTTTAATTGATGCTTTTGTATTGCAATGGTTGTCTGTAACTATGCAAATGTAATAAATTCAATACAATAAATTCAATAAATTCGTTCATCGAAATGATATGCATCATCATCGGGCCTCCCTCCCTCCCAGTGGTGACATATATCTGTACACATTCAGCCCCTGCTGGAGCTTTTTAGTTGGAGAAGTGAGTAATATACCTTACAGCTATTCACTGTCCTAGGGGCCAAGAAATCTAGGTATAACGTGTGTAGAATGTCTGGGGAACTGTATAATGCAGGATCCTAGAGTTAGGAAACATTCAATATGACTCCCCTCTTTATGGGAGAATTCCTTATAGAGGAGAGGCCCCAGCACTCTATTTCTTCTCTTGTGTCAGGTAGTTTGCCGGTTAGATTTAATCCTCCTCTTTTTGGTACTGTACTGAATGGGTACCATTCCAGTACAAAATACTATGTCTAGACAAACCTGAAAGCTGTTCCCATCTTAGATGTGTGCTGTACAGTGCAGCACACATGGAAAGACAGAATTTTTTGAAAAAATGAAATCATTCCATCTTTTTAAGCCTACTTCAAAGAGGCATTATTTTTTGTTACACAACCCTGTCTACTATTATTAGTAGATAGGATTTTGCTTCAAAACACATGGGGGTTTGAATGGGAACACCTATGCAGCACCTGTGGAACGTCCCTTTGATGCAAAGTAATGCAACTTTCAGGCAACTTTTTAATTCAAAACACATTTTGTGTTGGAAAGTAAATTCAAAATAAACATTTTGTAGCAGTTTATGGCACTTCTGTGACACAAACCAGTGCAAAATGATAGTAAATTTGGACCTCAAAGTGTATTTTATGCAATGGGCCTGGAGCAGCGTAATTTTAGCTCTACCCTTACACATCACAGAAATGCAATATGTACGTGCACTTAGCACATATACTGTGTGCTAAGTGTACTTTATTAATGAGAAGTGAAGTATTTAAATGTATTACTGAATTGCATTCACTGTAGAAACTAGAGATTTATAAATGTGTGCACATTAATGTTTAGTCTAACCATGAAGAAATGTAGTTCTCATACACATTTACAACTATATCTCAGGTTATGTTGCATTTTTTTGAAAGGGCATTGCATCATTTACTTAAGTTACATTTATATTGCTGCATTTATTCTGAAGTAGTACGTGCACATATAATCATGTATTCAAGGTGCACACTTTAGTGTTTAACCAAGCTAATTTAACTAGGCCTGACTTTGAAATGCATTCGGTTGCCTTGCATGTGCTCTCTTCTGCAGATACAGTTTAAAGGATTCATTAGCTAGAGAAAGGAGTACTGTGTATTAGATTTACTGAGGTCTGAGAAGAAAATCTTGGCAGAGATGTGAAGAACTAATAAGCTGGAGAAGGTTTCTAGTCACCGTGTATCCGTAACGGTGTACTACCCAAGTTTGTGTGAATGTCCAGGTTTCGTGGGATGAGAAAATCTGGAGATGTTGTCTCTGTGCACGTGAAGAGCAATTCTATTGGTTCCTGGAAGGGTGGAGTAAGGATCGAGTCATGAGAATATACCTGTGTGTTTTAATTTATGTATACACTGTTAGAGGTTAGAGTAGATCCCTTTTGGACTTTCAGAGGCACAGACCTCTCTGCTTGCCATATTCCTGAGAGTGTAAAGCTATATGCTAAACACTTGTTCCCTTTTAGAGGTTTTCTTTTGAAATTTTCACAATGCTGACACCTTCCTGCTTCACCTTCCTGTTTCTTAAATTTCTTTGAGATTTTTGGTCTTTGAGCTGAATCACAGTACTACATTCAACCCAGAAAGCAGCCCCCACATCTTCAGCCCTCCAGGAAAAAGTAGAGTTCATACTTTGAAAAGGCCAGCTCAGAAGTGCCCCTTATTTGTATGGCCTGAAGGACCAATCATTTCTGTACAATGATATAATGAAAGGTTATTTATGCTGGAAGAATAAATAATTTTGACCTATACTTTACGGATCCTCATTTGCTTTTTCATAGTTTGCCTGCCGCCTTTACTTGCCCAGTATTTTTTTCTTGTCCAGTATTTTTTCTGGCCCACTTTTTTTGTCCATTGAGGTTAAAAAAAATACTGATGTAGGTATATGGTTGCTGAAAAACCTCTCAGGGAAATACCAATACCGCAGTGTTCGTTTTTCTCCTAGTGGGATTTTACTTCCCATTCCGTGTTCTCAGATCGGACTGGAAAATAATGGTAATCTGCATGATTTTGCCCCTCTCTGTGTTGCAAAAACGAACGTTTTTGTTCCCCATACAAATTTTGCTAGATATATACTGTGGCAAAATGTGAGCAAAGAACAACAGCAGGGTCAGGGCAACTTTTGTGCAAACTAGCAATTCTGATTTTGGTGCAAACACCAATTTGCACCTTGTTTGGAATTATCACAGCCTTAAAATGAAGAACAGTGATTTTTCCATTACTTTGTTCTTGCCCATTTCTCTTTTCCTTCCTATTGCCAGTCTTGTTTGGCATTAGTTTTTTCTTGTCCGTTGCTTTTCTTTTCAAGTGCTTTTCTACGGCACATTACCTTTTCTTGTCAAGTGATGTTTTATCCATTATATTTTTTCTTTTCTCATTGCCCATGCATTTATCTTGCCCAGTACTTTTTGCTTGCCCTCTACCTCTAACTGTCAATTACTTTTATAATTGCTGTTACCTTTTTTGTCTACAACTTGTAGCTTGCCTATCAGATTTATTGTTGTCTATTAAGCCTGGGCGGTGAACTCCGCTTCGCTCGCAGAGTTTGCGGAGTTTTCCGCACTCCGCGTTACGCGGAGTTCCGGAAAACTCCGCTCCGCGTAGCGGAGTTTTTTTCCTCGCTCGCATTCGTCAACGTCATGTTGGCGAGCGAGGAAAATCCACCTCCCGGCGAGATTTTTCCTCGTTCGCGATCGTCAACATCAAGTTGGCGAGCGCGAGCGTGGAAAATAAACCTCCCGGAGAGATTTCTCAACGCAGGTGGGTCAGGTTTCTCATTGCGAGTGGTCGCGTCTGCTCACGACCGCTCGCTTTGAGAAACTGCCCGTTCGCGTTGAGAAAGCTGCCGCTCGAGTAAAAATCTACTCAAGCGGCAGAAAGGAAAGCAGCGCCCGCTTGCGCTGTGCATGGTGCCTTTCGCGATGATTTGCACAGTGCGGACAAGCATCCGGCACTGAAAATCACTGCGAACAGCATTTTTCTATCGCAGTTTTTTTTCCACTTCGCGGAGTTTCGTGTAGCGCAACTCCGCGAACTCCGCCCAGGGTTATTGTCTATCACTCCTATTTATTCCCTGTTAGTTTTTCTTTCTCGCCCATGCTTTTCTTGTCCATCATTTATGGTGTACAGTGGTAGGTTTAGCAGGAAGAGTAAAGGTATAACATAATTCTTCAAAACAGTAACAGTGTTTGCTTAGAATGGAACTGTACACCTGTGATTCTAAGCCTTTGTTTTTGTTCCTTCTGCCTTCCAACTTTCCTTTCCCCTCTAAAGATGTTTACACATCGTTGCAACTTATGTAGCCAAGCTCGTGTTCACCTTATTGATTCTTTCTGGTTTAACCTTGAATTTGTACTTTAAGTGAATCTATTTTTGTCGACCTGACTGCGAATCAATTTACAGCAATAGATTCCGTCCACTTATGAAACGGCACCTTGATACATGAACATGTCTGCTATGATCTATGTTCCTTCTTCAGATGGTATTCAGCGCCAACAAAAAGAGACAAAATACCGCATGAATATGCAATATTGAGATATAAGGACCCACCGGCATTTGAGACTTTTCTCCTAAGCACAGCACGCTAAAATTGTAACTACTTTACCATTCTGACATTCTGCGTTGTCTTCCATTTTGGGTGGTTATAACAGATGAACCCCCCCTCCCCCCTCCCCCAGTACAAGTACCAAATGTGCATGCATCTGGTGTTCTTTGTAGTAAACAGTGGGGAATAACATGCACAAATGATATTCCACCCAATTTAGCACACAATATTATACCTCTTGCACAGTTCTGTATGCACAATTTTCTTCAGAGTACACAGCTAAAATCTGGAGCAAAGAACATTTGCAATCAAAAAACGTTTGTGCCCAACTCAAAATGGAGTCCACAGTTCCTTGCCAGATGGTGACGTGACTTCCTTTAATGACATTCGTATACCTGCAGCATAACATAGCTAAATGTAATTGCCGCAGTTGAGGTATTTGTCGTTACTGTGAGCTCCTCATTACGAGAGTCCTGGTACGGAGAGCGGGCTAGTTGTGCACCCCTGGTGGGAATGGTACTGGGGGTCCTGTTAACTGCTGAGGTGAAACATTAGCAGGATTCTGGGTTGAACCCTAAGAATCCTTTGAGTAATTCCTCATTCTACCCGCAGCTGTTCCGCAGACCTTGTAATTCCCAATAGGACCAGTAAACAGGTAACTGGACACTGACTATGGCATCCTAAAAATGATCATGCCTTTGAGTCCACAGCCTTGCTTTGCATCACTAGATAAATGCTACATTTAAAAGTCTTACCTGTAGATGATTCCCTTATCATGAAGAAACATGAGGGCTAAGGTGATTTCTGCAGAATAAAACCGCGCTCGAGCTTCATCAAATCGCCGGGATTTCTGAATATGGAACATGAGGTCGCCACCGTTCACAAACTCCATGACAAAGAAGAGGCGATCCTTAAAAGATAGAGAAATTAATATGGATCATTTGCGGAAATAAATTTGTGGTGTAAAAAAAACTACTTTCAGGCGCAAAAAGGTGTATATGCCTTTATAGCACGTGAAACGGCGGATACTAGAAAAAAGGAAGACATTTGATCATGTATAGGGCTTAAAGGGAGTCTATGATTATGTATGCATACATTCATATTTACATTGAGGACTTTACAACCTATGTACATTTACACCCAGCTAGATTATTTTCAATATTTAAATATAGGTTTTCATTTAGATACTGATTGATTGTTGACCATGATTACGCATGAATGCACAAATGCATTTACATCTATCCCAACTGAACGTTGCCATACATATTTTTGTTTAAAAAAAATGAACTCTTTCTCTCTCTCCCTTTCATGGTCAGTATATTTCAGTCCTCATGGGCTACTCGCAATTGCCGTTTATGCACTGTCTTGGCTTTTATGACTGTAAAAATTAATTTGAAAGAGTCTTCCGTTTGAAATGTCAAGATGCTGGAAAGCAGCAGCCAGAATGTAAATGTCATAAAATCAGAGTGTTTTGTACTTTCTTCTGTTACTAGGTTACCAAAAAGCAGCAATGTTTATAGAGACAGTAGGGCTGTGCACGTGAAGCCAGAACATCCATGCCTTTATGGGCAAGATTTATGTTCATAGAGTTCAGGTGTTTCATTGGGAGAATAGTCTTTGAAGGATCAAAATGCAAGGATAATGCCTTTCTTAGGGTGATGTATTTTGATTGCTAATTTTCAATATCGCATGTCTCTTCCTCAGGTTGTTATATAACTGTAAACACAAAAGGATAATGGAAAGAAAGCTTGAAAATAGTCTAAACCACTGGCAATCACAAACAAAGCTGACTCAACTGCTCTGTGGTTGCTGGTGCTCCCTTCCAGAGGGGTTCTCATCTTGCAGCTTGGGATGCACTGTTCCTATGAGGAGCGGGTCAGTGGTGATTTGCATAAGGCAGCCTTCTGTGTAGAGTGGCACGGTGGGTTAAAAATGAGGAGTTGGAATGCTATCCAGAGTGACTGCCATTGATTTAGACAATTTGCAAGCATCCCATCCATCACGTTTTGTGTGTTTGATGTAATGTCCTAAGTGGCCAAGGGTATGTCCACACGTGGGTCCCTTGCTTGCTGTTCCACAGGATCCAAGCTATATGTCACTGACAAGGCCTAATAAGGCCTAACCTGGTCTGGGGTTTCCTGAATTCTGTTCTGGAAGAACCTCCACCTGGCAGTTCAGGAAGGACTGTTTACCAGGAGAAGCAGGGTCAGTACTGTTCTGCCTAACGGTAGCGTCTGTCCAGTGGGTGAAAAACGATGGCTTGGAATGATACCCAGAGCAATTGCAAGTTGTTTCGACTAATTCCAAGCCTTCCTCCCATCTCCTTTTGTATGTTTGATGTATTTCCTTGTCCCGTAGCCAACATAATGCCTCACTGTAGACTTCACCTTATATTTGACAGTGCCTCTCCTGCCTGTTTCAGACATCAGCGATGAGAGATAGGGCGGAGGCTAGCCGATTGCTAGCGGGAATTCCCTGCCTACATGGGGGCATATTTATGAGATTTGTCCCGCAGTACAGCAAGACACCTTGCTGTGCTGCGCTACACTGCATGACAGCGAAACGGTAGGAATGCACTATACTTAAAAGAATACAGTGCATTCCTGCCTTTTCCTCTGCAGAGGCGCCGTTTTGGCTGTCTAGCGCCAACGCAAGCACCCTTGCACTAGGTTGCACGGGTGCCTGTCTTGCATGCAGGATTGGTTTTGTGCAGAATTGGACACCATCCTGCACAAAAACAGTCCTAAGAGGCATATTCCAATGCAGCACCCATAGAAAGAGGAAGTAATGAGGAGAAATAAAGATATTTCTTCTGGTTACCCCTCTCCGGGGAAGTTGTGTCTTTTTGGCGCATTCCCAGGTTTACCATTTCTGGTATATCTGTGACTGCGTCAGAAACCATTGGAGTTGCGTGGGAACACCCACGCACCTCCCGTGGAATGCCTACCTAGTGCAGAGTAAGGCAAGCTGCATTGCTTTACTTGAGATTTATGACACCTTGCGTGGCTTCATAAATCTCATTTTTGAGTTGCGTCGGGCATGTACCGCGTTGCGTGATGCAAGCTCAACGCAACCGGTGTCATAAAAATGCTCCAAGGTCTATATACCTTGAACAAGTACTACTGTTTAAGCAAAGTCCAGATTCAGAGGTGGTTGATAACAGAAATTCTCCATAGTATAGTCCAACAAATTTTGCTGGCACATTCTCCAAAAAGGGAGAATCCTCAAATAGAGGATTTAGTATTTCTTCCAGAAACAGGAGGATATTTGGCTACCATCCATCTCTAAATCATCGTCCAAAGGGGTAATTTAAACAAGGGTGTGTGCCCTGCCAGCCCCCTAGGTCAGTGGAGGCTGTTTCCTTAGCTCCCCTGGCAGAGGCCGGGCCTCTCGATTTAGAGATCATACTCAGACAGGCGGGGATCGCTAAAACGTTCAGTACAGCCACCGATGCCGCTGTTGCACTGAGAAAAGAACTTTGTTAAGCGAACGCCATGTTTGTTCATCAAATTTCTTTAGTTTTCAATACCAACCTACCAAGGCAGGAGGTTTTTTTAAATTAAAAATTTTAAAAATCAATGGCCCTGCTGTGCAAAGAGTTTCGACCTGCACTTTGGGTCCATTAACTGATTCCCCTGCACACGAGGAGCCGGCTGAGGCAGACATGGGTTCCTCACCTCTAAATGGGGATGAGGAACAGCTAATCTGGTAGGTGCTTTGTATTTGCTGGACTCGAAATGATCCCTGGATTCTAGTCAATTCATAAAGAATCATAAATCCCATTTATCACTATATTCTATTTGGAAATTCTAAACTTTTATCATTCAAAAATAAAACAAACTACCCTCTGATTCAAACATACTACAAAACAACATTATGGGTTACCACAAAATTTACAAATTTTCTTGGATTCCTTTAGAGTGCCTGAACTTATTTTTAGAATGTTATGATTGGGAGAGGTCGTGCCTTCTCTCTGCTCCTTTGCCGCCTCTGCTGAAAGAATGTCCTTCCTGTGTGTATGAACTGCCAGCTCTGTCATTCTGAGACAGGGATCTGGGAGGGGTTAAAATAAACCTATGGAATTCTAAGCCTCTATCAGAAAACACACACTGCCAGTCACGTGGAGGGCTATTTATACAGCTTCACATGATTGTAAGAGTATCCTCCTATGCAGGCTGCCTTGGAATGTTGATGCAAACACTGTTCTCCGTCTGACGCTTGTAGTGTGTTCACACTCACTTCCATCATCCAATCTCACTCACTGTTGTATCCTGGCTGCCTTTGCTAGTAGTGTACTCGGGTGGTGTGGAGGAACTTTAATGTACCAACTCAGATGCTTAAATACTCTACTCTCACCACAGACGAAAGGAAATAATGCATGAGGCTTTTTAGAAAGCAGAAGTTATGAACATTAATTATGGATGTGAAAAACCAGTTTAAGGCCTAAGATTATTAGAGAGTGTCTTGTGATGACAGAGGAGTACACCGGTCTAATGAGTGCTTTGTAGTGCGCATTCAACCAGCCGCGGTCCGTGCAGGTAACAGCAGTGGCGTCGGTGCGGCTGATGTAGATTTGGCCTTGTACTAGCCACAAGGGCCCTGCTATGGCCAGTGGAAAGTAACGCACACAGACAACAGGATAGTGTGGCACTCGTCTGGGCCGGAAGTCCCGAGCGACCCCGGCCCGTTTATTTAAAGCCTTCTGACCACGCCTGGTCAGAAGGTGATACAATGTGTGCGGGTGATTCCGGGTCGGGTCTAGGGACTGGTGGGCGGTGAAAGACTAGACCGCTACATCCCATCCCAAATCAGTTCGAGTTCAACCACAACAAAAGAACAGAATAAAACTTAACACACAAAGTCTGCAAGTCGGTGATTTGGCCTTGGATTGGGCCTCAAGTCATATCGCCGTTGGCAGGCGGTTCGGCTTGCTCTCGGGCTGACAGCCTCTTGTTCACGGGGCCGGTTCTCTGAACTTGTGTCACCAGGTGGAGCTGATCCTGCCGGACTTGGAGCAGTGTCATCAGCAGCTCTTGGGCCTATGTCGTCCCACTCCGCCTCTCGGTTGCCGGACACCTCACCACTTTCTGGCGCTGGGACCCTCTTGAACCATGAGACGTTTCTGGTGACTACTTCTCCATCCTTCACCACAGTGATGGCTGTCCCCTTGACTGTCCGTACGATCCAGAGCCCTGGTTCATATGGCGTGCGGAACTTCCCTCCGCTGCGACGGTTTCTCATTAGGACAGCACACCCCGGCGCTATCGTTCTGGGCCGCGCTCTTCGCCACTGACTGGCCTTCTCGTTGGTTGCCGACCTCCGGGCTTGGGTGTCTGCGGGATCATACGGCTCCGGTGTCCAGTTTTCTGCCACCGGGATGGTGTCGCGTCGATGGCCAGCAAGCATTAGCGACCACGGAGATCTCTGAGTTGTGCAGTGAGGGGTACTCCTGTATTCCCGTAGAAACATCTGGAGGGCGCCCTCCGGATCGGATTGTTCAGCTACCGCAATGCGTAGTACCTTGTTTAGGGTTCGCATAAATCGTTCTGCTTCGCCGTTAGCTTGGGGCCACTGCGGCATGATGCGGTGATGTCTTACTCCTAGCCGGTTGAGGAACTCTTTGAATTCATTCCCCTGGAACGGGGGCCCGTTGTCCGTCTTGACGACGTGCGGCAGACCGAATAGTGCGAACGTCTTCTCCATCATCGGCAGGAGGTGGTTAAATGCAGTGGATGGTAGAACTTCCATCAGGGGGTATTTGGTGTAGCTGTCGATCATCACGGCTGTAACCCTCCCGTCCGGGAAGCTCCCGAAATCAAGACTCACCCATGACCAGGGTGATGGGGCTGGATCTTCTGTTATCACGGGGGCCGGAGTCTCCGGGCTTCCAGTGAGCTGGCAAGCTCGGCAGCCGCGCACCAAGGCGTCCACCGCTTCTTCCATTCCAGGGAACCACACTTTTTCCCTCATCCTGGACTTCATTCTTCCTGTGCCTTGGTGTCCCTCGTGTGCTAGAGCAGTTGCTCGATCCTGGAGGCTCAGGGGGATGACAATGCGTGACCCTCTCAGCACAATACCTCTCGCTGCAGCGCTGAGTTCATCCCGGACTCTCCAGAATTTCCCTAGGCGGGTTCGGTCTGCCTCGTTCCACCCATTGATGTCGTGGAGAAATCTGTCCCATGATCCTTTCTGCAAGGCGCCCAGCACTTTTGTGAGGACTATGTCGGAGTGCGTGTGGGCTTCGATTTCTTCCAGGGTGAGGGCCTTCGGGCATGCCCATTGGGTCACCAGGTTGACGAAGTCTTCGGTTTGTCCTTCTTGGCTGGAGTCTTCTTCCGGGGGGCTGGCTGGATGACGCGACAGGAAGTCTGCCGGGTTTTTCGCGCTCGGCCGATACAACAGGTCTAGTTGATAATGCTGGAGCTGGATCGCCCACCTCTCGATTCTGGGCGGCGGGTGAGGAGCGGTGCCTTTGAACAGTGGGAGTAGCGGTTGATCGTCAGTTACTACGCGGAACGGGTGTCCGCTGAGGTATAGGTGGAAGTGGTTGCACGCCCACTTGATGGCCAGCGCCTCTCGTTCAATCTGCGAGTACCGAGACTCCGTTGCCGTCAGTGCTTTGCTCGCGAAGGCCAGCGGGACCCACGTCCCTGGTTCTGTTTCCTGCGTCAGCACGGCTCCTAGCCCTACGGGGCTAGCATCCACTATCAGCTCTGTCGGCCGCGATGTGTCGAAGTAGGCCATGGTCGTCTTCTCCAGTAGGGTCGACTTCACCTTCCGGAACGCTTCCTCTTCGTCCTGGCCCCACTTCCATCCGGTGTCTTTCTTCGTCAGGTTCCGTAGCGGTTCCGCGATGGTGGCCAGGTTGGGTATAAACCGCCCACAGTACGTTGCCATACCCAAGAAACTCCGGACTTCCGATGCCGTCGTTGGCGCAGGGGCAAGCTGGATGGCTTGAGACTTCCGAGGGTCTACTTGCACTCCCTCCTGGCTAAAAACATATCCGAAGAATTCGATGGATCGTTTATAAAACTGACATTTCTCTTTGTGGAGAGTCACTCCATGTTCCGCGAGGCGCTGGAGGGTGGCTCGTAGCTGGCGGTGGTGGTCTTCGAGCGTTGCAGAGTGTATTAAGATGTCATTGCTGACGTTGAGCACCCCTTGTAATCCGGATAGGACCTCCCTTACAGCATTCTGGAATATCTCTGCGGCCGACGATATCCCAAAGTTCTGCCGTTTGTATCGTCTGAGTCCTAGGTGTGTCGAGAAGGTGGTGATGTATCTGCTTTCTTCTGCTAGCCGCAACTGGTGGTACCCCGCGTTGAGGTCTAGCTTGGAAAACCACCGAGACCCATTGAGGTCGGCCAGGATGTCATCACTGTTGGCGTTAGATGCCTTCCTCTCCGTATGGCCTGGTTGGGCATCCGCATGTCTATGCAGAGTCTGATTTGCCCCGGCTGCTTTGGTTTCTCTGCTATGACCATTGGCGATACTCACGGGGTCGGTCCAGTTACTTTTTCTATTACTCCTTGTTGTTCAAGCTTTTGTAGCTCTTGCTCCACTAGTGGGCGTAGGTGAAACGGGATGCGTCTGTGTCTTAGAGCGATGGGTCTTACCGACGAGTCTATGTGTAGCTTTACTGGTGGCCGCTTCATGTTCCCTAATCCTTTGAACAGCTGGGGGAATAGCTCTAGAATGTCCTCCGTTTGTAGTGTTCGTACGGCATTTGCAAATGTTACCAGGCCTAAGTCTTCAGCGGTGTGACTTCCTACTAGGATGTCCGCTTCCCTGTCGACGACATGGAACGTGGTCGTGACTTCGTGGCCATCTGCTTTTACTTGGACGGTCATTTTCCCTTTTAGGGGGAGTGGCTGTTGGCTCCCATATGTGAGGATCTTTACTTTGGATGGCGTGAGAGCCGGCCTTGGACTTAACCGTTTATATTGTTGACATCCCATGACATTCACCGATGCTCCGGTGTCGATGAGCGCGGTGACGGGGGATCCGGCAATCTCGATGGCGCACGTTGGCTGCGGACGCCGCCTCCGCTTGAGGTCACTTGCGAACGATATTAGATAGCATTCTCCCTCTTCGTCCGTGGACGAATCCTCAAGGTACTGCCTTTGTTGTGTTGGTGTTCTCTGTGATCTTGACGCTTCAGGTTCCTCTAGTGAGAGTTGTCTCACTGCTCTGGCGGGCGGTCTTCGCCCAGGTGGTCCCTTGTTCCGTCCTCCCCCACGGCATACACTCGAGAAGTGGTTGGCGACGCCACACCTTGAGCACGCTTTGCCTCTCGCTGGGCATTCCTCTGGGGGGTGTTCCTCCTTGCCACAGTACCCACACTGGGATCGGCGCGAGCTTCTGGTTGGCCAGCGTCCTCGACTCCCGCGCACCGACGTGCGGGCCGCGTCGACTCGCTCTGCCTTGACCGCCACTGCTTGTTCGGTCGGCTGGGTGAGCGCGGCTTCCATGACTGTGGCTCTGGCCTCCGACAGGTCATGAGATCGCGCCAGGATGAGTATATCCTCTAGGGTGATCCGTGGTTGCCTGAGGATGAGGGTCCGCAAGGTCTTGTTGCGGCACCCTTGGATGACTTGCGCTCTCACCTCCTTGGTCTGATCATCCTCCGTGCACGTGCTGGCGAGCTCTCGGAGTCGTGCATGGAAAGCGTCCATTGACTCTCCGTCTCTCTGACGAGCCTGTCGCAGTTTGAAGCGCTCGTAATCGGGGTTAAGTTGAGGGTCGAAGTGAGCATTCAATGCCCTGACCGCCTTCTCGTAGTCCGTGGGTGCACCCGTGTCGGGCAAATGCGCGAACAGCTTGTATATTTCGTCCCCCGCGAAATGCAGGAGCAATGACCTCTTCACCGCGCCGTCCGTCTCCCTCGTGGCGATGAAGTAGTTGTTCAGTCGGCCGATCCACACATTCCATCGCGGTGACGCAGTGGCAGGATCAATGAGCTCGCTGAACGGGGGAAGTGCGTTGACCTGGGAGTGTAGGTGTGCCGGGGGCGCGGCTGGGGTTGCTGGCTGCTGAGCTGCCGCTGCCGTGGCCAGGTCAGACATGGCTGGGTGAAGCACGGTGACGCGCTGGGCGCGTGTGTTCTGAGCTGTCACTCCGGTCACTGGGGCTGGGCAGGTGGATTTGCCGAGGATCGGTTGTGTGGCTGGCGCTGCTGTGATGAGGGTATCTGGGCAGGGATGGCTTTGCTGGCAGTGTCCAGAGGCTGTTCCTCAGCGCGTTGGCCGTTGGAGTTGCAGGGAGTGACTGTGGCCTTGTTTCTCCCGTAGCTCCTGTCGCTGGGAGCTATGATCAATCACCTCTCTCGGTCCCTGGTGGCTGAGAGGAGGTACTGCAGCTTCGTGAACTGTCGGGGCAGGCAGGCGTGTGCTGCGCATGCGCGCGTCGCCCAATCCAGTGCGGCTCAACCGGGGCTCTCACCGGGAGCACGCGCGCGCCACAGAAGGTCGCAGGGACACAGGCAGCAAGGCCGCAGAGCGGGCGCTGTACCTGGCGTCACCGGCTGGTGACGGCGTTCGCTCGACAGCTACGGAGCGGAGTCCTCCGGGCGTCCGACCAGGCAGGTGGGCGCCGATGCGCGGGTAGCACCGCTGGGCTCCACAGTGTCTCCGGCCGGCTGGCGGGTGGGTGCGAGAGCGTAGCGGCTGCGTGCGGCAGACCCACCCTCGTCGCCAGTGTAGATTTGGCCTTGTACTAGCCACAAGGGCCCTGCTATGGCCAGTGGACAGTAACGCACACAGACAACAGGATAGTGTGGCACTCGTCTGGGCCGGAAGTCCCGAGCGACCCCGGCCCGTTTATTTAAAGCCTTCTGACCACGCCTGGTCAGAAGGTGATACAATGTGTGCGGGTGATTCCGGGTCGGGTCTAGGAACTGGTGGGCGGTGAAAGACTAGACCGCTACAGCTGGGTAAGTGGGATTTCGAGGGACGATGCCGAGGGAAAATTAATTACTTATTTAGTTTTCCCTCAGCATCGCCCCTCGAAATCCCCCCTTACCCGGCCCCACCGCTGTTACCTGCACGGACCGCGGCTGCATTCAACAGCCACGTAAAATTCACTGAATGAGGCAAATTCACGAAGTTTCTTTTCAGGGCGCAGACAGGCATGTGCCAAAAAGAGCTGAACTATGTGCATTCTTCACATGAGTATAATTCACAAAAATGACAAACAACATTTTAAAAAATGCGGACTTTACATCACGCATTAAATGTATTGTAATCCAAATGAGAAAGTGGTTGCACATAAAGGAGTGTAAAGCAAATTTTGTTTACACCCACATAGTACTAAGAGTTGCGGCATTTAAAAATAGATGAGAATAAGATTTCCAAAACATCTAACTAATATGTGAATGGACCAGGTCTTAAATTTGGTGATAGTGAAATGAAGTGCAAGAATCATTAATGTATTAACAAGTCAGAAGGCGATGCGAGAAAAAATTATATTTTTCGAACAGTGGTACCATAAATTGTCTGACCTCATATTGATCAGAGAATTAAAATAAATAACTTAACCCTCTAAATTTGGAGAAGTGAGGAAACATTGGCCTTCTTGAAGGCAGGTAATGTGTCCTAACTTCACAGTAGGAGTAGATGTAGGTGGTTAGCTTTGCATGTCCCACCCAGGAAGTATGGGACTTCGACTTCTGGGATTGGCTGCCATTAGAGGGGGGGGGGGTTACTTACTGCTGCTCAAGCTGCCTTCGGCCCTGGCACTGGTGGTCTTTGGGTTTTTCCGTCTGTCGCCTATAGTACGCACATTCAGGTATTTTTCACACATAGGAAGACATGACCACTGTTTGGTGTTATGCAGCTGTAGCTTAAAACTCTGATGTACCAGGTGAAATAATTGACAATTTTAACTTGCTCCCAATACCTTGGGTTTATATGAAGTAATGTTGGTTCTGTCGGGAAAGGAATTGCTTCCTAACTTACTGAATTCTTGTATTTAGTAAGTTAGAAAGCCATTCCTTTCCCGACAGAACCAACATTACTTCATATCTTCACACCCAGGTTCTGAGGGGCACTGGGTTACCCCATTATACTAGCCGGACACCCAATACCTTGGGTACACACTTTGCAATGTGAGGAATAAGACATGGTAGACATGGTAGACATTAGAACCATATGAAAGTGATAACACATCTTGCAGACTTTGACATCGTGACAACACTGCAAGTCTTAATATCTTGAATAACTTGGCATAACCTCCTTTTCTAACATCGTTGTCAAAATATATAATCATCATGCGTACTATATTATTTCTTTACAATGTAGCATATCAGGAAATCACCAGACTGATACCAAATAACCAGCGGGAGCCACCCATGGTTAAGACATATCACAGGCCTCCCAGAAAATGAAGACACCATGATGTGAGCAACCCTGGGGTAGAGCTAGAAGGAAAAGGCTATCAGCAGGGCCACCTTCACCCCAATCCAGCTCGTAACCCACATCAGAGTCAGTTTAGACCAATTTTAGTTCAACAGCAGGTGCCATAAACTTATCCATAATCTTTGGTTTTGCTGCATTTTTGGCAAAAAAATTAAAATCATCTGCTATGAGGAATCTAGGGGATGGGTGGGTGGGAAATTGCTGCTTCTCGCAGACGAGAGCAGAGCCAAACAGGGCTTGACGGGGGTCGTCTGAGCTTATAAACCTGTCCTTCCCTGTGAAAGGCCTCCACCCCTGGGTGTGCCCAGGAGGTCCAGATCACTCCTCCTTCCTTCAGGAGTCTCTTTATCTCTGCTTATCAACAGTCGATCTGATGCTGCAAATCATTATGGAGGAGGGGACAAAAGACCCTGCAGGGAAACTTCTCAGCCCACCTCCTCCTGGATGCCCTAAACAATATATGCCAGTGTGTTCAAACCCTCGGTGCTCAAACCCTTCTTTTTCTCTCCGATTATTTTCAAACTGCGCCAGCTTCTCACTTTGAAAACTTGACAGATTTTTTATAATTAGGCCAAGTTCTAATTAAGTACATTTAACTGCGGAAGAAGTGTACCCACCTTTCTTAGACAAAAATACCAGCCAATTGTTGACGTTTTGCTAATCTGGAGCAGCTGTGAGTTGGTAGATGAAAAATAATTTGTGTAAAATGATCAAGATGATCTTTTTGTGGCTAGGTAATTATCCCTCAGTTTGCTCTAAAATCATTCTGAAATGATTTAAGCAACCCTCAAAAACTATTTAACGGCATTCTTCATTTGTTTGCGGTTTTACATTTATGCATCTGAAGGGAATTACACTTTTTTTTCAATATTTTTACCAGCCTAGAATTAAAAATACAAAAAATACAGGCCGGTAAAAAAACAAAACTTGGTGTCAACCCTAGCTTGGAAGTGCTTTTCTTGTTGTGCTATATATTCCATTAGCGTTGTGCTCATTCAAATGTTTTCTTAGCAAGGGTGACTATAATATAGCTGTAGCCCCACTATTCTTAAAGCTCTGCATTGACTTCCCTTCCACCTCGTCATGAGTTTAAGGCTTGCTATGCTGTCTTTAAAGTTGTTACTTTTCTATCCTAGCAATAAATGTAAATGTATAAATATAAGGTGGATTTGTAGAACCCTGCTTGTCACCCGTGAGTGTATCCAGTCGCTGAGTAGGTGAGAGTACTCATGTGGTGAGACTGGGCCTGAGTACGGGCAGTCTCGACGGTCCCGCAAGAAAATTAATTGAAAAGCCAGGTTTTTAGCTTCGTGGGAATTCAAGAAGTGAGGAGGAGACCCTGATGTGTTGGAGGAGGTCGTTCCAGGATTCGGCGGCTTGATAGGCGAATGATCGACCTCCCATTCTGCATCTGTGGATATGGAGAGGAAAACAGAGGGCAACTGACAAATCAAAAAGCAACAAGTCAAGATGATGGCAAACCTGCTATCTAAATCCAAGGGCTTGATTTAGAGTTTGGTGGACGGGGTACTCCATGAAAAATGTGACAGAAATCCCGTCCACCTTATTACACGTGCCATATGATATAATGCACTTGCAATAATGCAGAAGGAATATCCATCACATTTGTGATGGAATACCATGCATGCCAAAGTCTAAATCAGGCCTCCAATGTTATCAACCTTCTTTTCCTTCTGCTCTAGATTATGAAATATTTTCAGGACTGTTTTGTGATTAGCCCGGTCACCAATTATTACGTGGCAATACTTGAACATTTTGTTTCGGAAAAACAAAATCTTAACAACATGTGCCGTAATTCTGCCATGTTTGTTGATCATGTGCTTGCTGTTTTAGGCTAGCAGCTGCTCCAATTGTGGCATAGTTTGGAGGGAGCAAAATAACCACTGTGAGAATTGTGACTTGGAGCAAAGTCCAACCTTCATCACAGCTCTCCCATTCTTTTTAATGAGGCTGCCTGTGGACATGGAGAAATATAAATGCAATGAAATAAGGTTCCTTAAACAATGGTGAAGAGTAAGTCAGTCAAAAGACAGCTACAGATGGAGCTTGAGAGGCTACACACACAACTTGTAATTGAATCCAAGTGCACGCTAACAGTTCCTACTAGCATGATTTAGAGTTTGTTGCATGTCCTGCAAGCATGTCCATCAAAAATGTCTTTGACTCCATCCCCACAAGGGGAGGACCACTCTCATATTTAGCGATCCCTGCCTTTCTGGCTGGGATCTCTGTTCCTACAGTACACCTACCAGCAAGTCATCTTCTTAGCCCCTAAGTAGCAAAGAGGAGACTGTTGAGTGCCTCAGGGACAGAGAATGGGTCATATGAGTGATATCATTGGGTTTCAAAGGGTGTGTGATGTCACTTTTTCTACCAATGGCACTTGGTGGCTCAACATCCATGACCTTTTATAAGAGTAACTTTAAATGTTTTGAGAAGATTACTGGGTCACCAAACGTTCGTTACAAACAGCTGTTTGGGCAATTTTCAATGACACCCACTTTTGGTATGTCTCTATAAAAGATCCTCTCCCTAGTGTGAGGCTAGGTCCAGCAGTAAATGTGGCTCGGGGCTTGAGAGCTTTTGTGCATGCTGTTAATAATTGTTCACTCTCAAACACTAATCTGACAGGCCCTGAGGCCCTGTATCTTCATAAAGATGCAAATCTATGCAAATTCTAGATAACCATTTACACAGGAACTTTTTCAGTCTTGCCTAGAGGCAGCTATTGGATATTTTGATATTGAAATACTATATAATAACCCAATTAGCACTGTTTAAATGCTATGTTAATAAACACCTCACTCTTTTCTTATGGCAAAGTATTATGCACACAGCCAAACTATAAAGTTTTTTTTAATGCACATTAACATGCACAGTGGATCAATTCATGTTCTCATCATCTAGCAAGAAAAGGCACTGCTGGGTGAAACCCTGATGAACATCCCAAAACAGTGCTTCATTGTTTATATAAAAGTTTCAGAATCTATATGCATCTGACATGGTGAGGAATGGCTACGAGGGCTGTCCACTGTGGTTTTGTGTTTGGGAGTGGCTGTAGGAAGTCAAAGGTCCATCATAATATGTAGGCTTTCCTGTTTTCTGTTTTTATTTGTTGTGAATATTGGTGGTTTTTATCTGAGTTTTTAAATGATTTCAATGCCTGTAAAACCAGTAGCTATTTGATAGTAATCATTTTTTTGGTTCATACAACATCACAGGAACTGTGTTTTTCCAGTGCTTATAAATAAATTTGTGTTTATTTTCTTCTTCCCCATGTTCATTCTTTTTTTCAGTCATTCCTCCCTTTCGTCCTGCTCTTAACTGCATCCTTCGAACCCCTTCCTTGACTTTACTCTTTCAAGTAACTTTGAATGATTTCTCTCACCTCCCTGCCTAATTTAACAGTACTCAAATCTCTCTCCACATCAGTTCAGTCCCATCCCATGCCAAGGATGTTCATGGATGTAGACATGTTTAAACCTCATTACGATTGGATTGTAGCAGGTAAAGGATCATAGTGTGGATTTAATACATCTTCTTGCTGCTCTGTTCTTCAGACAAGAGACAAAGGTCTGCTGAAATAAGAGTTTCTACTCAGTACATGATATATATTGGGGGTTGCTCAGTTATTGCAAGGCAGCGGTCACACTGTCCTGTGCTTTGCCTAGAAAGCAAGAACAGAGCCGCCGACACCATCGCACCCATGCTCCGCCACACCATCAACCGCTCCCTGGCGACCGCCTCGTTCCCCGACGACTGGAAACACGCCGAGGTCAACCCCCTCCTAAAGAAACCCTCAGCGGACCCCACGGACCTCAAAAACTACAGACCCATCTCCCTGCTCCCGTTCCCAGCGAAAGTCATCGAGAAAGCCATCAACAGCCAGCTCGCCACATTCATTGAAGAACACAACATCCTCGACTCCTCCCAATCCGGCTTCAGAAAAAACCACAGTACGGAAACCGCCCTCCTCGCCGCAACAGACGACATCCGCACCCTACTGGACAAAGGAGAAACAGTAGCCCTCATCCTCCTCGACCTATCAGCGGCGTTCGACACAGTCTCCCACCGCACCCTAATACGCAGACTCTATGACGCAGGAATCCAGGACAAGGCCCTCGACTGGATCCGCTCCTTCCTCTCCGGCAGGACGCAGCGGGTCAGACTCCCCCTTTCCTCTCGGACCCCACACCTACCACCTGCAGAGTCCCCCAGGGCTCCTCCCTCAGCCCGACGCTCTTCAACGTCTACATGGCTCCACTCGCCCCCATCGTCAGAACCTATGGACTCAACATCGTGTCAAACGCAGACGACACCCAGCTCATTCTCTCCCTATCCAACGAGCCCAACACCGCCAGACGCAACTTTCAAGAAGGCATGGAAGCCGTCGCCAAATGGATGAAAAACAGCTGCCTACAACTAAACACCAACAAAACAGAAGTACTCATCATGGGCCCAAACCCCGATGCCTGGAGCGACACCTGGTGGCCCCCCGCCCTCGGAAACCCGCCAACCCCCACGGACCAAGCACGCAACCTGGGAATCATCCTGGACTCCGAGCTCAAAATGGACCGCCAGATCAACTCTGTCTCGTCTTCCTGCTTCCACACCCTCCGCCTCCTTCGTAAGACCTTCAAATGGATCCCCCTCGAACACCGAAAGACCGTCACTCACGCCCTAGTCACCAGCAGACTCGACTACGGCAACGCACTCTACGCCGGAATAAACAAAAACCTCACCCGCAAGCTACAGAACATCCAGAACGCCGCCGCAAGACTGGTCCTCAACCTGCCAAAACACTGCCACATCTCCCAGCACCTGCGCACACTTCACTGGCTCCCTGTCGAGGCGAGAATCACCTTCAATATGCTGACCCACGCACACAAGGCCCTCCACGGCACTGGACCAGCATACCTGAACAGCCGACTCAAATTCCATGCACCCCAAAGGACCCTACGATCAGCCCAGCTCTCCTACGCCGTGGTCCCCCGCACCAGAAAGACCAGATCGGGAGGCCGCTCCTTCTCTTCCTCGCGGCCAAAGCATGGAACGCCCTTCCGCTCCACCTCAGACAGACAACATCGCTCCCCATCTTCGCAAGAAACCTCAAAACCTGGCTCTTCGACAGACCCCCTCCTTGATGGATGGAACCTGCACCCCCCCAGCGCCTTGAGACCCTTACGGGTGAGTAGTCGTGCTTTAACAAACCCCTGATTGATTGATTGACACTGTTAGCTAAAGGTCTTTGGTGACAGCAAACTGTGTAGTTGCATGAGTTTTGGTGGTAGTGAAAACTTCATGACCCTCAATATGCCTTGGGTCATTTGAGTGCAGTTCACACTGTGAATCGTTTATTTTACATTGTTGGACCCTGTCTATGGAATTTTGTGTTTATTTGAAACCCAGCACAAGGACCATGAATTTTTACCAAGCATGTGAGCTGGCCTTTGTTTATTTGAGAGTGCGGGAACTTTCTTGCTGCAGGAAAGAAAATTGCACAACATCCTTTACCTTTGTGTTCTGTGCAGTGTGCTCTATTCTAATGCATGTTCCATTTTGGGAAAAAGAGCAATACAGCTCAAAATGTTTCCATTAAAGGTGGTCACAGTGGATTATATGAGTGATGTTGACAAGTATCAAATCTCGTTTCGGCACCACAAGTACCAAGCGTCAGTCTGACATTGAAGCATTAGGAATAAAAGTTGAACCTGGTGATCCTGGGGCTGTGTCATGAACACATCCTACATCAGCACACAGTATCTTAACAGGCCTAAGCACCTGTTTTTCCTGAAACTTTGCTGTCCATAGCAGATACAAGGAAGCACAGGCCAGTGGTTGCCTATTTATGTTTTCTGGGCTGGACTGGGTACAGTATTACACTACCTCGTAGATTTTCTGAATTAATGTATCCACCAAAAACAGCACAGTTTCACCAAAAACATGCATGGGCTCTTAAGATGCTCATAATATATCCTGGGAGTCTTTTGTATGAGATCAGTGGCTCCTATAGAGATGTTTTTCAGCTCATCATGATGAACAGTCTTCAGGTTCGAGAATTAAAACTAAAGAGGATAAGGCGGGAAGGTGGGCTATCGCAGACATGTGTATAGGTACAGAGAGGGCAACAATATGCTCTATATATGGCCCCAATCTGGATGATCCAGAGATGTACAACGTACTCAATGTGGAATTATCAACTTGGCCAAACCCTCTTATTCTTTGTGGGGATTCCAATATACATTTGGGAGTAGGGAAGAAATTTAGGAGAGGCTACCTGTATTCGGGTAGAAAGCCGTTAGTTTATAAAGCTGTGCAACAACTGGTTAAAGATCATGGCCTGATTGATGTATAGGGGGAATTGAAACACCCGGATCCGGGCTATACTTTTTTCTCTCACCCTCACAATAAGGTGGCCCGTCTGGATTACTTCTTTATCTTGGCCTCCCTGGGGGGACAGATTGGGATTCAATCTTTCCCTAGGGTGATGTCAGATCACAACCCTCTTATATTAGAATGTGCAATGGTAGGCCTTGAAAGACAACTCAGACCCTGGACGTTCGACAGGAAGTTATTAAAGGATGAGCACTATCTGGTCCATATGCGTGAGTGACTGAAGGGGTTTCTTTTAGTAAATCAGGGCACAGCTGCCCCGGTGTTGGTCTGGGATTCCCTAAAAACGGGTGTAAGGGGAGAGACATTGAGTTATAGTTTATCTAAACAACAGCAAAATAGGAGACAGGTACATGATATGTATGATATACTCTCCAAACATGAGCTTGATTTGGCTAAATTAATTAGGCAGGGGATGGATAGTGGAGATATTGTGCAGAAATTAGCGGTAATTAAGGCCAGGCTCAATGAATATTACAGTAAGGAGGTGGCTGCTAGATATCAGAATTACAGGACAGAGTGCTACATATATGGGGATAGCACAGTTAGGTTGTTAGCACATCATATCAGACAGAAGGAGACAGCAAGAGGGATTGAGGCTATCTATGATAAACAGGGGAGGAGAACAGCAGTGCCTTTAGAGATTTTAGAAGTGTTACGCACTTATTATGCGGGGCTGTATCTAGAAGATATAGATCCACAGCCAAATTGGTGTTCTAACTTTCTTAGCACAATCGAGGGGAACCCAATAGAGGAAGAGGATAAAGCGTCTTTGGAAATGCATATATTAGCTGAAGAGCTGGCGACTGCAGTTTAAGCTATGGCAAGGGGGAAAGCCGCTGGGCCTGACAAAATTCCGTTGGAATTTTATGCAATATTCCTTCCCGAGCTTCAGGAGGCTATGTTTCTTATATTTTCATCAGCGCACCTTCGTGGGAGGAAACTAACATTGTGATTTTTAAAACAAAGGGTAAACCCCCTTTGAACCCGGGGTCATATAGACCAATATCTCTGATAAATACTGATGCTAAAATGTATTCTAAAGTTCTTGCAATGAGACTCAACGAGGTTATCTCGAAGCATGTGTCTCACTACCAGCATGGCTTTATTCCGGGAAGGGGTACCGATGACCATATGCGTAGAGTGATCACACTATTGGATATAGCAGAAGTCGGTAAATCACCGCTGCGGCTGGTGTTTTTGGATGCAGAAAAAGCCTTTGACCGAGTCTCGTGGGATTACCTTTGGGAGGTATTGAGGTGGAAGGCACTCGGTCAGGGCTTTATCAAATCGATCTGGGCTTTGTACAAGGCTCCTAAAGCAAGGTTGCAAATAATGGGCAAGGGGTCGAATCAAATCAGTATCACCCGAGGAACAAGACAAGGGTGCCCTTGCTCGCCTTTATTATTTGCCCTATACATTGATCCGTTTTTAACACGATTGGAACATAATAGTATGATCCAACCAGTAGTCGTGCCCTAAGTACAATATAAAGTACTGGCATATGCTGACGATGTAGTCATTATAACCCCAGAGCCTAAAAATGCTATAAAATATATTGAGGAGGAAGCACGTGGGTTTGGGGCTCTCTCAGGATATCATCTCAACGAGGGGGAAGACCCAAGTGATAAGCACGGAAAGCAAGGATTCTGGTGACCGTCGCTGGGTAAAGGAGGCAACCTATCTCGGGGTGGCTATCACACCCGATGTTGGGAAGATAGTGGAATTAAATCTAGCCCCACTCTTTAGTAAAATCAAGTTGGATTTGCATAGAATAGATAATCTACATCTGTCGTTAGATGGGAGATGCAATGTATTAAAACTACTGTACTCCCGAAGGTATTGTATCCATTTAGAACCATCCCACTTGAGATACATAAGAGCTGGCTGACTAAACTGGACAGTTTATGTAACAGCTTTATGTGGCAGTTTAAGAAACCTAGATGGGGCTAAAAATTTATGTTCTTACCAAAAAATCGAGGAGGGCAGGGGGTTCCTAGTATTGCGTTATATTATTGGGCATGTGTGTTACAGCATTTTTCTGTATTGTTAACAGGTATAACTCAAGAAGTGAATATGGCCATAGTGCCGTCTATATATCAACTCACGTTAGGCTCTGATGTGAAGGGGAGTTTTTTAAGGAACCTAGAGAAGAGCTATTATAAAAAGACTAAGTTCAAGACAGTGGAGGGGGCCTTTAAGATCTGGGACCAGATTAAAAAGAGACTTCATATCACTAAAATAAATTGGTATATCCCCCTGTGGTATTCCCCTTTCCTACCGGGCATATTTCATGATGGTATCTGCAATCGATATAAGGCCTGTAGACTTTTGAACTGGGAAATTTTTTGATATCGGCCAATTGTGTTCTTTTATACAGATGCAGGAAAAATTTGGGCTAACCAAGGAGAAGTTTTATAAATACCTTCAGATCCGGGATTACTTTGGCAAGCTAGATGAAAACCAATTGTCAGTTGTCAAATACCCAGTAGTAGATATAGTAGGTCAGGGGGGCCGAATTGGGCAGATATATAAGGCACTGATTGAGGATCTTCCAGATGATATGGAACTGTAGAATGATAAGTGGGAGTCGAATTTGGGGGGTAAAGGGACCACTACTGGAGATCTCTTTGGAGCTGTGTAATGAGGTAATCCTGACCGCAAATCTTAGGAGCCAACATTTTAAGACAGTGTTTGATTTATATTATACACCTCAGAAGTTATTTAAATGGGGAAAGAGGGCAGATTCAAAATGCCATAGATGTGGCAAAGAAGGAGCCGATCTAGTACATATGTTTGGTACTTGCCCCTGGCAGGCGAATTTTATACAAGAGGTAGCACTTTTCGTTGGCCAGATTTTGAAGCAGTGGTTGAACATGACGCCCCAGATTATTCTTCTGGGGGTCAGTGAAGATGAGGGATTACCCAGAGGGGGGGGTCTATTTAATCTTTGCCGCAATGGCCATGGTACGAATGTGTTTGGCATCTGGATGGATTAGGCAGGATCCCCCTACGTTTGTGGAGTGGAGATCATGGTTCTTGGGTATGTACAATATGGAGAAAAGGGCTCATATTTTATGTATCTGAGTGTTTTTTTCATGCATTTAACTCCAGTAGAGTTTAGCTATGTGGGGCTATTATGCCACTGTGAAATAGCTTAGTATCATGGTACTGTCTGCTGTTACTCTAACCTTTTGCAAAGGTCGGCTAACGCTCAGAGAGACAGTGGCAATCACTATATGCACTTTATTGTCCTTCAAGCACTTTATATTAGGAGAATTCAAACTGGGGGCTGCTATATCACTATTATATTGTTTTATGATTATTGTACTGTACGTCGCTATCTTAATCTCTCTTATTGTATGTTTTGATACTGAGCTGTCTTTTTTTATATGATAGTGCTCTATCCTAACTTTGGAGGTGTATTTTATTGCAATATGGGATATGAAATGATTATTAATGACTTCTGAATATTTTTATAAACAATATTGTGAATAAATGGTTACCTATACCTTAAAAATAAATAAAAAATAAAAATGTGGCTTACCATGGCTAGTGGGTCATAAGTGGGAGCCTCCATTATAGATAAGTGCTGCTGGTAGGGGCTGCCCTTATACTCTTTGACATCAGATGGCATCAACTTAGTAAAATGAGTCAAATTCTGACGTTTTACAGCTTCTACTGACAAACAAATATTACCTTTGGCCTGTTGCGGCCGGTGCAGCTAAGTGCGGTGGGGCGGGCGGGATAGGGGGGGAGTTGACAGACGACGGAATAGGGAAAATATAATTTAAAAAAAAGAAAACGGAGTCGGCGATGCGGCGAGGGCAAGGTTAATGGTTTTGTTTCTTTTATTATTTTATTTTCCCTATTCCGTCGTCTGTCGACTTTGCCCCACCACACTTACCTACACTGGCCGCGACTGCCTTCAGCAGTATTTTTGGCTGCTTCTCTGGTCCCAGTGGTAATTCCTCATTCTGAGACCTCTAGGCAGTGCTGCTAGCTGCTTCTCTGGTCCCAGTGGTAATTCCTCATTCTAAGTCCTCTAGACAGTACTGCTAGCTGCTACTCTGGTCATGTTGGTAATTCCTCATTTTAAGTCTTCCAGACAGTGCTGCCAGCTGCTACTCTGGTCCCATCAGTAATTCCTCCTTCTAAGTCTTCCAGACGGTGCTGCTATCTGCTACTCTGGTCCCGTCAAAAATTCCCACATTTTAAGTCCACTACAGTGCTGCTAGCTGCTTCTCTGGTCCCGTTGGTAATTCCTCATTCTTGGTCCTCTAGACAGTGCTGTTAGCTGCTTCTCTGGTCCTGTCAGTAACTACCCCATTCTAAATCCTCTAGGCAGTGCTGCAGCTGTGTCTCTGGTCACAGTGGTAATTCCTCATTCTTAGTTTTCTAGGCAGTGCTGCTAGCGGCTACTCTGGTCCCGTCGATATTTCCTCATTCAAAGTCCTCTAGACAGTGCTGCTTCTGTGGTCTTATCAGTAATTTCTCATTCTATGTCCTCCAGGCAGTGCTGCAGCTGCATCTTTCATCCTGTCAGTAATTCCTCATTCTTAGTCCTCTAGGCAGTGCTGCCAGCTGCTTCTCTGGTCCGGTTGCTAATTCCTCATTCTAAGTCCTATACACAGAGCTGCTAGCTGCTACTCTGGTCTCATCAGTAATTACTCATTCTAAGTCCTCTGGGCAGTGCTGCAGCTGTGTCTCTGTTCATACATCCACTACACTCCAAACCAAAGCACATAGATTAAATACATTGTCATTTACAAGGCCACTAGCTCTAACTCTGACAAATGCGGGACCTATTGCATTCAAATGCTTGTTGATGATTACTGTGTGGAAGCATACTCTCTCTGTTTGCTAATTGTTTGTTATTTTATTTTTCATTCATTTTCTCCTTTATCCACATAACAATACGTTAAAAAAAACAGAACCCTCCAAATTCATTCATAGATCATAAATTTAAAAAAAGACGTCTTACGCACCTTTACGTACATTATCTGTCCTTGATAACTGTGTAATCTCAATTTTAAACTGCTTGGTTCTCACTTGATGACTCGCTGTTCAGGCTTAAGCATGTGCAATGACGCACGGACTACTAGACGTTGTAACAAGTCTGAACAAGTTATGAACAATGAGAAAAATAGAAACTGGCAAGAGAACAGAATGCGGTGACAGGGTAAGGAAATAATACCTCCTGAGGGAAACAAGAAGATGTATAAGGTGTGAGCACGCCATAGGATGAGCGGAAAAATAGATGTCCTGCATGGAATACTAGCTTTTTATCAGTCGCACTAGAAAGGTAGACAACGTGATTTTGATTTTGTTAGATTTGGAGCGTCCACCAAAAAAACAGCAGCCCCCTTGCCCCATTTAAATATGGGGGGCCGTAGGAATTCCGATGTCATCACCTAGCCCCACTCTGGCCTATGGCCCTTCTGCTAATGGTCCATAGTGACTGTCACTCAGCCCTCTTTGGGGGGTGCAGGCGACTCTCAATGGATTTCCCTGTCCAGAACTGCCAGGGATTGCTCACCAGACAGCAATAAAAGTGTAAACAGTGCCAAGCTCGCAAATAGGGCTCCTATTGTAAATGTTAAGGCAGAGTAAAGAAAAAAATACTGCCGCCTTACAAGAAGCATCAAAAAGGGGAGTTCAAATTATCACTGTTACATTTTTGGGCCCCATTTGAAAGGATATGCAACGTGAAAGTTTGGTTGTGCCTTGTTTTTCACTTTGCTCACACTACAGCATAAGCTGATATAGTGCTCACGCCTGAGTTTTGCGTGTGCAATTACTTACGTGCTCAACCTGGAGGAAAATGTGAATTCCATATCTTAGGAAGCACATGCCACTGCCAGTTTGTCTATGGGACAGTGGGATACTTTGGAAGAAGTTTGCTGGGGTGTCGTGCATGGACGCAAGATTCGCTGGTTGAATGTAAGGGTATAAGTTTGCTTGTTCTTTGGAATGGTTGAATGTCAGGGTATAAGGTTGCTTGTTCTTTGGGGTGGTGTAGGATCTCTCGCTCTTGTGCGTTGCAAGAGTGGATGACTTGGGGCAGGGTGTGGTACTGCTGATTCTTAGGGGTGGTGTATGAGTGACTGAATTTGCTACATATTTTAGCAACATGCAGAACTGGAATGGCCATTCTGCCTCTCTGGGATTTTCTAGTGGGCTGCAGGGAGAGGGACTGATTTCGGAGAAGGACCAACCATGAAGCCTGCATGGTCCCATTCTAGTGGCATCCTGTTGCAGTGTGGTACTGGTTTGAAAATGTTATGCCAGGGCTAATTTTGATTTCCAGTCTGGCCCTGACCATAGTCACCAACTCTTCGAAGCATAATCGTTGCTCTGTATGAATGGCACAGAGCAACGAGGTAGATCAAAGGGAGCCTAGGGGCCTCTGGTTGCTTAACTAAATAATGTGTTTATTACACTGGCCTGTCCTAGGCGTACAGCATCCTGGCACTAGATGACATAAAATAATGATGTAGGAAGGATAATGTGCGCACACCTTTATTATAAACAAGTGAAGGAAATAGAATTGGTGATCCTACTCCTGTAAAGGAAAGGCACTAGCAGTAATGCAGATGTTTGGAGAGAACATGATTTACTGACATGCAGCACACTAAGGGGCATATGTATGACATTGTCACGCAGCGCAGCAAGTCACTTTAATGCAATGCACTGTGTGACAGGGAAAGGGCAGGAAAGCGCTGAATTAAAAAGAATATGGTACATTGCTGCCCTTTCCCCTGCGCTTGCGCCGTTTTGGCTGCCTAGCGCCAACACAGGCAGCCTTGCATCATGGTGAAAGGGTGCCTGTGTTGCATGCACCCTTGCATCCTATGCAGGATTTTTTTTCATCATCATCATCTTTATTTCGGTTCAAAGAACCATAAAAGCAGATAAGATCAAATACAATAATTACAGAAACGCACAATGAAGTTGCAAGCTCAATTTGCAGTTAAGTAGACTGGTGTAAGTTCCAAACCATATTACATCCTTTAGCACAAATGGTTGATGCATCTAACTGAGTACTCTCAATAATATATCTGCATAATAAAACGAGGTGCCAGAAAGCAAAAACCTCAAAAAAAGCCCTAAGTAGCTCCAGATGGGTCAGTTATGTCATCCGGTAAACAAGAATAAAGCCAATAGGAGGGGACTCATGTACGTTAGTTAACAACTAAGAATTAAAGTGCATAGTGCAGATTGTCAAGCAACACAATAGATAAAAGAGATGTAAAAGTTGTTCACCATCCTGCACAAAAACCCTGATAGGAATATTCCTCTATCTATGTGTCTATCTATGTGTGCTGATTCTGCAGCACACAGAGAAAGAGGAAGTAACGAGGAAAAATAAAGATATTTCTCCTTGTTACGGTTCTCCTTGGAAGGCGTATCTTTATGTTGCATTCCAAAGTTTACCTGGATCTGGGAATGCAAATACCATGTGAGTTGTGTGGGAACACACATGCAACGCCTCCCTAGTGCAGAGTAAGGCAACGCAGCGATGTGCACTGCAATGCTTTACTCAATATTTATGAAGCCACTCAGAGTCACACAAAGTGGCCTTACGTGTCTTCATCAATCTAATTTTTCAGTTGCGGCACGCATGTACCACGTTGTGTGGTGCGAGTACGATGCAATTAGGGTCATAAATATGACCTTAAGTGACCTTCTTAAGCAGATCTCATGTTCAGATGGTGATAGAGGGGTCTTAATTTCATTGTTTAAATTTAAGAATTATTGTGCAAATTGTGGAGTTCTTTAACGTTTACTTAACCCCTTTATTGCTTTTATTTGTTCTTTTGGCTTTACTTTTTTTAGGTACGCTGTTGATATTCAATTCCTGATATAACAGTGTGGTAGGAGCACAAACTTTCCCTTTGTACTGCAGAAATGCTTCAGTTGCAGTTGTTTGATGGCCACGAACGTTTTGAATTCGAATGCAGATAAATTGAAAATGTTGGATCTAGTGAATCATCCTTAGAGCTGGAACTCTTTTTCACTGTCACTGTTTCATTGTCCAATCGCAATCTATACTGCTATGACCAAAATGATTTTTACTATCATTGTCGATCTTACCATCTGCCCTCATGTCTTTTTTCTTTTCTCTGTCAACAAAGTCTCTCGTACGTTACTTCCTTTTGAAAATCTTAGGAAAATTATTTCTTGCCCCTTAGTGAAAAGGAGAAGATTGGTGTTCCAGGCACCTATATCATCCTCTTTGAGGTATAAGAAAGAGTACAGTCTTGCTTGACTTAAATACATATTTTATTTGGTACCCTTAGATTGCGTAAACGCAGCTGCATGTCAGTTACTTAATTTACATCAGCATGCCTCTCTGAAATCCCATTTGGACTTCCTCCACAGGGTATCAGTGAGGAAATTGATTTTTTAAGACAGTTTACATGGTGCACATGGCAATTGCTGGCACTTGCCCTGAATAGCTACGTTCTCGCATTCAGCCATAGGTGCCCTCCCACACCCCTTTTTCCTCTTCTCAAGCACTCTTGGTTGTGCCTATGTTCCATCGCACCAGAGGAGTCAGACCTTCTCCCTTTGTTCGCGCTCTCCTATTACCAGTGCACCAGATATAAAGGGGCTTATTTACAAGCCCCTTGCGCCACATGTACGTTACTTTTCCCATGTTAAAAATGAAGCAAAAGTGGCGCAAGGGGCTTGTAAATAAGCCCCAAAATATTTTGTCCATGTTTCTGTAGTATGAGTGATGTGTCTGTGAGCCTGCAGCATATTCAATCCAGACATATTGACATAGTCAATGCTTGTTTATAGGGGCCCTATGGAAAGATAAGTCTCCGCATGTAAAAGAAAGTATTTTCTAAGCGGAAACATTTTTGAAAAATAAACATTACGTTTTACATTTACCTACTCCTGTAGATTTTTCACATGGTTGGCGATCTACAGACACAGGGGTAGCGCATAGAGGCCAGAAGATTTAAGAACATTTTCAATCTCCCTGCTGCATGCACGGGCTTTTACGAATCAGGAAAAAAAAATCTCGGCTTGGTGCTGGTTTATCTCTAAGACATTTATGGCTTTTCTACAGACTGAAAGTGGCCATGTTAAAACAGTTCCAAAGTCATCCTACCCATCCCACAAGGACGATAAACTCAATGCTCTGGTGTCATTCCATTGTATATCCTCATGATGGTAAAAAAAACAGCAACCAGAGATAAAACTAAAGTCACTGACAAAAGAATGTTAAAAATAAACAGCTAATGCTATCCGGTTACCATTCCACGAATGTAGAACATTATCATAGCATGCCTTGATTATTATTCGGTTAATACATGTCATCATATGCATACCGAAAATGTAACTTAACTTGAAAACACACTGCAACCTCATCCTTCTCCTACCTACGTCAGCAGGGAAAGTCCAATAAGCTTGAGGCCAAAAGACAACTGCTCCAAGTGCAAGGTGGAACAGGAGGAGATGGAACTGATTTTGCACGTGCGTACACACATATACACACATAAACTCCTGGATCAATCAATCAATCAATCAATCAGGGGTTGGATGTAGGCCCATATACACAAACAAAAGTATCACGAGTCATTTTCTGTGGAAAAAACCTAGGGGCTTATTTACAAGCCCCTTGCGTCACTGCTGCGTCACTTTTAATATGAGAAAAAGTGAAGAATCGGCAGCGCAGGCACCTTGTAAATAAGCCCTGTAGTTCATAGGCCCATATTGCCAACTTACTGTTTAAAAAAATCTTTTCTGGAACACAACTCTACATATCATCCATTTCTCAAGTTTCCTAGGCAAATGTATCAGCAGCACAACGAGTCCAGGTTTTGCCATACATTCTGGGATTTTGTGGATTTATATATGGGATAAAGTACACCCCATATATTATAAGGATACTGTTATGTTACGTTATGTGTTATGTTAGGAGTTTTGTAAAGCGCCTGGTTACTGCATTCGGAGTGTCCATGTGCTACATTCCAACAAAAAAGGCCTCAAGAAACCTAACCTATACTATCTAGTGAATTAGATTTGTCTGAAAAACCAGGTCTTAAGTTTTTTCCGAAACATGACTTCAGAAGGCTCCATTCTCAGGTCGAGAGGGAGTGGATTCCATAGATTAGCGGCCAGGAAGCTAAAGGAGCAACCTCCCATCCATGCTCTGTTTTCGGGATCACAGTCAATGCAGTCTCTGAGTATCTAAGACACCTATTAGGGTGATAGGGTTTAATCAGAGAGAAGAGGTAATGAGGACCTTTCTTATTCAGGATTTTTTGGCAGAAACAGAGTGCTTTGAAAGATACTCTTTCCGTAATAGGAAGCCCATTGAGCTTTAAAAGAGCTGCGCCAGTGGAAGAGCATCTAGGGAAGTTCAGAAGCATCCAAGTGGCAGTGTTTTGCACCCTTTGGAGCATTCTCAGCCTGCCCCGGGAGGCCCCAAGGTAGAGTACATTACAGTAGTCTAGTCTAGACACCAAAAGATCCTGGACTATGATCTTACTTGCAGATTCAGATCTTGCAGAGCATCTTTAAAATTCCAAAACAGGTCTCAGCGAGAGCAAAAATCTGGCTATCAAAGGACAAGGTAGAATCAAACAGGAAGCCAAGGTTTTTAGCCTTCGGTCTAGGAACAGGTGTCAGACCCAATTCAATAGGCCACCAAGTGGTGGACCATTTTAGGGTTGTTTTCCTACCACCAAGACTTCAGTTTTTCCAGCGTTACATCTACGGCAACTGGTGTCCATCCATTCAGCCAGATGCACCAGACATGCCTTAAAATTAACCTCTGAAATGCCTTCATCCTGAGCCAGAGTAATAATCAGCTGGGTGTCATCAGCATATGACACAATCTTAACGCCATGGCACTCAATCACCTCAGCCAGGGGGCGCATGTACTGGTTGAAAAGAGTCGGACTCAAGGCAGAGCCCTGTGGTACTCCCTGCTTCAGAGAGAGGATCTCAGAGGTACATGACTGCTTGAGCACCAAGAAGGATAGATTTTGGTGGAAATCCGCAATCCAATCAAGGGCACGGCCCCCAACACTGTGCTTCCACAGCTGTTCCAATAACAGACCATGGGACACCGTGCCAAAGGCCCCACTCAAGCCCAGCATAACCAGGGCAGCTGTCTTGCCCTCATCAGCAATAAGTTTCGGAGACTCAGACTCCAGTAAGAGAGCGGATTCATATCATCAGCTGCTCATTGACATGTTGTTCAGCAATCTTTGCGAAAAATGGAAGCAGAGATATCGGTCTAAGATTCTCTGGTTAAGACTGATCTAACAAGAGCTTCTTTAAAAGGGGGATTACCATGGCGTGTTTCCAATTAGATGGAACCTGGCCAGTGCTAAAGGACAAATTAAGTAGTTTACAGAGCATGGGTGATATAGCGATACTGCAAGTCCCAGAGGAGTTACTTTATAAAGTTAGCATACTCGAAGGTGTCTTGCAATATCTTTATAATTTATGGCGAGGGTACTTTATTCCTTATAATATATGGTCACACCATCACGTTTCTCACAATCCACTTAAATACTTAGTGCTTAGCTTTTTCATATAAGAGAGAGCATGTTTGCAAACATGAAGACAAAAATGAAATTATAGAATTCTTGTGCAAAATTAAACACAAACAATTTGCTAGATAATTGTTGCAAAACGTTGTTAGAATCAGTCAGTGATGTAGCAAGGGGGGCGGTCTGCCCCAGATGGCATGAGTTTTGGGGGAGGCGACCTCCTCCCGTGCTTACTTCGGTGGCATTTCCCCCTCCTACAAAGCGGCTGTCGCGGGGCGGCTATCTTCGGCTGAATCTCACCAGGACCCCCGCTCTTCAATGCTGCCAACAGAGGGACCGCCACAGGCACCCAAATGGCTAGCTACGCCACTAGAATCAGTTTAATACAAGTTATCAAAAAAATATACGCAAAGTAGAAACATACAGAAAGATTTTAACTCTTCTTTACCTTAGGAGTATAAAAATTAACTTTTGCCTTAAACCTCCCCTTTCAGATTGTCATTGTACAACTAGAAAACAGAGCAGAAGAAATAAAAGCAACTTTTTGTTTTCGCAGTTTGAAAAGCTACTTTAATTATGGTCCATGACCTGCCCTGAATTTCACATTGCCTGCTAGCAGAAGGCGTTATGACTTCAGAACTCGAATGCAATAAGTTATTACAGTTGACTTCTGACATGCTTTCTTTATAATCGGTGATTGAGTGCGTCACAAGACAGGCTTTTAATAAGGGATTGCAGAATCCAAGAAATATAATGGGATAAAGAGGACAACAAGCAAAGCAAAATCCGGCACTGGATTAACTACTCATGTATGAAGCTAGGAATTTTGAGATCTCTGCTGCAGTAGCGGCCCGTGGAGGGAGTGCCGTGGGGCGGTGAGGCGGGGCGGGGAGGGGTAGGGTGGAGTGTAAACTCCGGTCACGGCCGACCGAGTAATGTAAACAAATAAATAAATAAAACGAATTTAGTTGCCGCGCTGAAACGCATTTGGCGTTTCAGCGCGCGCAAGGAAATTTGTTTTATTTATTTATTTGTTTACATTACTACGGTCGGCCATGACCGGAGTTTACTACCCCCGCCCTACCCCTCCCCCTCCCCCGCCCCACGGCACTCCCTCCACGGGCCGCTACTGCTCTGCTGTCTGTGACATGTTTGTTGAATACTTACAGAAACCTCAAAGCTGTTGCCTGGTCTCAAGAACACCAGCACTGCCTCCCATAATGATCATTCTTTACACCTTGTCTCTCATAGCCACCACCTATGAAGGTGATGTCTTATCTTTATCCTTCATCTAAGCCGCCTTTGGAGAATCTCTCTCACCCCTACTCATCATTGTCAATGTCATTCAAGGCTTGTTTTCTGAAACTCTCAAGACAGGTCCGCTCTTCCCACTCCTTAAGAATCCCACTCTAGACCCTGACAACCTTGCCAGCTACCTATCACTTATCTATCTATCCTTCATTGGTAAGATCATTGAAAAAGCAGTCTCTGCACATCTCAAAATCACATCAAAGCCAACCATCCCCAGCATGACTGGTATTCCGGCTTAAGATCACACTGCAGCATGGAGACTACTACCTTACAAATCATAGATGACACCTTCCTGACTATGGATGAAGAAGAACCTTGCCTGAGGATATTACGGGACCCCTCAACTGCCTTCAACACAATCACCCTCATCCACACCTTGAAGTCCTGACTGGAATTCATTGGGAACTTTTTTAATGGTTCTCATTCTACCTATCCAATCAAAACCAGTTTGTTCATTTCAGCATCTCTAGGCCCCAGAAGATCCTGATCCCTTGAGGGCTTACCCAGCATTTCATCTGGTCTCCCATCATCCCAAACTTCTACATGGAGTTTTAGGGCTGTTAGCCTTGGCATCTTTGGCGTGGTTTCCCCTGACGTTTTGCCACTACCTCCTGTATTTTTGATGCTGTGCTGGATTTCGTTTTTGCTGCTTAGATGCTTTGGGCACTTTGCCACTGCTGATCAATGTCAAAGTGCAAGTGCTCCCTGTGTAAATTGTTGTTACAATTGGTTCTCCCTGATTGGCATATTTGATTTACTGGTAAGTCCCTAGTAAAGTGCACTGAAGTGTACCAGGGCCTGTAAATCAAATGCTACTAGTGGGCCTGCATCACTGATTGTGCCACCCACATGAGTAGCCCTGAAAAGGTATCTCAGACCTGCCACTGCAGTGTCTGTGCGCAGTTGTTAACTGCCATGTCGACTTGGCATGTGCAGCCACTTGCCAGGCCCTAACCTTCCCTTTTCTTACATGTAAGGCACCCCTATGGTAGGCCAAAGGTAACCCCAGGGCAGGGTGCAGTGTATGTGAAAGGTAGGACATGTACCGGTGTGTGTGACATGTCCTGATAGTGAAATACTGCCAATTTCGTTTTTCACTATTGAAAGGCTATCTTGCCCCATAGGATAGAATAGGAAATGCTTTATAACATCTTACAAGTATAACTTCCCACTGGGACAATATAGAGAAATAAAGTTTAGGCTCTCTGAACTCAGAATTTACTAACAAATCTTTTAGTAAAGATGGTTTTTAAATTGTGTGTTTGAAAATGCCACTTTTAGAAAGTAGGCATTTTCTTGTCTAACCATTCTGTGTGCCTCTGCCTGTTTGTGTATTGACTGTCTGGTTTTGGAGTGACAGGGGCTGGGGATGTGCCTTCATGTAGACATCCACTCGGGGGGTTGAGGTGTGCCGGCCCTTCCTGGATGACTCAAAGCTGAGCAGAATGGGGCTTGGCTGCATTTAGAGTAGTGGGAGAAGATTTCCTTGCAGCTGAATAGGGCCTGTCTCCCTTGCACAATGCTGTCTCCACCCCGTGTGGTCATACTGCACCAATGAGGACAGAACTGGTTTGGACTGGGCTCAGAGACCCTTGCACAAAGAGAACAAAGACAAAATGGGGTATAAGTGGTAGACCTTAAACCCCAGAACTTTAGATTACTTATGGACTCAAGAGAAACCTTTGCCAAGGAGAAGAGCTCAAGAGCTGTGTGGAGGAGTACTGCCCGTTTGCTGTGTGCTAAGTGGGGTTGGCCTGCATTTGTTGTTTCTGCCAAGGAAAGGATAAAGACTGGAACTTTGCTTTGAACTTCCTTGAAGAAGATCTCCAAGGGCGTGTGTGTGCTGGCATTCTGTTCTGAAGTCTCAGGGACACAAAGAGTTCACCCCGGCTCCCCTGAACTCTGTTGCTGTGAGTTCTGACCTTCCAGGAGGTGCCTGTTCCAGTTCTGGGCCTCTGGAGGTTTTTCCTGCTGTTGGGAGCTGGATGAAACCTGAAGAACTAAGAAAATCGACGCATCGCTCTTCTTGATGCTGTTTTTCCAACGGAGCACAGCTGTGCAAGAAGAATCTCCACGCATCGCCGCTCCACTGCCGAAACCGACGCAGCGCCTGTCACATCCGATGCAGCACCGCTCAACGCCGCCGCATCGATCGCTGCTGCATCCCGGATTTCCATGTATCGTACCTGTGCGGCAAGTTTTCCTGATGCATCACCCGCGGACCAGAATCGTCTTGGAGTCGATGCATCACTTCCCCCTACAGATCGGACACGATGCATCACTTCTCCTGCGTGCAGCAGAACTGTCGTATTGCCTCCCCAAGGTCTCAGGAACTGATGCATCTCTTTGTTTCTTGACGCTTCCCATCTCTGCGGCTGTTTGGCCTTGTGAATTTTGTCGCATCTACAAGTACTTTGTGAGAAATCTCGCATCCATAGTTTTCTATGGACCCAGTTACTTGAAACCTTTTTAAAGTCATATTCTTATTACTTGTATGTTGGATTTTTGTTGTTTTGGTCTTGTTGACCAAAACAACTTTATTTTTCTAAACTGGTGTGGTGTCCATTTGTGGTGTTATCACTGTATTACTGTGGGTTTTGTGTACAAATACTTTACACAATGCCTTTGGGATAAATCTGTCTGCTCGTGCCAAGCTACCCAGGAGGTGAGCAGGGGTTATTTAAAGTGTGTATCCCCCTTACCCTGACTAGAAGCAAGGGTCCCTATTTGGACAAAAGTAGCTACCTCTGCCAACTAGAGACCCCCATTTCTAACAAGGGCTCTATCTACGTATTACAGTACCAAAATTCACCAATATACCATAATGTTCTATGGACCCAGTTACTTGAAACCTTTTTAAAGTCAATTCTTATTACTTGCATGTTGTATTTTTGTCGTTTTGGTCTTGTTGAGTTTAGATAAAGATACTTTACTTTTCTAAACTGGTGTGGTGTTCATTTGTGGTGTTATCACTGTATTACTGTGTGTTTTGAGTACAAATACTTTACACATTGCCTTTGGGATAAGTCTGTCTGCTCGTGCCAAGCTACCCAGGGCAGGGGTTATCTAAAGTGTGTATCCCCCTTACCCTGACTAGAAGCAAGGGTCCCTATTTGGACAAAGGTACCTACCTCTGCCAACTAGAGACCCCCATTTCTAACATTGGTGGTAGGCCGTGAGGATTTGAACTTGTATTTGTACTTGACCCACAGTGATTGGTGTACATCACTAGTTTAGTGCAGACCACTACGCAACCACATACTGTGTTTCATTTTTGGTTCTATTTTTGTAGTATCCATGCATCATGTCTCTAAGTGGCAAATCAGCAAGTGAGGCTGCAGAATTGGAGTTTGACATTTAACTGCTAAGTAGTTACAAAGTAGAGCAACTCAAGCAATTCTGAATGAGCTTTGAATGTCTGGTAAATAGCCACTCTAGGAAAGAGGAGCTACAGAAGGCCTTAGGGGCCTGGTGGGAGGCAAGACAAGCTAAGGAGAAAGATGGTGCAGATGTGGATGGGGGGTGCCAGAAGGCGGTTTCAGATCCCAGGATTTGTCTGTTGGGAGAGCAGCCTCTAGGGCTGGCAGCAATCACTCTTCCAGGAATTTGTCTCCAGAGGAAATAGAGGAGAACAAAAGGGCCAGAGAGCATGAGTTGAAAATCCTGAGGCTCAAGATGAAGCAGATGGAAATAGAAATCCTGAACAACGCAGAGGAGAGCCAGAGTGCTCGTACCTTGGAAGAAAGAAGTTGCTTTTTGCACATGAATTGAGCAAGAGAGAGCTGGACCTCAAGGCCAAACAGGCGGAGTCCAGTACAAATGGTGGCAGGAACTGAGCCAGTTCAAGGGGGTAAGGCTTACATTCTCAAGGACCTAGTACAGAATTTACAGAAGGGGGAGGATATTTATGCATGGTTTGCATCTTATGAGGCAGCACTGCGTATGAATGAGGTCCCTGAAAAGAATTGGGGGGCGGGCCTGTGGAGAAACTTTGAGGCCAATGAGAGGAACACCCTGACACCTTTGGAGCAGGCGGGTGCTCTGGCCTATCCCAATATGAAGGATGTTTTTTGCCTCAGGTACGGGCTCACACCGAAGCAGTACCGGGAAAAGTTTAGGTCCTTCAAGAAGCTTGAATCCAATTTGTGGGTTGAGTGTGTGAATCCTTATTGCAGAGCACTGGATAGTTGGATAAAGGGCAGCAAGGTAACTGATTACCAGGGGTTGTACAACTTGATTGGTTGGAAGCACTTGAGTAGTCTTTGTGTTCCAGAGCTGCGCCAGCATCTGATGGATAGGAAGCTGACTGACCCCAGGAAGTTTGCTCAGGAGGCGGACCGCTGGATGAGTACCAGGGTCCATGAGGGGTATGAGGGAAACCCAGCCAAGGGTGGGCAGGGTCCCCAGCAGAAGAGTTGGGGGGGACAAGGGTAACCAAAAGGAGTTCTCTAAAGGGCCCCAAAATCGTTCCCAGGGTAAAGATTCCCAGCCTCCCAGTTCTAAGAAGCCATGGCCCCCTAAGGGTAGGCCAGACAACCGGGGTCCCCGCAAGTGTTATGCATGTGGTCAGGAGGGTCACATGCAGAATGATCCCAAGTGCCCCAAGGCACCACCAGCACCCACTAGTGCACCGTCACCGGGGTTAGTTAGTGTAGTGCTGGGGGAGGAGTTGGTTCCGAGTGATGGTGGGGAGTCAGCTGTGATGACCCATATCTCATTAGGAGATAGAGAGATGGTCCAGGAAACCTGCCTGCAGGATAGCACTAAAAAGTATCTGCAGTGGGTGACCATCAATGGGAGTAGGGTGGAGGCTCTGAGAGACACAGGAGCCAGTGTGACATCTGCCAGGTGTCAATGGGTGTCTGAAGAGCAGGTCATCCCCAATGTGCTTCACCCTGTAGTTGCTGCAGACAACTCTGAGCGCCTGTGTAAGGTGGCGCAGGTTCCCTTTGAGTGGGGTGGGTCTCAGGTTCCTTGAAGGTTGTTGTAAGTCCGTCCATGCCTGTTGACTGTCTGCTTGGCAATGACCTAGAGAGCTCACCTTGGAGGGAGGTAGAGCGCCAGGCTCATTTATAGATGTTGGGACTGCCTGAGTGGGCCTGTGTGACCACTCGGTCAATGGCAACCAGTAGGGGTGATCAAGAGGACCTGGAGCCTGAAACAGTGGCCCAGGTGCCTGCCAGAAAGAGGAAGGGAGGGGGCGTGTGAAAACCAGATTCCGAAGTTCCCACGGTCCAGGAGGAGGCAGAACCTGAGGGGAATGCCCTGGAACCTATAGGGGAGCAAGTGGCCGAACTGGGAGACCTGCCTGAGCTGACCCATTGACAGCAGGAAGGAGGTCCCTCCTGGGAGGAGCTCTGCAAAGCGCAGATGGAATGCCCTACTCTTGTTGCTTGCGACAGCAGTTTGCAGACCAGGCAGCAGGTGGTCTGTCCAGATCACATTTGATTTATTTGGAGTATGGTCTCCTTTACAGTGAGCCCAAGGTTGCTGAGCCTGGGGCAGCCCATGTGCTGATGGTACCCGCGTGCTACAGGACCTTCCTACTGGGTCTGGCTCATGATGTGCCTTTGGCAGGACATTTGGGGTGCGACACGACCTATCACAGGCTTGTCACCCACGTTTACTGGCCCCAAATGCAGAGGCACATTGGCACACATTGTCGGTCTTGTCAGACTTGCCAGGCAAGTGGCAAGACTGGAGGGAAGTGTAGGGCCCCCCTCCAACCCTTTCCTGTGGTGAGCACCCCTTTCGTGCGGGTGGGCATCGACATTGTGGGGCCACTGGGACCCTAGACAGCCTTAGGCAACAAGTTTATCTTGGTCTTGGTGGACCATGTCACCCGGTACCCGGAAGCTGTCCCTCTCAGGACAATCACGGCCCCTGTGGTGAGCCGTGCATTGATGGCGATCTTTTCCCGTGTGGGGTTCCCCAGAGAGGTGGTCTCTGACCATGGTACAAACTTCATTTCCAGGTATATGAAGTCACTGTGGGAGGAGTGCGGTGTAATGTACAAATTCACCACTCCTTACCATCCCCAAGGGAATGGGTTGGTTGAGAGATTCAACCGAACCCTGAAAGGCATGATAAAGGGTCTTGCAGAACCCATGACATGTAAGTGGGACGACTTCCTACCATGCCTGCTGTTTGCCTACAGGGAGGTACTGCAGAAATTCTTAGGGTTCAGTCCATTTGAATTGCTGTACGGGCACCCTGGGAGAGGACCTCTGAGTCTGGTGAAGGAGGGCTGGGAGAAAACTCCTGGTAAGACCCCCCCCCCCAAGATGTGTTCAGCTACATGCTGGCCTTCGGGAACCAGACTCAAATTGCTCAGGCGAACCTGGAAACCAGCCAGGAGGGGATGAAAAGATGATTCGACCAGATTACCACTCTGGTTGAGTTTTAGCCTGGCCAAAAAGTGTGGGTGATGGTACCAGTGGAGCCTTGTGCGCTCCAAGCAAGTGTACTGGTCCATTTGAGGTGGTGGAGTGCAAGAGTGATGTAACCCACCTGGTTAACTTGCAGACTCCCAGGAACCCTTTGAGGGTCCTGCACTTGAACTGCCTCAAACCTCACTTTGGGAGGTCTAAAGGGATAATGCTCCTGGCCACAGAAGATGGAATGGAAGAGGAGAGAGAGCCTTCCTGACTTTCTATCAGCCAAGGAACATGATGGGTCAGTGGATGGAGTGAACATCTCTCGCACCCTGACCCCAGAGCAGCAGAGGGACTGTCACCAGGTACTGGGACAGTTCACCTCCTTGTTCTCCCTGACTCCAGGAATCACCAATTGGTGTGTTCATGATGTGGACACTGGGGACAGTTTACCTGTAAAGCATAAAGTTTACAGAGTAACTGACAAAGTCAAGGCCAGCATTTAGGAAGAGGTTTCCAAAATGTTGCGGTTAGGGGCGATAGAGCCCTCCAGCAGCCCCTGGGCTAGCCCAGTGGTCTTGGTTCTGAAAGCTGCTGCACCCGGTGCCACTCCTGAACTGGTTCTGCGTGGACTACCGTGGGCTCAATGCCGTCACCAGGACTGACATGCACCCCATCCCCAGAGCTGATGAGCTCATTGATCGGCTGGGAGCTGCTCGGTACCTTAGTACATTTGATCTAATGTCTGGGTACTGGCAGATTGCCTTGACTGATGGGGCAAGAGAGAGGTCTGTGTTTTTAACGCCAGAGGGGTGCTACCAATTCCGTGTCAAGGCCTTTGGTTTGAAGAATGCCCCTGCCACATTCCAGAGACTGATCAACCAGGTACTGTCCGGGCTGGAGGAATTCAGCACCGCCTACCTGGATGACATTGCTGTTTTCAGCTCCAGCTGGGAGGCACACTTGCAACACCTCTCTGAAGTATTGAAGGCTCTGCAGAAAGCAGGCCTCACTATCAAGGCCAGTAAGTGCCAGATAGGGCAGGGATCTGTGGTGTACTTAGGGCTCCAGTAAGGAAGTGGCCAGGTGGTGCCCCTACAGCCTAAGCTCAACACCATTTGGCTTGGGAGCCCCCCAAGACCCAGACAGAGGTGAGAGCCTTTTTAGGACTCACCGGGTACTACAGACAGGTTGTCAAGGGATACGGCACTATTATTGCCCCCTTGACAGAGCTGACTTCAAGGAAGCAGCCAAGGAAAGTGATCTGGACCGATGCCTGTCAGACCGCTTTTGATGCCCTGAAATCTGCCATGTGCACGGCCCCCGTGATCAAGGCACTCAACTTCTCCCAATAATTTGTTGTGCAGACAGATGCTTCAGAGCATGGTCTGTGAGCAGTACTCTCCCAATTGAATGATGAGGGCTTGGACCAACCCGTAGCTTTCATTAGTAGAAGGCTACTTCCCAGGGAACAGAGGTGCAATTGAGAGACAAGCTTTTGCAGTGGTCTGAGCGCTGAAGAAGCTAAGACCCTACTTGTTTGGTTCAGACAGACCACAGGCCCCTCAGTTGGCTGATGCAAATGAGGGGTGAGGATCCAAAATGGTTGAGGTGGTCCATCTCCCTACAGGGAATGGACTTTACGGTGGAACACCGCCCTGGTACAGAACACGTCAATGCCAATGGCCTGTCCAGATTCTTCTGCCTTAGTGATGAGAACTCCGAAGAGGGTGGGTAGTTCGCCCCATCTTTCAGCTGGAGAGGACATGTGTGAGACTTGGCATCTTTGGCGTGGTTTCCCCTGACTTTTTGCATCTACCTCCTGATTTTTTGATGCTGTTCTTGATTTTGTTTTTGCTGGCTTAGATACTTTGGACACTGTGCCACTGCTGATCAGTGTCAAAGTGTAAGTGCTCCATGTGTAAATTGTTGTTACAATTGGTTCTCCCTGATTGGCATATTTGATTTACTGGTAAGTCCCTAGTAAAGTGCTCTGAAGTGTGCCAGGGCCTGTAAATCAAATGCTACTAGTGGACACGCGCAAAAAGAACAAATGATGGACAGAATGGAGAACAATGTCATACATTCACCCCAGTACAGAGATCTGGGCCTAAATCCATCGTTTTTTAGCTCACCATGCCATTCCAGTTTGAACCCAGCCATATGCAAATCAGTCTTGACCCTGTGCCTCATGGGAACAGTCCAGCCCAAACTGCCAGGCCAGGTCCTCCCTGGACTGGAAACAAGCATCCTAGGACCGGTTTCGAGGTTTCACCCCTTATCAGCCAGGATAGCTTGACTCCAGTGGCATGGAGAGCACGGGACCCACGTCTGGGCATACCCGTCCCACTCGGGGTGACAAATGCAAAAAGAACAAATGATGGACAGAATGCAGAAAAATGCCATACATTCACCCCAGTACAGAGATCTGGGCCTAAATCCATCATTTTTTTACTCACCATGCCATTTCAGTTTGAACCCAGCCATATGCAAATCAGTCTTGACCCTGTCCCTCATGGGAACAGTCCAGCCCGAACTGCCAGGCCAGGTCCTCCCTGGACTGGAAACAAGCATCCTAGGACCGGTTTCGAGGTTTCACCCCTTATCAGCCAGGATAGCTTGACTCCAGTGGCATGGAGAGCACGGGACCCACATCTGGGCATACCCGTCCCATTTGGGGTGACAAATGCAAAAAGAACAAATGATGGGCAGAATGAAGAAAAATGTCATACATTCACCCCAGTACAGAGATCTGGGCCTAAATCCATTGTTTGTTTGCTCACCATGCCATTTCAGTTTGAACCCAGCCATATGCAAATCAGTCTTGACCCTGTCCCTCATGGGAACAGTCCAGCCCGACCTGCAAGGCCAGGTCCTCCCTGGACTGGAAACTAGCATCCTAGGACCGGTTTCGGGGTTTCACCCCTCATCAGCCAGGATAGCTTGACTCCAGTGGCATGGAGAGCACAGGTCCCACGTCTGAGCATACCCGTCCCACTCGGGGTGACAAATGCAAAAAGAACAAATGATGGACCGAAAGCTGAACAATGCCATACATTCACCCCAGTACAGAGATCTGGGCTGAAATCCATAATTTTTTTGCTCACCATGCCATTCCAGTTTGAACCCAGCCATATGCAAAACAGTCTTGACCCTGTGCCTCATGGGAACAGTCCAGCCCGAACTGCCAGGCCAGGTCCTCCCTGGACTGGAAACAAGCATCCTAGGACCGGTTTCGGGGTTTCACCCCTCATCAACCAGGATAGCTTAACTCCAGTGGCATGGAGAGCACGGGACCCATGTCTGGGCATAACGCCCACTCGGGGTGACAAATGCAAAAAGAACAAATGATGGACAGAATGCAGAACAATGTCATACATTCACCCCAGTACAGAGATCTGGGCCTAAATCCATCGTTTTTTTGCTCACCATGCCTTTCCAGTTTGGACCCAGCCATATGCAAATCAGTCTTGACCCTTTGCCCAATGGGAACAGTCCAGCCCGAACTGCCAGGCCAGGTCCTCCCTAGACTGGAAACAAGCATCCTAGGACCGGTTTCGGGGTTTCACTCCTCATCAGCCAGGATAGCGTGACTCCCAGGATGCTTGTTTCCGGTCCAGGGAAGACATGGCTTGGCAGTTCGGGCTGAACTGTTCCCATGAGGCATAGGGTCAAGACTGATTTGCATATAGCTGTGTCTGACCTGGGGTGACGAAGTGAGCTAAAGAATGATGATGGATTCAACCCAGATCTGTGACTGGGGGTGAGTGTCTTAAAAGTTTCAGCGCTCAGTCCATCATCTCCTTGTGTTTGCTTTATTCACCCTAAGTTGGCAGGGTATGCCCAGACGTGGGTTCCTTGCTCACTTTGCCACTGGATTCAAGCTAGCCTGGCTGATGAGGGCTGTTACCCGGAAACCGGTCCCTGGATGTTTGTTTTCGGTCCAGGGAAGACATGGCTTGGCAGTTTGGGCTGGACTGTCCTCATGAGGCACAGGGTCAATACTGATTTGCATATAGCTGTGTCTGAACTGGGGTGGCGAAGTGAGCCAAAGAACGATAATGGATTCAACCCAGATCTGGGACTCGGGGAGTTTCAGCGCTCCGTCCATCATCTCCTTGTGTTTGCTTTGTGCGCCCTAAGTTGGCAGGGTATGCCCAGACGTGGGTCCCTTGCTCACTTTGCCACTGGTTTCAAGCTAGCCTGGCTGATGAGGGCTGTTAGCCAGAAACCGCTCCCAGGATGCTTGTTTCTGGTCCAGGGAAGACATGGCTTGGCAGTTTGGGCTGGACTGTTCCCATGAGGCACAGGGTCAATACTGATTTGCATATAGCTGTGTCTGAACTGGGGTGGCGAAGTGAGCTAAAGAACGATGATGGATTCAACCCAGATCTGTGACTGGGGGTGAGTGTCTGAAAAGTTTCAGCGCTCCGACTATCATCTCCTTGTGTTTGCTTTGTTCGCTCTAAGTTGGCAGGGTATGCCCAGACGTGGGTCCCTTGCTCACTTTGCCCCTGGATTCAAGCTAGCCTGGCTGATGAGGGCTGTTAGCCCAAAACCGGTCCCAGGATGCTTGTTTCCGGTCCAGGGAAGACATGGCTTGGCAGATCGGGCTGGACTGTTCCCATGAGGCACAGGGTCAAGACTGATTTGCATATAGCTGTGTCTGAACTGGGGTGGTGAAGTGAGCTAAAGAACGATGATGGATTCAACCCAGATCTGTGACTGGGGGTGAGTGTCTGAAAAGTTTCAGCGCTCCGTCCATCATCTCCTTGTGTTTGCTTTGTTCGCCCTAAGTTGGCAGGGTATGCCCAGACGTGGGTCCCTTGCTCACTTTGGCACTGGATTGGAGTTAGCCTGGCAGATGAGGGCTGGTAGCCCGAAACCGGTCCAAGATGCTTGTTTCCGGTCCAAGGAAGACATGGCTTGGCAGTTCGGGCTGGACTGTTCCCATGAGGCACAGGGTCAAGACTGATTTGCATATAGCTGTGTCTGAACTGGGGTGGCGAAGTGAGCTAAAGAACGATGATGGATTCAACCCAGATCTGTGACTGGGGGTGAGTGTCTAAAAAGTTTCAGCGCTCCGTCCATCATCTCCTTGTGTTTGCTTTGTTCGCCTTAAGTTGGCAGGGTATGCCCAGACGTCGATCCCATGCTCACTTTGCCGCTGGTTTCAAGCTAGCCTGGCTGATGAGGGCTGTTAGCCCGAAACCGGTCCCAGGATGCTTGTTTCCGGTCCAGGGAAGACATGGCTTTGCATTTCGGGCTGGACTGTTCCCATGAGGCACAGGGTCAAGACTGATTTGCATATACCTGTGTCTGAACTGGGGTGGCGAAGTGAGCTAAAGAACGATGATGGATTCAACCCAGATCTGTGTCTGGGAGTGGGTTTCTGAAAAGTTTCAGCACTCCATCTATCATCTCCTTGTGTTTGCTTTGTTCGCCCTAAGTTGGCAGGGTATGCCCAGACGTGAGTCCCTCGCTCACTTTGCCCCTGGATTCAAGCTAGCCTTGCTGGTGAGGGCTGTTAGCCCAAAACAGGTCCCAGGATGCTTATTACAGGCCCAGGGAATATATGACTTGGCAGATCTGGCTGGACTGTTCCCATCAGGCACAGGGTCAAGACTGATATGCATATAGCTGTGTCTGAACTGGGGTGGCGAAGTGAGCTAAAGAACGATGATGGATTCAACCCAGATCTGTGACTGGGAGTGAGTGTCTGAAAAGTTTCAGCGCTCCATCCATCATCTCCTTGTGTTTGCCCTAAGTTGGCAGGGTATGCCCGGACATGGGTCCCTTGCTCACTTTGCCACTGGATTCAAGCTAGCCTGGCTAATGATGGCTGTTAGCCCGAAACCGGTCCCAGGATGCTTGTTTCCGGTCCAGGGAAGACATGGCTTGGCAGTTCGGGCTGGACTGTTCCCATGAGGCACAGGATCAAGACTGATTTGCATATAGCTGTGTCTGAACTAGGGTGGCGAAGTGAGCTAAAGAACGAGGATGGATTCAACCCAGTTCTGTGACTGGGGGTGAGTGTCTGAAAAGTTTCAGCGTCCGTCCATCATCTCCTTATGTTCACAAGTGGGCACGAAGCACTGATTGTGCCACCCACATGAGTAGCCCTGTAAAGGTATCTCAGACCTGCCACTGCAGTGTCTGTGCACAGTTGTTAACTGCCATGTCGACTTGGCAAGTGCAGCCACTTGCCAGGCCCTAATCTTCCCTTTTCTTACATGGAGGCACCCCTATGGTAGGCCCAAGGTACCCCCTAGGCAGGGTGCAGTGTATGTGAAAGGTAGGACATGTACTGGTGTGTGTGACATGTCCTGATAGTGAAATACTGCCAATTTCATTTTTTCACTATTGAAAGGCTATCTTGCCCCATACGATAGAATAGGAAATGCTTTATAACATCTTACAAGTATAACTTCCCACTGGGACAAGATAGAGAAATACAGTTTAGGCTCTCTGAACTCAGAATTTACTAACACATCTTTTAGTAAAGATGGTTTTTAAATTGTGTGTTTGAAAATGCCACTTTCAGAAAGTAGGCATTCTCTTGTCTAACCATTCTGTGTGCCTCTACCTGTTTGTGTATTGACTGTCTGGTTTTAGAGTGACAGGGGCAGGGGATGTGCATTCACTGTAGACAGCCACTGGGGGGGGGGGGGGTGAGGTGTGCCTGGCCCTTCCTGGATGACTCAGAGCTGAGCTGAGTGGGGCTTGGCCGAATTTAGAGTAGTGGGAGGAGATTTCCTTGCAGCTGTATAGGGCTTGTCTCCCTTGCACAATGCTGTCTCCACCCCTTGTGGTCATACTGCACCAGTGAGGACAGAACTGGTTTGGACTGGGATCAGAGACCCTTGCGCAAAGAGAACAAAGACAAAATGGGGTATAAGTAGTAGACCTTAAACCATAGAGCTTTAGATTACTTCTGGACTCAAGAGGAACCTTTGCCAAGGAGAAGAGCTGAAGAGCTGTGAGGAGGGGTACTGCCCCTTTGCTGTGTGCTGTTGGCCTGCAGTTGCTATTTCTGCCAAGGAATGGACAAAGACTGGAACTTTGCTTTGAATCTGCTTGAAGAAGATCTCCAAGGGCCTGTGTGTGCTGGCTTCCTGTTTTGAAGTCTCAGGGACAGAAAGACTTCAACACCAGCTGCCCTGAACTCTGTTGCTGTGAGTTCTGACCTGCCAGGAGGTGCCTGTTCCAGTTCTGGGCCTCTGGAGGTTGTTCCTGCTGTTGGGAGCTGGAAGAAACCTGAAGAACTAAGGAAATTGATGCATCACTCTTCTTGCGGCTGTTTTTCCGACGCAGCACAGCTGTGCATGAAGAATCTCCACGCATCGCTGCTCCACTTCCGAAATCGACGCAGCGCCTGTCGCCGCTGCAAGAACCGACGCATCGCAGCTGAAGAATCCTACGCAGCGCCACTTGACGCGGCTGCATCGATCGCCGACGCATTCCAGATTTCCACACATCGTACCTGTGAGGCAAGTTTTCCCGACGCATCACCCGCGGACCAGAATCGTCTTGAAGTTGACGAATCACTTCCCCCTACAGACTGGACACAACACATCACTTCTCCTGCGTGCAGCAGAACTGTCGCATCGCCTCCCCAAGGTCTCAGGAACTGACGCATCTCTTTGTTTCTTGACGCTTCCCATTTCTGCGGCTGTTTGGCCTTGTGAATTTTGTCGCATCTACAAGTACTTTGTGAGAAATCTCGCATCCATAGTTTTCTATGGACCCAGTTACTTGAAACCTTTTTAAAGTCATATTCTTATTACTTGTATGTTGGAGTTTTGTTGTTGACCACAACAACTTTATTTTTCTAAACTGGTGTGGTGTCCATTTGTGGTGTTATCACTGTATTACTGTGGGTTTTGTGTACAAATACTTTACACAATGCCTTTGAGATAAATCTGTCTGCTCGTGCCAAGCTACCCAGGAGGTGAGCAGGGGTTATCTAAAGTGTGTATCCCCCTTACCCTGACTAGAAGCAAGGGTCCCTATTTGGACAAATGTAGCTACCTCTGCCAACTAGAGACCCCCATTTCTAACAAGGGCTCTATCTACGTATTACAGTACCAAAATTCACCAATATACCGATGACACAACAACCATATCTGAAGGTCTCCAGGCATCCAGTGCTTCAAACACCACTGAACTAATTCAGACATGATGTCCAAAACCCCACCAAAACGGAATTCATGCTATTTGCCATGAATAACAAGATCCATCTAGTCCAAACCTTACTCAATGACATGAACCTGAATGGATTTGAACCCCAACTTTCACCCAGTGCCAACTCACTCAGATTCTACCTGGACACCAATCAAACCCTCAACAAACACATCGCCAACTATACCAAGATGGAGAACACCAGCATTCTCTCCTCAAGAAAGTGAAACCATTAGCAACTTCAGAACTGCTGCTCATGTCCTCATATTCGTGCATCTTGATGGTTGCAATACCATGCTTCACAGCCTCCCAGACTGCATGCTGACCAGGCTTTGCGAGCAAACTACATCTATCAGCAAGCCTTATTAATCGCCTGAAGAAATATGATCACATCATCTTTTCCCTTATCGTCAGTGCTTTAAATGGGAAAAAATAAGTGCAGGTACTCAATAAAATAGAGGTGTGGCAAGTGGGCGGGGCTAGGGACGGGGCTAAGGACAAGATATGATCATACATAATGACTTTTGTACTAGTTGCAGCACATATTAAAGCACACGAGAAATGCGTTTATGTCAATAAAACAGATTAACTCATTACACATAATGAAAGCCATGATGGCACTTTCACCGGAATGGTCGCTGCGCACCTGATTGACAGTGCAGGGTCTGTCTAGAGATCCTGTCCTGTTAATCACAGTGTGACACAAGCCCTTTCAAACCCCTGCAGTTTGGGGACATTCAAATGGGCGCTGCAACTCTGCAAAAGGCTACATTACGGCTAGGTTCATTACAAGCTCCTCGAAACAGAGCAGCATCTGCCCTGCACTGGAGGAGAAACCTAACCTGCGCCTGCCCTGCAGTGGATCAGGGTACCGGTACTCTCCCTGGCTACAGAGAAGTGCCGGTACTAACGGCAAAAAAATCGGAAGTGCCGGTACTCAGTACCGGTGAGTACCGGCCCATTTAAAGCACTGCTTATCGTACTTCACTGACTCTTCATGCCAGTTCACAGCACCATCAAAACCAGTTGCATCTTCTACAGAGCCATTACAACAGCCACACCTGCCTACCTTGCTGACAATCTCACTATTCCCAGTGGCTTTCAGCCCAAGTGCAGTGAGGGCAGCATCAGACTAGTGACAAAGATGTGCCCAAACGAAAAGACAAGGGAACAAGCCTTCTCCATTTTTTACACCTGGGATCTGGAGCAATATCCTTGTATCCATCAGGATTGGCCCAACCCTGCTCGAAGTTAGCATAACCATGCTTCAAGTTGGGCCTCAGTCTGTCTGTACAAGAAATGCTGTATTATTCTGCACCTTTAAAGGCCTGCTGGAGTTATTTTCCATTAACAAGAAAAGAGTCGCAAGAGGATCAGTTTTGTAGGTGGAGCAGCTTTATGATACTGATCAAAGTGTGCTTCAAAGGAACCCATGCCAGAAATGTTCTTGTAATGTTCCTTACTTTCATACCAAGCAATCATCATGTCAGACTGTTATTTAATTCCATACTTTGGTGATTTCTGAGCCACAACTTTATGCCTACTCTCCAGAGGCAGGTTTCATGTCAGACCTCTTGCTGATTTTGTACTTAGTGACTTTACAGATCTTTTACTCACATTAAGGAAGGAGATTTATGACAGGCTCATAGAGGCTCAGACTGTATAATTAGAGTTTATATTATTGATGCTGATTTGAACTGTCTAACCAATTGCCTTTTTGTGTTCTGAAATGATTCTGAAATTTTGAACAAACCTTCATGGTTTTGACTTTGATTATTGCCCTGTGTAGATTTTCTTTAATTGCCTGTGCCCACATCCTCTGGGACTCAAATGGATCCGATACTGGGTATCGGCCCTTTAGCATTTTATTGGTTCAAAGTGCCAATAGGACTCACCTTTATGAAGAACACCGCATCATCATGCAATAACAGTCAACACACAAACTACTCCATCACTTACTGATGGTGTCTTTACCTTTGACCTGTACAGCGGCCCACTGCCTTTAAGATGAGTTCAAGCTACATAAGTACCACATACACATACTATAACATACTAGGACTCGCACCCCCTCCATACACAGTGTTTTCATCAATTATGTAATTTCTGATGTCATCAGTGATGCTATCAATTATGTCATACAACATGTCATGAGTGATGTATTATGCGAGGTAATTAGCAGTGCATGGCAAGGGCACAAATTATAGTTAATTAAGGGCAACATTTATAGTTACTTGAGGTAACTATAATTGGTGAATTCCTGTGGTTTTATTAGTTTAAAATGGTATGTTTAACTGACATTTCACCTGACTATAGCATCCTTTTAACCTTTAGTTATTTCAGTTAATTTCTAAGTGTTTTTTTATGTGAGATATAATTCAAATTCCTAATTATAATGTACCTTTAACCTTTGTTTTTTTCAGTTATTTTCTAGGGGTTATTAACGTGAAGTAATATTTTATAACCATACATAAAGTCACCCACACACCGCACAAGGCCTTTGGCCATGATTGGTGTGGGTTTGGCCACACAGCCTTTGGCCAGCCCCCTTTAAAATTTGTTTTTTTAAAAAATCCTGTGGGCGTTCAGCAGGAGGCAGTGCAATCCCTGCGCATCAGTGGGACTCCTGTGGGAGTCCAGGGGTCCTAGCTGGCGCCTGCATGACACCTGCTGTATCACAGAAACCTGGAAGAGTGAGAAAAAAGCCCTCTCGACCAATCAGATGGCTCTATTTTTGATTTTGCGTGACTGCAGCACTCTCGTGAAACCCAACTGTCCAAATACACAAATATATTTTAACCTTAATTTCTCAAAAAATACTGAACGAATCTACATCAAATCACAAAAAGCACGCTTTCTGGACTAAGATCTAGATTCCTGCTGTGGCATAGAGTGTAGTGGTATACACTGGAGTGTAATACAGTTTAGGTGTCTATGTTGGAATATTGTATACTGAAATACCATACAGTGGAGTGTAGTACAGTGGAGTAGCGTGAAGGTAAATAGGTTACATTGGAGTGGGGTAAACTGGAGTGCTATAGAGTGAAGTGGGGTAAAGTTGAGTGGTGTACAGTGGGCTTATGTAAAGCGGAATGTGGTACAGTATAGTGATTGTATGGGTGTGTGAATGGGTGTATGAGTGTCTGAGTGTGTCTGTGAGTGGGTGTATGAGTGTCTCAGTGGGTCTGCGAGGACACATGTAAGTGTGTGAGTGGGTCTGTAAGTCGGTGCGTGAGTCTCTGAGTGGGTCTGTATATGAGTGCGTGACTCTCCGAGTGAGTCTATAAGTGGGTGCATGAGTATCTGACTGGGTCTGTGAGTAGCAACATGAGTGCCCAGGTGGGTCTGTAGGTGGGTGTAAGAGTCTCTAAGTGGGTACTGACTGTGTGCATGAGTCTATGAGTGGGTCTCTAAGTAGGTGCATGAGTCTCTGAGTGGGCCTGTAAGTGGGGGCATGAGTATCTGAATGGGTATGTGAGTGGGTGCATGAGTATCTGAGTGCATATGTGACTGAATGTATAAGTGTGTGAGTGGGTATGTGACTGGGTGTATAAGTGTCTGAGTGAGTTTGTGAGTGCATACATGAGTGTGTGACCGGTAATTGTGTACAAATATATATATTTTTAAATATTCTCTCTAATGTTCGCGATGACTTTGCAATATTTGAGATGTCCCCGCGATGGTACATGGGGGGCCGTGCTGGTGATCGTGTTGTCGTCGCGAATATCGCTAGCGATTAAAAAAATCAATTTTGGACACATATCTAGTGTCACTAACACACCCATTTCTCAAACATGGGGTCAGTATCTCTACCCTAACCCCTTATGTGGACTTTCACACACATTTTCAGCCTTGGGAACCATTCCCGGACGATTAAATGATGGCCGCAACTTTCTGTTCAGCCAATCAGAGCATTTCTGGTGGCGCATGCATCCGCGATTAATCGTGAAACCACCGCGAAATATCGCCGTCCAGAGATATATCTATAATTTTCAGCCTCAATTTCTCAAAAACTACTGTATGGATTTGCACCAAATTACAAAAAGCACAATATGCGTAACAACATTTACCTTTCTGACAAATATGGTGTAATTTCGTTCAGCGGTTCGGGCTCTAGGTTCGACAACGCTTTCCTATGGGAATTAACATTACAAGCGCACCCTTTTTTCGTGCCCCCTATTTGTTGGTCCCCACTGCACGGATCACCCCCAAACTTCCCATGACAACCAGAATCTACTTTGACACTTTTTTGGGAGATTGGTCAGACGGCGCCAAATTTATAGGCAAGTCAAAAAATGCTTTTCCTATGGAAACTAGGCACTAACTATAACTACCTACTGGCGACCGGCAGTAGGTGATATATATATATGCGCTTCAACGCCTCATCAGGGGTAGTAAGCGCTATATGAATGCAATTACAATACAATACTATATATTTATACACATATTTTTTTTTTACTGGAAAAGCCAAAGGTTACAGGAACGTCATAGTTAGGAAATAGAAATAAAAAAACCTTACAAATTCACAAAAAAAAACAAAGGTTACAGGGACGTTATAGTTAAGAAATAGAATTACAAATTATTCAGAAGTTATAGTTACCTGAGCTTACTATAACTTACGCCCTGGCAATACGCTGCTTATGACCTCACATATTACATCACTCATGACATACACTGTAGTAGCCTATATTTTACAAATATAGCGTCCTACAGTGTACTTTCAATTTTTAACATATTTAAATCTTCAGTCTACAACACTCCACTTTATGCCACTTCACTCTATGCCACTCCAGTCTGTGTAACTGCACTGTACGCCACTCCACTATACGCCACTCCACTAAATGACAGCACAACACCTTCAAATTATTATAGCTTGCGCACCTCCATACATCTCCATACACAGCGTATTCCACTAGGTAGCCACACTACATTATCTACAATTCACACCTTCTGCATGCATTTCTTGTACCCTTTTATATCACTTATACAAACTAAAATAATATTATTTACACTAATAGTAATGACATTACAAATCATATCTTTTGTGAGAAAGTGCATGGTAAAATGGTGCGTTATAGTTAATGTAGTGTGGCTACGGAGTTGAATACACTGTGTATGGAGGTGCGCAAGATATAAAAATTAAATTTTTTGTGTACTGTAACTTTTGCTTGAAGGTAAAGAATAAATAAAGTTACATAAATTTAAAGATGGTGTGCAAATTATAAATTTAGGTGCATATTTATCAAAGGGTTGCTTTTGTGCCACATAAAGGGGAGCAAAAGTGACACAACCCTTAAGTTTGGTGCAAGGGTGCCTGCGTTGTAGGCAGGATTGTTTTTGTGCAGGACACCTTCCTGCACAAAAACAATCCCCTGAGGCATTTTCCTGCAGAATGCAGCACACATAGAAAGAGGTAGTAATGAGGCGAAATAAAGATATTTCTCCTCGTTACGCCTCCCCTGGGAAGGCGTACCATTCTGACGCATTCCTAGGTCTACCAGTATTGGTAAATCTGGGAATGCTTCAGAAACCATGGGTGGATGCGTGGGAACACCCATGCTTCCACTCATGGAACGCCTTCCCAGGGCAGAGTAACACAACGCAGCGAGTTGCTCTGTGTTGCTGTGTTGCGTTACTCTGGTTTTATCAACCCACTCAGGGACACGCAAGATGGCCTTGCGTGGCGTGGTAAATCTCATTTAAGCTTTGCGCCCTTGCGTCTCCTTTGGTACAAGAGCGACAGAAAGCCTTGCTAAATATGGGCCACAATCCTGAGTCCCAAGTAGCTTAGTATTTCTCTGTCATGCTTGAAACATTTGAGATGGTTGCATAGATAATGATGGAAACGCCCACTACTTTTAACTATTTTAAGAATTACACACAAACACTATCCTCAGCTGCGGTATGGGAAAGGCGATTCAAGGACACCATGGCTTGTAACAAGCATTTCTGATTTTTAGAAAAGCGGAGAGCTCTTCATGACACCTACGGCCCTCGGTTTCACTGATGGATGCTGGATAGCATGAACTCTACGAAGCATGGTTCCGTTTGGAATAAGCAGAGTGGAAACTGAGCTGATCCTGCCACCTACTGGTCATTAGAATGTGTACACACTCTATGTACAGCATCATGTCGAATTTTGTTAAGCGTGCCATTCATGTTTTCTCAAAAAGACATACAACTCGGTTCACTGGTATAAGATGTTTTTATATCACATGTAGCGTAGTTAATTTATTTAATTGACAAGGCCAGTAGCAAATGTGTGTTCGGGGTAGTATTTGGGAAAGTGGAGGGAACCTGTCTCAAAACTGGTGTCACACAGGGGAATGGGCTAAATACAGTAGGGCAGATTTATCATAGTGTTGCGTTGCCCTTGCATTGTAACGCAAGGGTAATCCAACACTAAAATCGAATTTACCAAGCAATGCAAGGCCACCTTGTGTGGCCCTGGGGTGGTAGGTAAATCATGAGTAACGCATGGCAGTGCAAGTTGCTGTCTTGCATTACACTGCGTTGGGGAGGCGTTCCATGGTAAGAGCGTGGGTGTTCCCACGCATCCATCCATGGATTTTGGCGCAGTCCTAGATTTACCATGAGTGGTAGACCTGGGAATGTGTCAAAATGCTACGCCTCCTCCCAAGGGGAGGTGTAACGAGGAGAAATATGTGTGTTCGTTTTTTCCTCTTTCTACGTGTGCTGCATTCAGAAGCACACATAGAAAGGGAAACAGGCCTCTGAGAATTGTTTTTGAGCAGGAAGGTGTTCCTTCCTGCACAACAACAATCTTGCTTGCAACGCAGGCACCCTTGCCACACGACGCAAGGGTGCCTGTGTTGGCGCTAGGCTCAAATGAATATGTCCGTGCAAGGTGAGAGCAGGAATGCACTATAGCTTGATAGATATGGGGCATTCCTGCCCGCTATGTTGAACGCCTTGCAGCAGAAGTTGTCTTGCTGCGTTGCGCCAAAGTTTGATAATTCTGGGCTAAGGTGTCTTTCCCTTGGAAAATAAAAAATAAATAAAGTTTTAAAGTGCAAATACACATTTACATTATATTTAAATGTCTGTAAATGTACACCGTGAACAGGTATTGTAGATGTGTGGATAAAAAATGCATTTGAGTAACCTAAAATTCACAAAGAATTCAACATTTTTTAATGGAAAGCTGTGACAATATTGCAGTTTCCCAGGAAGAGCTGTAGAATCGTTTGAATTCTATGGTGGCCAGAAACTGACTCCAGACCTAGGATGAACCCTACACACAGGAAATCTTACACTCATGTTTGTGAATGAACCCATTATGTTCACCCATCATGGCACGGTTTCAAAGAAATGGAAATTGTAGAGGACAACTTTTGTATGAATTGCCCCCCAACCCCTCCCCCTAAAAATAGTTGATATCACAGTAGAAAAGATCAAAATGTTATCAACTACTCCGTGTCTCATTTTACCAGACAAGTGACTCTGGATACTTCACTCCTCTGTCACTGTGTTTACTGACTCTCTCCAGCGTGCCATGTCCAGCAGCCGCAATACAATGCAGCACATCAAGACGGCTACACCGTGGAATGGACTTCTGGTCTCCTCAAATCAGGACTGCACTCCCAGATGAAGAGGTAATGGATCCACTCAATAATGCAAAGGAGGGCATAAGACATGTACATGTAGGGAGACCGTGGCATTGTCTAGAATGATCTCTAATATGTAATGTTCACAAAATATTAAGTACATTAATAAAATACATTTTTACATTAACTGATTTATTTCTTGTAAAAACTCTTGTCCTTCCCCTAAAATCGTTATGAGGGTTCCCGGTGTCATCCCATCCCTTACCCGCAACATACACTCTCAAAATACCATTCTCCAGTAGCATCATCCTACCCTAGGCCTCTACATGCCTATCAAAATATGATTACCCAACTGCATCATCCAACTTCCGCTTCTGATCACCAATATCCCCTCAAAATAGTATTCAACAATGTCATCATCTAAACTTCTTACAAACTCCAATATCTTCTCAAAATAACATTCCCCAACTGCAGCATCCTAACTTTTCGTAAACCCTGACATAACCTTGAAGTACACAGCACTATTTCTGCTGTGGCACTTCATGGGGCACTCTGATTGCCAGAGGTGTTGGCGATGGTGACCATACAGACATACTCATATCATGGACAGGGATGGGTAGGTTTGTGATCCAGGACAAGTAAACGACCCCTTCCAAGCATGTCATTGGCCTCAGCACTCTGAAGATAGCCGAGGAGGGTCAATATGTTATGTTATGTTATTTTATTCTTATATAGCGCATGTATACCGACAGGTCTCTTAGCGCTTCGGAAGAAGAGAACAGCGTCAGGGCAGGGTGGTCACCATGGTACTAGGAAGAATTAGGTCATGTCTAGAGCCTCTCTGAAAAGGATGGTTTTGAGCTGCTTCCGAAAAGGGAGCAGACCATGTTCTTTACGGAGAGTATCGGGCAGCCGGTTCCAGAGTTGTGGCAGGAGGACCGAGAAAGCTCGCCCTCCTTTGGAAGCACAGTTAGCCCGCGGGCAGACCATCTGGGCGGCTTCTGCTGAGCGGAGCGCCCGTCCAGGCACATATTTGATTAAACGTTCCCTTATGTACCCTGGGGCGTGTCCGTAAAAGGCTTTATGGGCAATACAGAGTCCCTTAAACTTCGCTCTTTGCCTAACCGGCAACCAGTGCAGTTTGCGCAGCAAAGGAGTGGCATGAGTTCTTCTAGGCAACCTGAAAATCAGCCTGGCGGCGTCATTCTGTACCACCTGTAGCTTATTCATAAGTTTCTGGGGAGCCCGACATAGAGCGCATTGCCATAGTCGAGTCGCGAGACGATGGTTGCTCGTACAATGGTTTCCAGCGATGAAGCTGAGAGCAGTGGAACCAGCTTCCTCAGTTGTCTCAGCAGACCAGTGCAAGTACCCACCACCGAGTTGACTTGATTAATCATGGAGAGCTCGGAATCGATCTTAATTCCCAAGCTTTTTACAACTGGTGCTGGGCTGGGACAGGCCCCCAGCTCTTGGGGCCAGAACAAGCCACTCCATGGGTTATTTTTTGCCGGAATTGCTAGGACTTCGGTTTTATCAGGATTAATTTTTAAGGAGTTTGCAGTCATCCAGTTTATTGTAAACCTGAGGATGTTCTGAGCAGACTCTTGGGCGCGGACCGAGTTATCGATCTTCAGGATAAGCTGAGTATCATCCGCATAGTTAAAGACCCGACATTCCATATCATATCAGCAGCACCCGCCGCGATGTTAAAATCGCATGTCTAGCATTTCGCTGCACCACATGCCAGGCACCACACGGAGCCTGCCACTTGGAGCAGTGAAATGTAGGGGGGTACCATAGGTACCCCTCAAGTGCACCCCACCTCCCGCCAACACAAGGGGGGCCCGCAACGGGCCCCCGAACCCAATCCCCACCAGCCTTTCCATGGCGGCCTCGCCGCCATGGAAAGGCCTTTCTTTTCCCACATCCTAATATGGCGGACGGTGTCTGCTAGGCACCGCCACCATATTAGTGGCCCTGCTCCGCCCGCCAGGCAATCGGTGTGATTGCCACCGCCGGCGGAAAAGCGGCGGACGGACTTTGCGTCCGACGCGATACCCACCACCATCCTAATATGGCGGTGGGTAAATCTCATTGTGATGGCGGAACGATCGCCACCGCCAGCCCGGCGGTGGCGATAGTTCCACCATCATAATGAGCCCCTCAGTTTGGTTGACAATTAGATATTATGTGTTTTTTTGGTGCATATACATACTGGCGGATACACTTTTGATTTTTTCTGCTCATGCTCAGTTTTAGACATGTGATATAACTGGACGAATAGCACACGTGATAATGATATATGTGCAATGGTCATGGTGAAGTCTAAACTGAGTTCTGGTGCTACTGGAAGTAGACCATTGTATAAATGTACAGGATAATTCAATCAGGCAATAAATTAAGCTATCTGGAATGATATGCCTGTTAGTCACTGGTTGTTTATTTCACGGTCTTCATACACAAGTGAAAAGGATGGGCGAGAGAATCTTGATGGATGCTAAATGCAGTGATGAGGACAGCAGTCACCATTCCCTCAACGCACAAGTGAATAAATACAGGTGACGAAGGTGAAGGACTAGTCTTTGTTTTTGGCCTGTAATGAGCACCCATGATTCAATGTATGTGATAGCAGATGGTTACATCAAAGTCGCAGGAGAGAACGAATGAGTAAGTGGAGAGGAGTTGGCCTAACGGCTAGGGCGGTCGACCTCGAATCTGGGGAACTGAGTTCGAGTCTCGGCAATGACGCTGAACATCCTGTGATTCTGGGCAAATCACTTAATCTCCCTGTGCCTAACAAAAAAATGAATGTGTCCTCATGTAATGCAACTGGTGCTATGTAAAGCGCTCTGATACCTGATAGCTTCGGGTCAAGTTCACGCTATATAAAACTCTGTAAAAATAAAAAAAATAAAATGAGCCACAAGCTAAAAGCTGTACAGAGCTTTATTCTGGAATAAAACGTTTATATGATCTGGATAATGGGGAGGATATTTTTACTAGCATCCACAGCCAGGATTTTTTCATCAACACACTAGAGAGTAGATGGTCTAGTTCCAAAGCGAAGGGTAAAGCCTGGATCATTAGAACCCACAGGTTTGGCCTTTGTGTTGTGATCTTGGATTTGAGTCACTAAGGCTTTCTCAATACCTTTTTTTCAGGAAGAAATGGTTTATTATCCACGTTAGATGATGGAATAGTTTTGATTATTTTTTACTAGGGAGCAATTTGCTGTATTTGAAGTCAGAGGGCATCGCGAGGTAATCAGACACAGCACTCCATGATGCGTAAAAGGCCATTTATTAGGACAGGATTGCATACATTTAAACACTTCAACATTTTATCATAATATCAAAACATCTTTAAACGTAAACCCTTTCTTCTCACTATTCTCTCTTCAACCCCAGCTTTCACCTCAGCCCCCATCTTGCTTCACTCCTCCTTTCACTCTTCTCTCAATAACCTCCTTCCATTCCCAGTCTCTTTCTCACTTCTTTTACCCAAGCATCCTCCAATGAAGCCTCCTTGTCCTGTCCCAGGCATCCCGCACACTGTCTTCCTTCGCATATGCTTCCTTCCTCCTCCCGAGGGATTGATACGCCCGCATCTGACTCTCTGTAGCCAAAGCGCAGCCAGCCTTACCTGCTGTTGGGGCCAGAGCTTGAGGGACGGAGGAGCGGACCGGGAGTGCAGCGGGTGTAAGAACTACACTCCCCAGGCTCCTTTGCGGTGTCCAGCGCCGTCGCACACCCGCCAGCATCACCTGAGCGCCAGGAGGCGCCGTTAAAGGTTTCCAGGGGCTCCCGCAGCACGGGACGCGCGCGGGCATGCCCGGGCCATGCCTGGGCCAAGGGCGGGCCCGTCTGCGCCCGTCAGAGGCCGAAGGAGGCCGGGCAGGGCTACACCATTGATCGAGGTAGCTGGAAATCAATCTATCACTGGAACAAAACGATAAGGTACTGTTGCAGAGCTGCCCTGACTCACCTGGGGGGGTTACTGTATTGCATTGCGGGACTCTAACATGAGTAAAAAGTTAATAACCGGGCAGGGGGTAGTGGGGACCTTGGACGCTTTCCTCTTAAGGCCTGAATCTGTCCTAACCCACGAGATCGAACTAACCGAAAGGAGGCTATCCCTGGATCCCCAGTGCCCACTTACGCGAAATCCCCTTCCCTCCACTCTGCCATCTTCTAGTGTGGTGGAGATCGAGGAGACTGAGGAGATTTCACTCCTTTCAAATGGACTAGATGTCATGGGTTCGGGGCCAGTGGCTGTGACGGAACCGGTAATTAGTGAGACTATCCTTGGGTCTCCAGTTACAACTAGGGGTCAGAAGGCTAAGACTGCGCAGGGTCATACCCTTGCGCCTCCATCCAAGAAAAGGAAAGGGCAGGGTAGTCACAAACCAGCTCAGCTTATGCCGAAACACACAGGTCGGAAACCCTCCCAATCCCGCACTGAGCAGATTCAAGGCAAAATTCCGGTTCTGAATGAGGGGGCCCCCGCAGAATCCTCAAACAATCCAATAAAAGAGGATTTTCCATGTAGGTTGGAATTAATGTTATCTGTTCTTCTTGATCCCGTAATCCAAAAACTCACCCATATTGAAGCCAGGCTAGCTAACTTAGAAACAATTATATCAACTCCCTCGCAATTATCATTGGTGAACTCTGGGAGGAGGAGTGAAGATACTTCACTTAGTAATCAGCCAGGGTGCAGTGGCCCTGATAAGGGTCAACCAATTTCCAATCCAGGCTCCTCTCTTAGGCCTAATATAGGTCTTGGTAACATAGAGAGTGGAAGTGCAGTGTCCTCTACATCTATGGGTGGTGCATCACAGGGTCATGTCTTACCCTTACAGGGACCACCTAGCAATAATGCAAGCAGGGATAACCGTACACAACTTGGGAGTGGCCCGCCCTTAAACTCGACGAGGAGAAAGTCCCCTGTTCGCGAGGTCACTCGGAACTCAGTTACAAACTTACACCTACCCCCAGAAGTAACGCCGTACACCGTGGTGTTGGCACATGTCCCCATGTTGCCAGTTAGTAATAATGAGCACTGGTCAACTTTGCGGAACAAATCTCTTCATTTTCTTAGTGCCAGGACTGGGATCAATATCAATTCTTTATATTCAGAATATAGGATGGCACGTAGAATTGGTTGGGTGGGCCATTCTAGGAAGTCACTTAAAGGGGATTGTATTGTCTTATCATTTAGGTCCCCGGATTTTGTCCATTTAATCCTGGATAGGGCGGGCAAAGGACCAGTTAGATCAGATGAGCCAGCCATATTACCCCTGGGGTATTTCTATCCGCCATCTTTCCATCCTCCATCCATTTATCCATGGCATGTCTCTAGGGAGAAGGAGTGTACTTACGGTAGCCACTCAAGATATACTGTCCCAATTAGTAATCGTTTTGACATTTTTAACACGCTGGACGATATTGATTGACAACCACATGTGAGGTATCATCGAAGCTCTACCGGTGGGCAAGTAAGGCAGCTGGGAGATGGGGTGCTAATGCATGTAAATAGACCTTACACCTTAGCAGAGGAGTTAAATCCCATACCATCTGGGAAATGCAAAGTGGTTGTAGCCCAGGATAATGTGTTTTCTGCTGGGGCAGAGACCCCACCCATGGATTCTTTAAGTGTGCATACTACCGGGAACGAGGTTAAACTTAATTTCTCCACTCCTCGGGCTCAGATATCACTACAACTATTACCTAATTTATGGTCTAAAGCGTGGCAGCAGAAAAGTTACGAAGCTGGCAATTCTCCTGATATGGGGGTAGCCAGCTCCTCCTCTATCAATACGAATACTGGGTGTAGCCTCGTATCTTGGAATATATCAGGTTTACGTTCCAAGATTAGTAATCCCCTATGGTCTGAATATATATTAAAATATGAAATTATTTGTCTACAGGAAACATGGTTGAAGGACCCCATTCATATGAATGGCTATAGAACATTTAACACACAAGCGATAGGAGGATCTCATGGTAGAGCTAAAGGTGGGCTTTGTATATATGTATCTAACAAGTTAAACTTTGTTAAGATCGAGTCCCAGCTCGTGTCCCCCTATTATCAACTACTAACTATGTATTCAATTGTCTCTCATTCAATGATATTGGTCAATTTTTATAATAATATTCCACCTGATAGTGTCCCTAAGGTGGTTAATACACTCAATAAAGAGTTAAGAATTATGTGTAATGTAAAGGGCTCTGATAATATGCTTATTGTGTGTTGGGATTTTAATTGTGCCCTGTGTCCCTTTGAGGACGACAGGATATGTGGTTTTAATGTGGAAGAAGGCATACATAACACTCATTTCTGTCACTCAAGCACAGGGGAACTTTTTAATGAACTGGTGTTTAATTTAGATCTAGATTTTGCCAATGATCTATGTACTAGACCTGTTCTGATGCCGCAGACTTTTAATGGCAGAGGCCTTTGTTCCACAATAGATTATATTTTGTTATCAAATATGTTTGCTTCTAGACTACTCACCTTTTCAGTCGATACAAACTCAGTAAGTGATCATTTTCCTTTATGTATCATGATGACTCTCCCTGTCAGCAGCCAGGGAAGAGATAAACAGGTGGTAGATGAGGCTTTGGCTAACTTAAAACTTGCCAAAGTCAATGGATATACGCTTCGCTGGAATATGATGGATCCTGAAGCAGTAAATAAATCACTAATTACAAGGTGTAGATCGGCCTTTGACACTTGCTTGAATGAACTAGCATCCCCTGAGAGTATCTTATCCTCATTCCAAGATGTAGCAGTCGCGGTACGGGATGTAATGTTTAAACAAAGTGGCAAAAAGTCTGCCCCCCAGCGGTGGTTTGACTTAATCTGCACTCGTGCACATTCTCACCTGAAACAGGAGTTGCATAACATCCCAAGGAATATCACCAAAATTAGACAGGCTAGAAAGAATTATAAATCAGCTCTTCTAGAAAGGAAGAATGCCCTTAGAAAAGAAGACTGGGAGACGCTTACCTCGGCTGCACAATCAAAAGACAGTGCCGCCTTTTGGAAAGCGGTTAAAACACCATTCCTGACCCCGGCAGGGGGCCCAACTGTCGAAGTAGCCATTACAGAGGGTCAATGGGTCGAACATTTTTCGAAGATATACAATGGTCCACGTACCATTAATGGCCAGGATAGTGATAACCCAGGAGCGTACTAATCAGTCACTAAATTTGCACTTTAGTATCGATGAAGTAAGCAGGGCACTCTCCCTAAGTGCAGGTGGGAAAGCCTCGGGTCCCGATGGGATTCCCTTGGACTTGTATAAGTCCAATGTCATCTTGTGGGTACCTATAATCACACAAATAATCAATGCAAGCTGTGAGGTTGCTTTCCCACCAACCTGGGTGGAATCCACCATCGTCCCCATATTTAAAAAGGGGGACCGCCAGGACCCCACCGGCTACAGGCCCATTTCTTTATTAGATTCCATGGCCAAGGTTGTGGGACGTATCATCCTGGAACGCCTACAGCTTTGGGCAGAGGAAAATCAAATCTTATCCGACATCCAATATGGTTTTCGAGAAGGATTAGGGACCGTGGAGCAGAGTTTAAACTCAGCGATCTTCATGGGGAAGTACACCAGGGCCAAAAAGGGAAATTTGTATCTAATCTTTGTCGATCTCACGGCTGCTTTTGATTGCGTGAGGCACTCAAAGCTCTGGGAAATTTTGGAATCGCTGGGGGTCGATAGAAATATTATTCATTTTATCCGCCGCCTCTATAATGGAGCAAAATCCCGCGTGCGATTTGGCTTGGGAGGAGAGCGTACTGCCTCTTTCCCGATTGGAAGGGGGGTTAGGCAAGGTTGTGTCCTAGCCCCCTTCCTTTTCAACCTTTACATTAATGGGTTAGGACAGGCACTCCTTAAAGACGCCCAAGATTTTCCGCAAATAGGTAATCGTCCCATTCCAGCATTGCTATATGCGGACGATGCTGTAATTATGTCTCGTACCCAGATTGGCCTACAAAAGACCCTAAACAACTATTCTAATTTTATGAAGGAGCTGGATCTCAGAATTAATATCTCAAAAACCTTCACAATGAGATGCGGCCGCGGGATCCAGAAGTGCAGGGATATTTTTGTGGAGGGAAATCCGATAGCCACAACAGCTTTTCATATTTAGGCATTTTGTTCAGCCATAATGACACCTGGGCCCAAGCAGTTGCAGCTAAAAAGCTGGCACTAATCAGAACAACGTCCGCTTTAGCCAGATTTGCAAAAAAACTGGGACGTAAACCACCTCTGGAACTTCTGAAAATTTACAAAGCAAAATGCGTTACAACTGTTACTTATGGGGCTGGGATTTGGGGTTTTGCGGACACTGCCTTGATTCAACTGGTTGAGAATTCTTTCTTAAAATATATTTTGTCAGCATCTTCTAGTACCTCCACTTATGTTAGTCATGCCGAATTGGGTCTTCCATACATATCCGACCTCATAAAATTAGAGCCAATTCTTCTGTTGCATAGGATTTGGTCAAGGGACGAGACTACACTTAATAGGGACTTACTACAGGATAGTCTCAGGCTGGATGGTGCGCAAAGGATACCATGGGTTAAGTTTATCCAAGACTTCACAAAAGATATGGGTAACCCGGAATATTTTACTAACCCTAGCACTATCGCCCTGGTCTCCAGGAAAAATCTTAGAAAAGAGGCCCTCTTCTTCCTGGAAAGCCTAAGACTATCAGGGGAAATCATCAAGCCTAGCGTTTTGCAGCACCAGACGGTTCTTACAACTTTTAGCTTGCAGCCATATTTAGTATTTGTACCGGGTGGCTTTGATAGGTTTTTATTACTAAGATTTAGATTGGGGACAATACATAGACTTGTCTCTTTCCCCAATTTGAATGATTGGGCAAGCGAGCTACAACCATGTCCATGTGATAACTCGTCGTCTCAATCGTCTTTACACACTGTTTTATTTTGCAAATTCTATATGGAGGCAAGAAAGGTCTGGATAGTCCCGATTTTACAGAAATGGGGACTGAGACAATGCCGCCCTGCTTTTATTAAGCTCCAGCTTTTAGAAAATGAACATGTTGCCTGGAGGATATCCATGTTTTTAAAAAAAATTCTCCACCAGAGGAAGAGTATTGTTACTCAGGACTGAGGAGGTGGCCCTTTTTAGATGTATTCTTCATTTGATTCTTATCAGTTTTTAAAATATGAGATATATTTTAGACAAAACACTTTTTATCTGGATATTGTATTTAAATTCTCTGATTAAAATTTCTTGTATTAACTATGTATTTTATCTGTGCTTTTTATGATTGTTATATCACAATCGAAATAAAGCTTTGTTCTGATTCTGATTCTGATTCTGACTCTCCACCCCCCCAACTACCGCTTCCGCCCTTGCAACCTGTCCTACCATGGCAACCTTTTAGCACACAATCAAACCAGGTCCCAAACCCCAATAAAACTTGTAGGGTGGGTGGGTGGCCAAACTTTTTGCCCCTGGTAGTGCGAGGAGTCAGAAAGAGGCTGAAACCCCCTCACCTGACTCCTTATATTGAAAACCCTCAAACTCCACCCCCACACATGACCCGCCAATCCTGTCCTGCTCTGTCATCAAACCCCGCAAAGTCTCCCGGGGGAAGAATAGGCTGCGCCTTTGCTTCCCTCAGGACCCTCAATGTGCCTGAGACAAGGAAGATGTTTATGATGCTAACCCCTACCTGGACAAGAAGTCGTTCTGGATTTGGGCAGGGTAGGTGTCTGAAGTACAGCTTGTTTGGCTGGTGGCTCTTACAACGTGTCTCTGCTAAGAGAGAGAAGGCCATGTTGTCAGATAAAGGATAGTGCAATAGACACAGGTCTCCAGAATCGGTAAAAAGTCCAGCAGGAGACAAATCAAGGAATCTGGGACTGTCCCAAAAATCGAGGATAATAATCTTTTTCCACAGGCGAACTCCAGGGCTGGACTGGGAACCCAAAGCAGCCCTTGCAATTTTGACGGACCCCAGTAACAAAAACAGCCCCCACCACTGCAAATTCGGCCCCCACCCTTCCAGGTTCCCGGACAAATGCCCAATGCCTGCTACGGCCAGTCCGACCCCGGTGAAATTTCTTTAACACACAATCCTGAAACCCGGGCTGAGGGGAAACATTTGATTCCTATTTCTCACAAAGGAATTTAGTAAGGAGCAGGAACAAGGGCGCAAACATTATGTTATGTTGTATTACTTGGACTCTAACCTCTCTGCCACCTGTAGTGTCGTTGAATGAGGTGGCAGGCCTCGTGGTGGTAAGCCTCGTGCAAGACCGGGACATACACATAGGGCACACGCACTTAGTATGGTAGTGGCCAGTGAACTAACCATGCTCGGTGTCCCGGGCTTTTTATTAACTCCTTCTACACTGGACTGGCGTACGCCAGCCCAGCTCATTACGCTTACGTACAGGGGGGGAAATTGTAACAGGTGTCTTCCCCGCTAGGCGGGAAGATATGGTCTCGGCCTGAAGCCTACAACATTACATTCCTCTTATACCAGGAAATGACAATGGCAGAACAAAACTAACAGCTGAAATACAAATCAAACTGATGCATTCACTGTTCAAATGCCAATGTCCGTATTAAGTAGATAAGTATGGAACATTCTTACTTGGTCGCAGGAGACAGGTGTTTTCTCACAACTTGCTGACGTAGGTACTCGCCCACAGCAAAACGGCTCTCCAGTCTTTCAGGTCACTCGGACACAAAGTCTTTGTACCTCTGCGAAGGTTTCGGGTGTGGTCGCAGTTCATACCGGGTCTGGCCGCTTCTCAGTGATGGTGTCGGTGACGGCGACGACGGGTTACTGTCTTTGCTTTGTCCAGAGTTCTCGTTTCTGACAGTCGGGAGTTCAAAACTCGAACCATGGGAGATGTCGACGGAAGGCGTCGCGCTTAATCCTTCTGCTGTTGCATCTGGCTGTTCTCCGCTGGCACCGGTAGGATCTACCGTGACGTCACCTCTTGGTGACCCACTTTCTGAGAAGTCCTCCATGCTGTCGGTGGGGACTTTCTTGAATTTTGACACGTTGCGTGTTACATTCTCATGGCCTCTTTGAGCCGTTATCTTGGTGCCTTTGACGTTCACCACTACCCAGGGGTCTAGCTCAAATGGTAGATGGAACTTTCCTCCAGGGTGGCGGTCTTGTACCAGTACTTGGTCTCCTACCAGGAGCGAGGGTTCCCGAGCGTGTCTTCTCTGGGAGGCCTTATCATTGGTACGGGCTCTTCTGAAGTCAGACTGATTTGGGGGATTTGGTGTATCCTCCCACACAGGGTGATGTGGTATTGCGTCTGTCACAGTTCGGCCTAGGCATAGTTTGCTCGGCGAGATGCCAGTGGTGCAGTGCGGGGTGAGCCGATACTCACGTAGGAACTGGTACAGGGCCTGCTCCAGGTTGCGACTTTCCACTAGGGCGATCTGGATGGTCTTGTTTAGGGTCCTCATTAGGCGCTCCACTCCGCATTCTTGACGCTGGGCTAGGACCGCGCCTAGATCTGTGGGGCTGGCCTCTACTACGAGCTGTGACTCTCTTTTGGGATCGTAGTATACCAGTGTGGTATCCGCAGATAGGGCTGCCTTTGTCCGCTTGAACGACTCTTCTTGCTCCGACTCCCATGTCCACGGGCTGGTGGCTTTCGTCAAGTCTCTGAGCGGGCCCGTTAAGTCTGAGAGATTCTTGATGAACCGTTTGCAGTATGTCACCATACCTAAAAAACTGCGGACTCCGGACACGAAGGCTGGGGCTGGCGCTTCTTGGATGTCCTTCACCTTGTCGGGATCCGGGCCAATGCCTTTGTCTGAAAACCTGTAGCCGAAGAAGCTGATGTCCCTCCGCAAGAAATCGCATTTCTCGCGATGTAGCGTGAGCCCGCAGTCTCGGAGGCGTGAGAAGATGGCTTGGAGGCGGAGGAGGTGTTCTTCCAGCGTGGGGGCGTGCACTAGGATATCATCGCTCACGTTGAGCACTCCTTTCAGTCCGTGAAGAACGTTCTTGATTATGTTCTGGAAGACTTTGGCCGCGCTGGAGATGCCAAAGTTGAGCTTGGTGTATCTCCAGAGCCCTGCGTGAGTTGAGAATGTAGTGATGGGGCGGGAGTCTGGGTGCAGAGGTATCTGGTGGCAGCCAGATCGTAGGTCCATCTTAGAGAACCACTTGGACCCTGCCAACTCACCGATGATGTCATCCACAGTCGGTGTGAGGTGGCGTTCACGCTTTATTGCTAGGTTTGGAATTCTTCTATCTATGCAGATGCGCACTGCGTCGAGTTGCTTGGGCTTCTTCGCCACGACGATGGGTGATACCCATGGTGTTGGTCCACTCACTCGCTCGATGATGCCTGTCCTTTATAGAAGCCGAAGCTCCGCCTCCAACTTCAGCCGGAGATGGAAGGCAACTCTTCTGTGCCTAAGGGCGATTGGGGCTACAGACTGGTCGATGTGTAGCTGGATGGCTGGTCCTTTCAAGCATCCGATCCCTTCAAACAATGCTGTGAAGCCGTGGAGTAGACGGTCCAGGTCATGGGCATGTATATCGAAGGCGAACTGGATTAGGTTGAGATCCTGAGCGGTGCGGCAGCTGAGGAGGAATCCTGACCCTTCCTGTGATACGTAGACTTTTGCACGTTGACGGGTATCGTCATGAGAGAGATCCGCCTGGAAAACGCTGCACAACCTTAGCGGTGCTCAGTTGCCAAATGCATACACCTGTACGTTGGTGTTGCGGAGCGCTGGAGGGTTTGGCAAACCGCGGTAGACCTTTTCAGCCATGAGGTTGATGGTGGCTCCGGTGTCAATGAGCGCGGCGACAGAGTGGTCTTGCACTCCAATATTGCAAATGGGTGCGGACTGTCGGGCGGCCGTGAGCGTGTTCAGCATCCTTATCACGTGAACTGTGGCCACATCGTCTTCGTGCAAGTCGCTGTCGGGGTGTCACCCGGGTGCGGTTCGACTGCACGCACTTGCTTCTGCGGGCCTCTAGGCCGCCTTCTTTGTGATGAGCGGCAGACTTTAGAGAAGTGATTCTGTTTCCCACATGCGCTGCAGGTCTTGCCGTTGGCCGGGCAAGCCCCAGTATGCGGGTACGGGTCTCCGCACCATCCACACGTGCGACTCTGTGGGTTTTGTCTGGTTAGATGGGGCGCCGTCTTGGGGAGCTTCGGTCGGGACTCACGCATTTCTGTGCGCAGCGCGTTCACTGGTTCTTCTTTGACAGTTGTTGACGAGGTAGGGTCCATGTGGGCTGCTCTTGCCTTGGATAGTTCCTTGGAACGCCGTAGCGTCAGGATCTCCCTCATGGGCATGTTGTGCTCTTGCAGGATGCGCTCGCGAAGCTTGGACGAGGTGCATCCTTGGATGAACTGCGCCTGGATCTCGTCATCTTCATCTGGGAGGGTGCATGTGCTCGCCAGTTGCCTGAGACGCTCGTAGAATACATCGACAGATTCGTCCGGCAGCTGCCGAGCTTGGCGAAGGAGGAACCGTTCGTAGTCTGGGTTGGCGTAAGGTTCGAAATGAGCGGTGATGGCATCACGCATGGAGGCATAATTTATTGGGGGTCCAGCTTCCCGCACAGTCTTGGAGATCTTGTGTATGTCTGCTCCTCCCAGGTGAAGGAGCATGGGCCGCCTTCGCGGCACCGGGATGTCTGCCGCTTCTAAATATGTTTCCAGGCGCTCTACCCACGCCTTCCAGCGCGCTGCTTGGGACGGGGGACGGCTCGTGACGGTGAAAGGTCCCAGCTGAGGGACCATCATCATAGTGTAGAGATGCAGCGGTGGGCACTTGACTGAGCGCTGTGTTGCGGTAGATCCGTGCGTGTAGCGCTTGGAAGGTTGCTGTGGCACCGGCTTGAGTGTGCAGCACCGAGCAGAGCTCCTGTCCGGTAACGTGTGAGGGCACTGGCGGGGTGTCTTGGGGTGGGAGTTCACTGTGTTGTCTGCAGACAGGGTAGGTGGTGCCTGTCTGTACTGTGAGCTTCAACCGCTTGGTCAGGCTATGAAGCCGCCGGGCTGCTTGCTGGGCCTCTTTAGCAGTGTCACCCCAGGGTAGGAGCTGGGAGGCGGGAAGGCAAGGGGCTACCCCGAGCCCTGGATGCAGCTGGCGGTGCGGTGCTGAAATGGCCTTGGAGGCTGCAGGCCATGTGGTGTTGAGCACGGGGCAGTCACGTGGAGGCTGCCGTAAGGGGAAGGCTCTCGCGGGCCTGCAGTACCCCGCAGCACAGGTAGGGGCGCTGCGGCGGGAGGCCGGCGATGCGTGGTGCCGTCGATAGGCCTCGCACGCACTGTGCAGGAGCGGGAGCAGGGGCGAGCACTCACCGCATGGAGCCTTCTGGCAGTCACAGAGCAGAGCTGCCACCGACTGTGGGTGGCAGGCGAGCGGGACGTTTGCCGACAGCGCTAGGCCCAGCGAAAGCTGCGCAGCGACAGGAGGTCGAGGTAACGACGTTGCTTTGGGCGGCCGTGGCGCCGCAGCGGTGACGGCTGGGTGGTCCCTGAGATGTCGGTGAGGGGCTTGCAGGGGTGACCGTGGGACGTAACCACCTCGTCACCAGTGTAGTGTCATTGAATGAGGTGGCAGGCTTTGTGGTGGTAAGCCTTGTGCAAGACCGGGACATACACATAGGGCACACACACTTAGTATGGTAGTGGCCAGTGAACTAACCACGCCCGGTGTCCCGGGCTTTTTATTAACTCCTTCTGCGCTGGAATGGTGCACGCCAGCCCAGCTCATTACGCTTACGTACAGGGGGGGAAATTGTAACAGGTGTCTTCCCCGCTAGGCGGGAAGAAATGGTCTTGCCCTGACGCCTACAACATTACACCACCCTGGGGAAAATTATTTTATTATGGCGTTGCCCTAGAGCAGATCAATTCTCAGAGAGCAGAAGGCACTTTACATAGCAAGGGGTGCTGCCATTTTGGTGGTGTCTGCTTGCAAATGGTACACCATGCCATTTACCTACATTATTTCTTCTTAAATTATAGGCATTACAAGTTGGGTCATAATTACTGCAAGTTGGGGGTGGAGCTTTATTTTCGGGACTTCCAACAGTAGTATGCAAGTAGTATGCAATAAAGTAGCCATATTACAGCCTATGCAAGTTCCTTCAAGGTCAATAATGGAATGTCATTTAAACTCAAGTGAGCAAAATTTCCACGTGGACAAATGATCTAGGGCTTAACCTAGACAAGCACTGGTTAAGGCAAACATTTCAAAAAATTCTAAATACTTAATAAAAGCAAAAACATATTTTATGACCTCTCAAAACTGCACATTGAATTCAATGTTTTCAGTCTTTATAAACGGTAGGTTTAATTTTCCAAATAAATTTCACTCAGGAAACTCTGAGCAGTCATTGAGTGCATCAAATGGCTCTTACCCAGCACCATAAAAGTCTTTGTGTGCCAAAGCTTGTGGTTTCATACAATATGTGGAATGAAGGAGATAATACAAAAGTGCCTTTAAAGTTTGCTCTTAAGCCATATGCTAGCAAAATTATTCATGTTGCTGTGCTGTAGTGATTAAGGTAGCAGGATTTGGGAGCAACATAGCACAAGGAGGGGTATTTGAACTTTCAGAAGCAACACACAAAGGAGAGAGCTGGAAAACAACCTCACTGTCATGAAGTGCTGAAAGAAAAAGAAAAGAGTGGTATCCTAAATGTGGGGTCTGAAAGGGGCGAGCTAAATCTGCAGCTGCTTTTACCAGCTAAGATGTGGACAATAAGTCTGTCAGCACTTAGCTAGTAACCTCACAACAAAAACATGGCCACTGTTATGTTATGTTGTTATGTTATTTAAATTTAATATAGTGAGTGAATGTCAATGTTCCACAGAGAGTGATGTATTAACTTTAATCACAATTATGTACAGAGACATCCTAAATTTTTTGTGTACCCTGGGCCAAACATATTTTGGTGGCCCCTGTTAGGAAGAGCTTTGGATTTACTATACTATAATGTAGATACCATGGAAGTTAGTAATTGTTATGTCTGTATGAAGTTACCCGAATCAGTAGCTGAAGGATTAACATATCATCATTTACCATTAACTTATGGCATATCATGTAGTATACTAACTAGTTTATTTTACAAAACAGGGAGACTTCAGTATTATTACTCGGATATAGATGTGATATTTTCTGAGGTTCCAATTCGAAAGAATATGAATCCAGTGCTTAGCAGTAAAGATGCACAGTTTATGGGAGAATTTTTCTTAACAATGAAATCGATAGACATAACACATGCACATAGAAGCAATCTAACATGTTCGTTACATGAAGAAGAAAAGATATTTTTGAATTTAGTAGAAGATAGAAGACAAGATTTCCAAAAGAAAGCGTCTGAGCATAAGGCTCATCTGCCACCTTGGGCTGAGAAAGAGGGTAGTTACACACCTGGCAAGGCTCAAGCTGCTATGGCTCTGGATTTTGTAAAGACAGGGAAAATTTGTTTACATAGGTTAAAGACTGAGCATAACAATATTTTCATCGGTACCAGTAAATGTGAACATAATTTCTTAATTCTTGGAGGTTGGGGACTAAAAGGAGGAACAGATTCTATTTTTCCTGGAATTTATTATGTGTGTGGGAATAAGGCTTACTTTAGGCTTCCTGCACGGTGGTATGGAAGTTGTTATTTTGGAATAGTATTTCCAAAAATATACCACGTAAAAAGAAACACTGGGAGCAATGAAAATAATAGCGAATTTAAACGTAGTAAAAGAGCTAGTTTTTCGGAAATTGTAGGTGATATATTCGGTGCATTGATACCTTCAGTGGGAATAATTCTGAACTCAAGGAAAATATGTAAATTATCTACAGTGGTTGATCGCTTATCAACGGACACTGCTGGAGGATTTCTTATGATTAATGCGGAGATGGTTGCGATTAGATCTATGGTTATGCAAAATCGACTTGCTCTTGATATAATATTAGCAAAAGAGGGCGGAGTTTGTAAAATGATTTCGACAGATGATGACGAGGGAAATTAATTATTTATTTAATTTTCTCCTCCTCATAGTCTGTCGAAATCCGGCCACACCCGTCCCTGATGGAGCAAGAACTCACAATGAGACTTGCTCGTAAGCAATCTTCTCACAGTATTAATTTATTAAACTTTGTAATGTCTTTACTAACCAATGCACACAAGAACACTATCCTAGAGAAGCTTGCCTATGTGTTTAAAACTAACAAGTAACGCTTGTCTAAATCTAAAATGGCCGCTAAGCCTGGGAATTTCATTGCGCATGTGTCAACCATATCAGGTGGTATGACGTCTTTCTTTGCTTGGAGGGAAATCCTTGCTTCTGCGCAGTGTGTATTAAAATGGCTGCTTAATGTTTTCACATGCTAAAGCTTGTGCATATGCTGCAATTAAAACTGTGGTATTCTAATGCTATTAACGTGGGATAGATTTATAAATAAATGGGAATAGAGTAGACAAAGTGGGTATACAGTGAAACCATTTATATTGTGATTTTAATATTTTCTTCTTTGACTTTTATTAGTTCGTAAATGGGCCTGGGTTGGTTGAACTGCAGCTCGAGAGACATTAGTTCTGCACATGCGCCCTGCAAAGCTGACCAGAGGAAGCGATGAAGTCAACTTGGAAGTCCTCCAAGGTCGCAAAGCCTGGTTCACAAGTTCATCTGAAAAGTACCTGAAGTCGAAACAAATGTATACAAAATGTATTGCGGAATCAATGGGAAACGGGTGGGAAATAAAGCAAATGTATTAATTGTGAGGGGCGGTATTTTAAAACAATGGGCTTAAAGAAATTGAACTAAATTGACATGGTGTGAGGATCAACCCCCTGTCCCCGTCCAATCAGAAGTAGTGGGCCCATAATTTTGAAACATTAATGGGAGGTACCTGGGTGTAGAAGGGTATAATAGATATAGAATTAGCTAATTAGTTAGCACAGGCGCACAGACACAAGAAGATCAGGTTTTGGTGCTCGACGAGCTGATTGACTGCAGCTGAACCGCTGTCCAGAGAGGTCCTGAGGTGGGGGCGGCGGAGTCTATTAGAAGGAAGACACGGAAGAACTCGAGGAGGAGCGAAGTGTCAGAGAGGGGAACGACGCAGGCGTCGTTGATAGAGAGGTCACCTGTCCTGTCCTGAACCTGGTCCGGAGGTCTTTGGTCTTCATCCTTCTTGGGACCGATCTTTTCCAACTCCTTGGCCAAGGGGTTTGGTTTCTCGCACCTTTAGGTAAATATAAATGCAACCTTTAGCTGTGCTGCTGTCTCTATCTTCTTCTTTCTGAGGAACCGTCATTGATCGATAATTGATTTATGCTTCATCCTTGATATACGATTAAGTATTATGTGGTTCTGTATTTTACTCTGCTAAAACTTAGATAAACATTTTAAAACTTCCTGACTCAGTGATTATTTCAGGATTATGACTTTAATTGAATGTCACTCATTTTAAACTTCCCAATTATCAAAGGGTCCATTGGTAAGTCATTACTCTTCAATCAGAGAAGTAATTGGTAGCAGGGATATTGATAAAGAGTACAACTGACCCACCAGCGGAAATTGCTAGCGTAGTATGAATGAATGGGCCCAGGTGAGTATTCGGTGTATGAATGCTTGTTGCTAGTAACCCGCTGGATCATCCCCACTGCCCCACCGCTCTTACCTGCACGGGCCGCAGCGGGAAACCGAACAGGCAGGTGGAGACAATAGCAGCACAAACATCCTTTACACAGCCCAGGCGACTGTAGTACAACGGCCATTCATATAAAAACAACAGGCAGCAACAGGTTTCAGGTACAAAACAGGCATCACCAGTGAAAGCGTCTCCCAGAGACGGAATTGGCCAAACACAGGAAGGATCAAGTTTGCAAGGTCCCTTCTCATGCACAACAGATCAATGTGGACAGTAACTATGCAAGTATCCATGGCACAAGTGACCAAGAGTTCAAGCACCCCTCACACAGAACAGGCAGAAGCAGGTGCGGACTTCAGTTTCACATTGAGGAAGCGCAGTAAGGGCATCAGCAAAACACTGGCCCTGTCTTCACATACACTGCTAGCTCCGCACATTGACAGACACCCAGCAAGCTTCCCTCACACAAATCACTGTGAAAAGAGAGCAGATACTGTTTTGCTCTACATGAAATCTTTTATGGATGTTTCTTATTGCTAAAAACATAAAAACAACATTTCTCAGCAAAATTTCTATAACAGATTCTCACACATTACTCTTAATAAATATAAATTAATATAATATGGTATTTAAAACAATTTACGTTTAAGAATTATTCAATTACATCAGGGCAGGACAGTCTGCAGCATGCAGAGGCTGAGGCAGACATTTGAGAATATTTTCAGGGGTTTGCCTGCCCTGGAAAGCTGGGTCCCTGCAAGGCCTGGACTGGGAAAGAAAATATGCACCAAAATAAACGTGGCCCACATCAGAGAACCGGATAGCTAAAAAAGTGGCCCACGTTTGCAACTTGGGGCAGTGCTTAACTTGTATAGACACACTCTTTCGTTTTTTTTTGCAAGGTCTGGGAGACTGCATGAATTTGTACTTGCTGTAGACAATGCTTGTGGTAATATCAAGGAAACAGTAAAAACCGGCCCGCCAGACCAAAAAAGCGGCCCGCACACTGTCCTGTTAGACCAGCTCTTCTAGCACTGTCAGAATGCCCTTTAGGGCAGTTCGACCCTGCACTCTGGACTAAATCGACGTCAATTAGGTGTCCCTGAGGTCACAGTTGCAACCCCGGCTGTCCTTTTGCGACCGCTGCCACAGCTCTTTACAGCCCTGGCCTCTGAGGTTCCAAAGGTAAAGTTATTTTATGAATTTCTTTTTAAAACAGCAGCAGCAGCTTCAGGCTGAGCTCTCTGTGCATAGTAATCAGCAAACAATTTCCCGCAGTAAGAGATATCGCCTTAGCTACAAGCACAGGCTTAAGACACCTTGAAGCACGAGGGCAGAAAGGATCCACTCTAAAATGTTAAATAGTGCTCAGCAGGCTTAAGAATGTTTGGGCCAGTGGATATGTGTGTGCCTTGTTCCTGCTGTATAGGGCAGCACATCTCTGCTGTAAGTGCACTACGTTTTTGAAATAGCATGAGTACTACAGTATAGTACGCCTACACCCTCACAGCCACAGGCACAGATGAATTTCCATATATGAAACTGCATATAGGATTTGAGGCCAAGTGGCATCCATCAGTGCATGAAATGAAAGTCCAGCAGAAGTAAGGTGAGGTGGATAGCGAGCAGCAGGTGGGAAGAGTAAAATTCTGAAATCTATTTGATGGTCAGTTACACAACAGGGGATCTGCATTTGGTATGAATCCAGACTTGGGGCCTTATAATGAGTTTGGCGGTGCAGGAGTGGGACCGCCCCGCTCCCGCATCGCCAAACCCGTGTGAGCACCACCCGCCAGATTTTGACGTTTTTCGTCACTGGCAGGCGGTTCTTTGGTGTTCCCACTGCAGTGCCTATAAAAAAGGCACCACAACGGTAACGCCAAAGCAAGTTCCTGTAGGGCATGGACTGTCATGGATCGCGTATCCCTGGCAGCAGCAGCAGTCCCATGGCAGTTCGACCGCCCTTCTTGTAATAGGGCGGTTGGACCACCGGTGCGGCAGTAGCCGCACAGCCACCATGAGTTTGGCGGTCCATTGGACTGCCAAACTCATAATAAGGCCCTAAGCTTTACATCTCAATGTTTATGCATAGAAATAGCTTACAGGAGGCTCTATCATGTGTGACATCTCCGTCCATTTCTGGCTATTTAGACAATCATTCTACATACTGGCCAGATTTACAAACATATTACCAGCAATAATGCCTGCCAGCAGTTCACAAAAGAATTCCTTTCTGGTGTTACTAGATTTACTACTGCAGGTATCTTCACCACGAGTGTGGAGATATCTGCAGTAGTAAATCCCAATCAAGGGGTGGGAAGTGGGTGTTACAAGGCGCGGTTAGCTTTGCACATTTCTGAATCCTCAGAGACATGTATGTGTTAGAACAACTTTCCACTCTGGAAACAGTCGGAAATTCACTGCAGCCATTACTTCCCTTCCTAGATGAGAAGGAAAATGGATCACCCCAGATTTGTTGGGGATATATGTGAGAAGTTCCTCATTCACTATGAAAAATGTTTTTGGTGTGGGGCAAAAAATGTTCATTGCACAGCAGGCTTCATTCTCCCAATGCTTCAATCAATGGAAGGTAGATTTCTGCAGATTGCAAATAACAACCAAGTAGCATTTCTCAAACCTGGTGCAGCTTTTCAGGTGTACTTCTAGGAATGTTTGTGAATTGAAAAATGTAAAAGTATATCTGGCACTATATGTAAATCTCCTTCTGTATTGTTACATTTCTGTTCGTGATTCAGACCGGAATGTTCAAATAAAAACTACCAGTTGCAGAATGCAATTTGCTGTTTACTAAAAATCCTAAATCGTGTCAAAGTGTCACACACGGTGATAGGGTGTTTGGCAGGTATGCCTTGAAGTAACATTAGATGCATTAGGAATCTGTGCTGATTTTTGTTAAAAGAAGGAAGATAAGTTTAATTTCAACTTGCATAGGCCACATTTGAATTTTCACTAATACTACAAATGAAAACAGTGCTACTAATACCACCACCAATATCTTACCCCTACCAATACCACCACTAAAATACCAATGATGTTAGACAGAGTATTGGAAACAGAAATATTGTGGGGAAAAATATTGTGTCATGATGTTAGAGGACAAAAATATTGTGAAGGTAAGTCTCTATAGGTAAGTAAAGTTTTCTATATATAACTCCAAATCTGTGTACCTTGACAATATATATATCTTCAAAGTACGTAGATGTGGAGTTAAGAATGGAAAATATATGCTTACCTATTTGTACTTTCTCAATATTTTGGTACTTGATATTTTTGACACAATATTATGTCCACATAATATTTCTGTTTCCGATATTCTGTCAGTGATCCACCACTAATATGGCCTCCACCAATACCACAATTCTCACCAACACGGCCTCTAAGCATTGGCAAATCCAATAAGACTGGCTGTATTGTGCTATCACAGGGAAATACATTTCTGCATGCTTATGTGTGCACGTGTTGTCACATTAAAGTCAGACCTATTTGCTTTGCCAGTGCTTGTTATTCTTCAAGTTATATCCTAAAGTATTTTCTTCTCTTTCATCCCTGCTACGTACAATATGATGGTAGATATCATCTACTGACACAAGCCCCAATATTATATCTGTGTGGATGATACCGAGATGTAGCTTAAAGTAAAGCAAAACTAGTAGCACTTTACATTTACCCAGCACCTGCCTGAGATCAGGTTATGTATAATACCTGTATTTTCAAGGTAAAAAGTTTACAATTATATTATACTTAATGTAGTATTAAAATCTTGATTATAGATAAAGAAACGTGAAGACTGTGTTTTCTAACTTTGAAAAACTATCATATTGACTGGAAAATTGGCCAGGGGTATAGACCTTTAAATGATCCTATTTTGTGTCAGACTTGTTCATGACTCCAGTACTCAGAGGTACTGTGCCCTCCTTGCATTTTATCTCTGTACACCATGGACTGCATCTCACTGAAATGACAAGAACACATTCAAGGCTTACTGGTAAATGGTGATGTTGGTCTAAAAATATACAGACACAGCTAGCACTTTCAGATTGGGAAACAAATTAATTGTCTAGTCAGTGCTAGTGCTTTTAGAAAATAAGCATGCTATTGTTTATGTAAATCTTCAATAAAAGAATAAAACTGAAGTTTTCTGAGAACCATCCGGTCTCCGCCTAATGTGGGGTAAAATAAGCTATTTGTTTTGTTGTAAACGGCAGAAGATGATAGTGTTCGTCCTTCTTTAATGGCTTCTACGCTGCATGTTGGGAGTAGTGTGAGCAAATGGATCCTTAGATTCTGAGACTTTTTAAGCGTTTAGTAGGTTGTTTGTGCCCCTGCGTGGGTCACAACATTGGAGGCAGTCCTTGATGATCAAAAGTAGTCTTTGCTACAAAAGTGTCTGATGCTCACAATGAGCATGCAGATGGTAGACCGGGTGTTGCCAAGGTAGTTCTTGTGTAGGATACTGGCAAAAGGAGTCCTGATCTAGAGGGACACTTGCAGCGCTGAGCAGGCATGGGGAAGCAACAGTCCTACTCAAGTAGTGGCTATCAAAGGGAGTTATTGTCGCCTGGGTCATTGCGGAGGAAAGGACCTAGCCAGCTCATAATAAGGAAAGCAGTTCACACTGAGGTGTCTTGAGCTCTTCTGTTGGTATCAGCCTCTGGTTGAAGATGAGAAGTAATTTATTTATTGAAATGTATTTGTGGTTTTCTATAGAGTGGACAAAACCCAAAATGGGAGGCTGAGCACTTTACAAAAAGCTATCGTTACTTTAAGCGTTGAAGGTCAACAATTTTACATTGAACAGTGTCTGTATAACGTTATAAACATGATCCCAGTCAATAAAGCAGGTTATTAGAGAACATGGCTTTTGGCTGGTAGAAGCTCCCCAGCATGAGAATATGAGAGGGAGTTCGGGGATCTCAGATGTTTTAACGAGGGCCTTGGTTGGCAGCCCAAGGAGGTAAAAAGGGAAAATGATGTTGGAATAGTAAAAGTTTCATTTCTGTTTTGAAAGATTTTGGGCACCTTAATAAGCATGTAAGGTCACAGGGCCACAAAACGCCGTTGCACTCAGCCCCACAGTACAAATGGACAGGACCACCGATGCACACACATAAAGAAGAGGCTCCAAAGGGGCACCTGTGTCTACTTACCTGAAAGCAAGGTGCTACACCAAGATCAGGCTGCAAACTTTCAATAGGGCCTTACCTAGAGAGCATGTGGCTGCTCTTGATGCAGGAGGTGATTCATCAAACAGCCCCCAACTACAGCAAGAGATGGAAGCAGAAATGCTCCAGCAGAGCCCAGCACAGTGGCCACTAGCAGCAAGTACTAAAGAGAAAAGAGTAATGTGTGCCCAATACTATTCTCATCTGAAGCTCTTGGGGTGGTAGTTCTACCGTATGGTGGGAATTTAAGGGAAATGCAAGTAATCACCCACCCCACCGCCCCCCAAAAAAGGTAATCTGAGCCCAAGGAGTCCAGCGGAACATAATAATACATTATCTGTGCTGGCCGCATACACCTGCATCTTCATCTCCTCTGGACAACAATTTCTCAAAAGAATTTAATTCACCAAATGGGCCATCAGCTCATATACTGTGGTGCTAAAGGCAACACAATCATGTCCTCTATGAAGCTTTTATGGCAACTACTGTTCTCAAAAGCATTGGGAGTATCTAAATTGATGCCCCCCCACCACATATCATTACCTCAGGTAACTACCCTAAGCACCATAATAAAGGAAATCATGACTATTGGCTTCAACATAGGGACTATGGGCACTACCATGTCAGAACGAATATTGGAAATTAGATCATTGAGAAGTAATGTAGCCCCCTTCAACAACAGAGTCACTACTACTGAAAAGCATTTGGAAGACAAAGACAACCATGTGAACAACATTCCTGAATGGGGTCAAAACACAAGGCAGATTCACAAAAAACTTGTTGACTTGTGGGATCAACTCTATGGCACAATGGAGAAGCTCGAGAAACATAATGTAAAGATTTACCTAGCCACACTCACACCAAAGCTTCTGAACATTGATTTGTGCCACCACTGGCATTTTAGCTGGTACACAAGATTAGACCGATGAACACAACAAAAGATGCAGCCATGCCCTACAATACTATCCTTCCTAAATCACAAACAAGCGTGATAGGTGGCAAGACTGGAACCTTCACACTAGGCGGTCACCCTATATCTATAACAGCAGATTTTCCCTCCTAAATCAACATGAAAAGGAAGGCTCTACTGGACCTGAGATCATGATTCTGAAAAATGAGACATAAAATATGGTCTTCTAGAACACTATACAATGTGGAGTACCACAAATGGCAAATCATCTAAATATACTGGACCGGAAGATCTAGAGACGTTCTTAGCCTGGAATAAACAGATATGGAAATCTCCACCGAAATCCACACATAGAAAAAGAGCATCACCCATCAGAATGGAGATTCAGGTTGCAGCAGCAATAAGAACACAGAAAGTTCCAAGGGCACTCAAATACAGAGGGCCTAAACCAAGTCCTAGAGGCTCTCCAACAGGACAAAAGAAAATTCAATTGAACCTTACCTCCAAACAGACTGATGCAGCTCTTTTGCAAGAGACTCAACTGTCAGCCAAAGAGTCAGAAAAACTGAAAAGAGATTGAGTTGGACTGGTCATATTTAGAAGTAAAGTGACACTTGCTCCCGCTCCAAACACAATATCTTAACCTCCATTGAACTATACAGCAGCAATAGCCAGTAAATATTTGTCTTTGCTTATTTTGGATTCTGAAAAAGTGAGGCTTGTTAATACATTCAGAAGGGTACAGTTTTGGATCTTCTCACCCAAACCTAAACCTTGCTCTAAACTCGCCTGACAAAATCCTTCTGATCCACTAGGTAAACACCCCTTACTCCGCATCCGTCACCCCGCATGTTGTTACAACGCGGTCGTTACAACGACCGCGTTGTAACAACACATACCCTTACCCCGCAAGTCGTTACAACGACTTGCGGAGGGGGGAGAAGGCGTTTGATTTAAAATCCAACACCTTCCCTACTGTCCGCACAGACTGGAGTTGGAATAGTAAATTATACTATTCCAACATCCAGCATCCCACTCCCCAAGTCATTGTTACGACGTGCGGGGTAATGGTATGCATTGTTACAACGCGGCCGTTGTAACGACCGCGTTGTAACAACATGCGGGGTGAGGGAAAGCGGAAAAAAGAGGCATATTTGATCCACTATTATTAAACAGTTGAGAATACCCCTTTTCTTCCAAGAGGGACAATTCAGAATGTTTTATATCTAGTTAAATAATTTTTGTTAAATAAACTCGAAGTTTCTACTTAAACTGCCCAATAATCTCGAACGAACACCCAAATATTTATGGAATCTATTACTCTTAAATTCTAGGATTTTTCAGTTTTTCCCAGTAGCACAAGCATTCGTGGATGTACGCATTCTCAGTGAAAAGTGTTGTCATCTGTTTTTTTTAACTGAAATATTTTTTTGGTCAGTGGACCTCCAACAAGTTAAACCACTATCTCTTCCAGTTCTGGAGATTAACTCCATGAAGTGAGGCACTTCCCAGTAATTCTTTATTAAAAATATGTTAGGGCATGTTAGAAATGGGGGTGTATAGTTGGCAGAGGTATGCACCTTGTCCAAGTGGTAACTAGTCACAATATCGAAAAAAAAATATCGACTGGACAGAATATTGAGTTTTTTATATAGAATGGACAGAATATCGAATTGCAAAAATATAGTGGTGCAGAATATCGAAATTCAGGTAAGAAATATCGATTTTCATAATATCGAAGTTAGTAATATCGACAGTCATAATATAGTTGTTAAAAATATCGATTTTTTTTATAGTGTTTTAAGTGTTAGTATATGTGTTAAAAGTATGTATTATTTTTGTAATGTATGTTTGAATTTTTTTAAAGTAAAGAATTTTATGTTATTTAAATTTTGCGTAATTTAATTCCGTAGTGGTTTGTGGGTTTATAGTGGAATAGGGTGGGAAGTAATTTAATTATAGTAAATTAAATATTAATTTTTAAGAATTATTAATGATTTTTAATTTAATTTTGCGTTTTAGTTCTGTAGCGGGTTGTGGGTTTATAGGGGAATAGGGTGGGAAGTAATTTAATTGTAATTAAGTAAATATTTATTTTTAATTATTGGTATTGATAATTAATTTATTGTTAATTAATTATTAATTGGTAATTAATTTTTATTAATTGGTAATTAATTTTTATTAATTGATTAATTGATAATTATATTAATTGTATTAATTTATTATTCGGAGCAGGTTGTGTGTTTATAGGGGAATAGGGTGGGAAGTAATTTAATTGTAATTACGTAATTATTGAAATTATTTTTGTGTATTGATAATTAATTTACTGTTAATTAATTATTAATTGCATTTTTTTATTACTTATTAATTTTTGGTATTGAAAATTAATTTGTTGTTAATTAATTATTGATAGGTAATTAATTTTTGATAATTAATATTTATTGGTATTTATAATTAATTAATTACTAAATAATTTGTAATTAGTAATTAATTTTTATTAATTTTTTATTGGTATTGATAATTAATTTATATATATTTAATTATTAAATCATTATTTTCCCTACTGTTGCACTCATTGGAGGGGGAATAGTAATTTTTACCCCTACGCTATCCAACACTTTTCCTACTGTTGCACTCTCTGGAGTGGGAATAGTAATTTTTACCCCTACGCTATCCAACACTTTCCCTACTGTTGCACTCACTGGAGTGGGAATAGTAATTTTTACCCCTACGCTATCCAACACTTTCCCTACTGTTGCACTCTCTGGAGTGGGAATAGTAATTTTTACCCTCCCGCTAGCCAACGCTTTCCCTACTGTTGCACTCACTGGAGTGGGAATAGTAATTTTTACCCTCCCGCTATCCAACACTTTCCCTACTGTTGCACTCTCTGGAGTGGGAATAGTAATTTTCACCCCTACGCTATCCAACACTTTCCCTACTGTTGCACTCTCTGGAGTGGGAATAGTAATTTTTACCCCTACGCTATCCAACACTTTCCCTACTGTTGCACTCACTGGAGTGGGAATAGTAATTTTTACCTACCCGCTATCCAACACTTTTCCTACTGTTGCACTCACTGGAGTGGGAATAGTAATTTTTACCCTCCCGCTATCCAACGCTTTCCTTACTGTTGCACTCACTGGAGTGGGAATAGTAATTTTTACCCTCCCGCTAACCAACGCTTTCCCTACTGTTGCACTCACTGGAGTGGGAATAGTAATTTTTACCCTCCCGCTATCCAACGCTTTCCCTACTGTTGCACTCACTGGAGTGGGAATAGTAAATTTTACCCTCCCGCTATCCAACACTAAAAATATTGAATATTTTTTAATATTATTAAGTTAACATATATATGTATTAAAAAATAAAAATGCATGTTTTTGTTTTAATTTACATTAATTATTTATTAATTTTAAAGTTATTTAAGTATTTTTGAGTATGTTTTACTTAATTATATTCATTATTTAATTATTTTACAATACTTTTAAGACATTTAAAAAATTCGATATTTTAACAAACTATATTATTTACAACGATATTTTGGATTCGATATTTTTGTACTTACCTGTTTGTAGATAGGAAGTCGATATTCTGTCATTCTATATTTTTTCATCGATATTTTGGCAGGTCGATATTTTGCTCCTCGATATTCTGTCAGTGATCCTGTCCAAGTAGGGACCCCTGCTTCTAGCCAGAGAGCATATGCACTTTAGCACTGACTGGCAGTGGTAAAGTGCCCAGAGTCCTATAGCCAACGAAAACAGGGTCAGAAAAATAGGAGGTAAAAGGCAAAAAGCTTGGGGATAAACCTGCAAAAAAGGCCAGTCTACCAGGTCATAAGTCATATGTATTAACCATAGGCAATATAATACTAATTCAGAAATGGTTTAGGAGGTACCCATGAAAGCATTCATTTTTAGTGTCGCAAAATAGAAATGGCAATTGTCGGATGCATACCAGGGTGATATGGTTGTAAATGTGATAAAACTTCATCAGCACTTACTGGAGTATGGAAGCAGCAACACAGCTGAGTGAGGAATGGGTGGTTCTTTGCAAGTGCAAGGATTTGTTTCTCAGTCATGGTGCATTCTACATCATCATCTTGCAGAATGACATCTTTTTTTAACACTTTCACAGCGTATAAATCTCCTGTGTTTTTTGATTTAGCGAGCATCACCTAAATCAGAGATGAAACAAGAAGTCACCATGGAACAAAAATTAATCAGAGAGTATACCACTATGCTATTCAGAAAGATCTAGAGCACCTTGCTGCAATTCACTTTATGAAATAATGTCATCAGTTAATTTCACATATGCCTAATAGCCTCATTAAAATGTACAACATTCCTTAAAGAAATCTTTTTATCACCTAGCATCCTCCTCCCCCCACGCTTTCCTTGAGACCATTTGTCAATCTCTTGAGGTCTACACAAGTAGATATGTGTTATAGATGTTTGAGAAAAACAGGTACCTCTAGTTGCCATGGTGATCAGACTCTACTCCAGGCCATCACTGGAAGCAGTGTTGATAAGAACCAGAGTGACTTGCAATGGGGTCAGAGAGCTGTGGTTTTCTGTGAATGTTGGCAAAGGGGCCTAGTCACAAACTGCATTTTGTAGAACGTGGAGTAGTACTACAATAGAACTGCTCATGTACCGCAAAATACTAATCACTAACCTATTGGTATTGCCAATGTTGTTTTGACTTAATTAGCTGCCACCAATATGAGCACATCTATAGGGGCCCTCTTGCAATGTGTTGTAAAAAATTACAAATGCATTAAAAGATGCTCATTATCAATGCATGTGCATTCAGTAGTGGCTATATTGGAATGCCTAAAAACTAGCAATATTTCTTCAGGAGTGCCAATTGGTGCTAAAATATATGTGCCACCGTCATACAATTTAACTTGAAAACTGTTTTCCTCAACACTGTACCGATATTGGCAATCTTTTATTTTCTCAAAATAACTTTAATAGGGTATGAAAGTCTCAAAAATCTAAAGTGCTAAAAACTTTGCAAACTATGAGTGATAATGACAGTATTCACAACAATTACAGGAAATTTGCAATGGAAATGTGTGTACACTCCTAATCTGCAACGAACATCATGTCCTGAACTCCAGTTTCCATTAGTGCTATCTCCTGGTGGAATCTACGCATATACTTAAACTTTGTGAAAAAGACTTTAGGCAAATATATTTGAGATTTACCCAAATTGCCACATACAAAGAGTTGAGCTCAATTTGGCCTGAAGTTTAATTTATCAAATTTGTGCCAAAAAGTATGTGAATAATAGAGCAGTACCAAGTTCAAAGTAACTGAAAGTTTCAATTTATTGCTAATGAAGCTCCAGGAAATACTTGACCTATTACTCCAGAATTACTCTCCAGAGCTCACAATTCACTGTCATTTCGTGAAATTAGAAAGCCAGTTAGCACTTGAGATATCAGTAATGTGTGATTGATGTAACTAAGCTATTGACCTCTCAGTGAATCCAGTTTAGGAGGTGGTGACCAAAATAGCAGCTGTATATCTGATATATCAGTATTGAAAAACAATGGTTTCAAAATGCACCTTGCTTCATTCCACTCTTTGTGGATATACGACTAGCACATGTTCCAGTGTTTTACAGTCTCACCTTAACCCAAATGTTTGTTGATTCCATTTTTATTAATGTCAAAATGTTCTGACCCATACCCCAGACATCTAATGTCACACACAAAAAGCGATCTGTGCTTCAAAAGACATCCTAAAATTTACTTGAACAAGGTTTTCTGATGAAATTTCATAGACAAAAATATCGATGACAAAAATATCACCGAAAAAATATTGAAAACAAAGTGGGTTTGTGAGTGGTTATGTGGGTGTGTGAGTGACTGTGTGGGTCTGTGAGTGGGTGTGTGAGTGGTTTTGTAGGTGTATAATTGGGTGTGTGAGTGACTGGGTGGCTGTATGAGCGGGGGTGTGAGTGGCTGTGTGGGGCTGTGAGTGGATGTGAGAGTGGCTGAATGGGAGTGTGAGTGGGTGTCTGAGTGACTGTGTGGGTGTGTCAGTAGCTGTGTGAATGACTGGGCCAGAACGGAACCTCACCTGCCCCTTTATCCAAAAAGAGTTCACAGTTTTGCACAAAGGGGTCGATTCCGATTCGGGCCGGAAATCTCTCCGACCGAGCCGGACCCGGAGAGATTTCCGACCGAATCGGACCCGTGCAGTCCGACCGAACGAGTCCGATGCATTCGTATGCCACCGGACACGAGTCGGTCGGACTCCCATTGAACTCAATGGGAGCCGGTCGTACAACGCGTACGCGGGCTCCCATTGCCTCAATGGGTGCGAGGCGGACAAGGGCGCCCCTACAGCGAGTACGCCGCGAGCGCTCGCGGCGTACACGCACAGGTAGGGGGGACCCATGGGTCCCCCTGTGTGCGCCTCGCACGGGTACGCGTACAGGGGGTCCGACACGGACCCCCAAAGTACGGCTCCGACAGCGAGTTCGAGTCGGACGGCGCGAGTCGGTCGGAGCGGTCGAGGTGCGCATCGTACTTACCCGGCCGGAAAACGTCTCCATTGCGCGGTGCGAATCGGGTCCGAGCGAGTCGGTCGGAGCGGTACGATCCGGGTACGAGTCGGTCGGAGCGGTCGGGTCGCCCGGACGAGTCGGTCGGCGAATTCGCATCGTACTCGCTCGGCCGGACCCGCGTACGATTCGGTCGGGAAAAAGGGCTCCGAATCGGATCCGGTAAAGCCGAATCCTATTCGGAGCCCTACCGGCCGAGACGGAATCGGCCCCACAATGTCTACCCAACTGGAGTACTTTCTACTGGTTAATTAGTAAGTGCTACCTCGTTGAGTAAATGCCTAGTGCTTATTCTCCACTACAGCTGGTTGAAAACTAAACAATATAGGGTTGTGATCTGAAGTAATCCAGGGGCATACCTCAATTTTAGCTGCAGTTAGAATATTACTATTAGCAAAGGCCAGGTCTATTCTGGAGTATTGCTTGTGTGGGGCAGAGTAGTAGGTATACCTGGGTAATGTAGGATGGAGTGTACGCCATACATCAAATAGACAGTGCAATCGAGCCATCTCCAAAATTGAACTTCTAACTTTTACCATTCTTGGAAAAGCCACCCTATTAGTGGAATCAATACTATAATTCAAGGTACAGTTGAAATCCCCCATGATTATTAATTCACCCTGCCAATCTAATAATTCCAATATTAAGGTGTTAAAAAGAGTGGAATCATCGACATTGGGCCCATACACTGCGCAAAATACATATCTTATGTCGCTAATTTCCAATTGTGAGATTACCCATCTGCCACATGGATCAGAAGAAACCTTAAGAACATTACATCTTAACCATTTATCTTTTAAGGTAGGTACCCATCTGATTGGGGCGCCCTGGGATGTACAATCTACTATCTCAAGACCCAACTGCTTAAACAGACCCCTATCCTTGTAGACCAGGTGCGTTTCAGTGAGAAAGCGCAATATGCGGCTTATGTCGTTTGAACTCCTCCCTTACTAGTTGCCGCTTAGTTGCTGCATTCAGCCCAGCTACGTTCCAACACATACATTTAATTGCCCGTCATTAAAAATTATTAATTTCGAAAAGATGCAAGAAGTATAGTAGAGCTTAGCTTAGACCCTGATCCAGTTCTCTATAATAGTACTCTCCTAAAAATCTAAAAAAAGAAAGTGCCCCATATCCCAACTAACGATTTGTGTAATATTTATATCAAATTTACTTAGTACCCTTTGGCTTTTCCCCCCGTAATCCCCACCTCAGGCCTTCCTTAGACCCACCCCCTCCCTTGCCCAAACCCTCCCTCCCTCCTAGTTATCTAGGAAAGGAATCACCCCCTTTATGACTGTCGATGGATGACAGCCACCAAGGAGCCCAGCGTCCTGGGCCCCCCGCAAGCGAAGTCAGTACTATCAACAGTTAAACAAAAAAATGTTAAGCATAGAAAGAAAAGAGGGAAATTTTTAGATAGTTTAGAATGATTGACACTATTTGACACTATTTTTTCACCCCTATTTCTTCCCCCTTCCCCCCTTTAGTTTTTTAGGTTTTTTTCCCACCCTCCTTGAACCCTCTTAGAAAAACCCTCGTTTCGACAAAAAAGATCAGTTATTTTTTTAGAGTATTGTTGCCAGCGGTTTAGAGCTTGTCTATCTTCCAAATCCGAGTGAAAGATCTGGGCCTGTCCATCTTTGATAACCTTCAGACGAGCCGGTGCTTGCAGAAACACTTGTGGGGATCATTAAGCTGTCGCATCCTCCATCTTTTTTCCACTGTGCCCTTGCACAGATCTGACCTCACAGTAAAAGAGATTGAATCAGCCACCACTGGTGTAGAGGGCCGGGCTTTAATAGAGACTGCCTGTCGCAAGAGAAAGTTGCCAAAGAAAATGAGGATTGGGCGTGATTTATGTGAGTTAGAGTTAGACTGATCCAGTTGGTTCAGATAAATTGGTAACCTATGCGCCCATTGTATATGGGAATCCCAGTCCCAGTCTGCCAAGTCTGGGAAGACGGTCTGAAACAGCTGTACTACAAATGCTCGTGGATCCGAGCCCTCCTTTCCCTCAGGGACTCGTAACAGCCTTAAGTTGTTCTGGCGCTGTTGATTTTCCATGTCCTCAATTTTCCCCTGTATGACAACTAGCCGATTATTGTGAGAACGTGTTAATCTAGTAGTAGCTGTCACAGCTTCTTCATTATCTGCAAGATGCTGCTGTAGTTCCACGATGTCATTAGTAAGAGAGGCCACCTTGCAGGTCACTTCAGAGAGTGATTGCTGGATCGACAGATTATCTGCCCTGAGCTGCGTGTAATGCTCCTGTGCCTCTGCTCTTTGCTCCCGCAAGGCCTGAAAGATAGACCGAAGTGATGGCTCATGTGGCTCTGGCGGTTCGCCACCAGATGCCGAAAGCATAATTTCTTGGTTTGTTGCCAATGGGGCAGTATTGGAAACTGGCAAAGAATCTTGCCGTGTAGCGCAAATGGTAAAAGGATGGGATTCCAGCTAACATTAGGTTTGCCTTCTAGGCCAGAGTTTGAAAGTCTCATAAATAATTGCCTTAACCTCCCCCTTAGAGGTAACCCATTTGCGCCAAGGGCTCTCCTCTGCTGCTCCCTTCCCGCGTGTTACTTTAGTGCTGTGTAGTCGTGATTGGCTTTGAGAGTCTATATTTATCTTACAGCTACGGACAGGTTTGGCAAGCTTAAAAGTGTGCTTTTTTTGGTAGAAGAAACACTAATCAAAATGTCAGAATCCTCCAATGCATCTAACGTTGGACAATGTTCACTCTGTAGTAGTAAAGGTGCAGCAGGGGAGACATAAGCCTCATCAGGTGAGATAGTATGTGTATCTTGCGATTGCTCAGCTCTTTTTGAGAAGGATGTCACCCCCCCCCAGTCGACTCCCAACTGGCAGCTATCACTGGCCCATCTATCGGATCAGTTAGAGCAGTAGTCCAAATATCAGCACTTAAAGTATGACAATTTACCATATTGCCCAGCCCTTCTGTAGAAGCTGGCAATGGTGGAAGGGAGCATTGCTGCAGAACCAGAGCTAGAAACAGTAACATCGCAACTAACCTCTTCATTGGGAGCATGTTGAGAAGCAGTCTTTGACAGCGATAACGGCAGCTGAGGTGGTGAGTATAGCTGTGGTCCCTCATGTAGAGCAGTTTCAGAGCGGCTGAGTATTGAATCCAAATTTGCAGAAGCTAGTACGTCGTTTAAGCCGTCAGAGCACTCACCACCCTTTTCGCCAAAATTCCGCTCATCGCCTAAATGAATCACCTCTACTGAAGTATCTGCCATATCCATTTCAGGAACCGCTGAAAAAAAGTCAGCCGCTTTACCAGATTGTAGCAGCTTCACAGTAGGTTTCCCCATATGAGACACGTTCTTTTTGGCTTGTAGCTCCAGAGAGCAAGTCTTGGCGTATCCATTAGTTTCAGCCGGTCTGGTCGACGCAGCTCCAGCAGAAGCAGTAACCGAGTTCCGAGCAGGGCGCCCGCCCTTCGAGGAGCCAGTCTTGGGAGGAGCCATATCATGGACTGGGGGCAGAAAGAACGCAGAGAAGCCAGCACTGAAGCAGCTCAGCTGGTGGGATTTCACGAAGAGTCTCCAGAGGCGGCGCGGAGGCTGAGTACACTAATACTGCATTGAGCAAATTAGTTTGCTGTTATGGAGGTTTTTTCTTAAAGAATTTCTATCACCTGAATAAACATCGGGGTGTTCAAACAGTTCAAGCAGTTCAGTTCGGTCCCAATCAGTAGCGTTAGCTCGCCTCACATCGCTTGAGAGAGAGCTCGGTGAGCGCGCCCCTCCCAGCGGAGTCAATCCGCCATCTTCCTTTCCCCGGCAGTCACTTAGGTTCATTTGCATACTATAGTTTCGCTGGGAAACAAAAGCCTCCCCCACCCCACATCCTCCTCAGCACTTCCGTAAGTGTCAATTCCCTAGAGTCAAAGACCTCTAGATCAATTGTGGGCAGCAATTTTTCTAGTCTGGGGTGATTTGATTCAAAACAGTAAACACTCTCCACAGGTTATGGAAGGGGGACATTTCATGGATCAAATCTTCCTGGTCTAGTAAAATCAGTAGTAGCAGCAAGGGGAGTAACCTGTTTTTAGCAGTTTTGCCAGGATTCTGCTAATTAAGTTGATACACAATAGAGGCCTGGATGAGTCACAACGGTCTGAGTGATTACTAGGCTTCAGGACTAAAGAGTGCTTCCTTTCTAGTGTCGGGTAAGGTTTCCTTCCTGAGGGCCTCCTAGTACATCAGCAGAAGTTAAGGAAATACATTTTACCTGATATCTTGTGGAATTTACAAGTGGCTTTGCTACAGGTGTAGTCCATTATGGTTTCAATATTTTGTCAGTGGACAGTATGAAGCAAAGTTAATCCTTCCCTTACCTTCAGTCCATCTGATTTAAGATCTGCCTAAGCTATTCATGTAGAAATTGGTTTTGTTTTGAATGCAACACCTTGTAATAGGTAGTAGCTACTGAGTTAATGTCCCTTTTACTAGTGAGCATCTCAGATATTTGCGTTTTCTGTAATCCATATGATGTCTAAGAGTGTGAGCAGCTTTGAGCAGCCTTGTCATAGTCCTGTCAGGCATTTTACCATCTCCATATCTTCTAACTGCAACGTTGTGATACATCATGACTACCTCCCTTTCTACCACCATTCTAAATTACTCAAGGCATTTCCTAATTTCCACTAGTATATCTGCATCTTGGTTAAATAATACTGCAGTTCTAGTGCCTTTATATTTGCTTCAAGTCTATGTCCCACATCAGTGCCCTATTTTCTGCTGAGATACAAACACCTCTATGATTTAAGAGCCTCCTAGAAAGTAGAAAGACATTATCACCATCAACCTGCATTGTGCTTTTCTCCATTGCACGTATGGGAATCTTTTCTTTATCTCTGAAATTGAGCAGCTGCACAGACCTTGGGCCATCCTGTCAGGGCTACACTGGCAGTGATTTATGAGACCTCTTGGCCACAAACAAAAGCACTATCTTCAAATAACTCTTGCAGCAGGTGCTTTACATATTCTTGCATTTTCTCTGTTTGCTTTTTCTGGTCAATCCTGAGGATCCAGAAGTTATTTCTTGTTGATCATCCCTTCAAATTGTCAACTTTCCACTCAATTTACAGCATGTGTGACTCTACTTTACAAACACCTGCCCTAGATGCGCCACCCTGCCTCTTCAAGACCAGAGAATCTCGGCTCCACCAGGCTGACTATGTCACCCTGCTTGTTATCCCTAGCCCTAATGTGCTCACCTTTGCATGTTAGCACAGCAAGCTTTGTGACAATACCCTCAATGGCCAGCTAACTCAGAAAATTTGGCTTTTGCTTCTTATTGCCATGAAAGTGCAATTTGAATCAGTGCTTCTCAGTCATTTCCAATTGGCAAGAACGTCTCAGTAGTGTGGAACTGTGATATCCCAGAAATGTCTGCAGTGACTAAGAGCACTGCTGCAGAGCTACCAGCAAATTACAGCAGGCTAATGGCCAGGAAAGCCAAATAAAATAGTGACAACTCTATTTGTGCAAATGTACAAACAGGTTCTCATCTTTGCAGAGTCCACCAGACGAACAATTAGAGGTGACAGTTCTCTTAAAGCTTCATGACAGCCAGCACTAACCCTTATAAGTGTTACAACTTCCAGCCAAGGCTTCACAGCTTCTCTTAGGCTCAAGGAACGTTAAGTTATGGCAGACACTTCACCAAGGTCCACAAGGCAATGTTTTCCAAGGCTAATAACTGGAACACAGTGGCGAGCACCTTCCTTCAACATGGCCCTGGTCATCTGTTTGGGTCGCCTTCCCTTTAATCATTCAGTCCCAGCTGTGCTAGGCATCCAACAGTATCCCTTGTTCCCAGATGCTCCAACTGAGATCTGTCTGATCCTTGCTCCTCCAGGCAACATAACTTTCTACATGCTTGACTTTCCACATCTCTGCACTCACTTTCACTGCTATTGCTCTTGAAGTTATTTTTTCAAAATATTGGGGCCTTTTCACATACTGCATTTTGTAGGGATAAATAAATAAAATAAAAATCTGCTTTATTTTTAGATAATTTTATAACAGTCAATTTAATTTACATATAGTTTTAAAAGGTAAAACAAATCATTTTAATTTCACATTATTTGCTGTAGGGTTCTATTTTAAGTCTCTGACTACATTAAATTCCATGGGAGGATGTTGCAGTTTTAATGGTTGGCTATGTGTTATGCTGTACTTACGTATTTACGACTGCTTCTTTTTTGGTGTTGTAACGTACACACGTAAATTTGGCTCGATCCCCTGTTTCAGGGTATGGCGACAATTAAGTCTATACCCTTGAGCAACTTTACATTCATAAAAGGTGGGTTCACAAAAATAGTAAAGTTGCTCAAAAGTGTAAGAGTAAACTTACATATGTAAGGTTACCTTTGTCAATTGGCTCAATGTATACTTCACAATCGCTGAGAATGTTTCAATGTCTAAAATAATTAGAGAAATCAAAAAAAGGCAAAGTTTTCAAAATGTCACAACTGTTGTAAAATTAAAAGTTTGCAAATTTCAGAAAGCCCTGTGGGCAAAATTTTAAATTCACCCATCTCTACTTGATATGGATCCCTATATATGGTCAGGAAGCCTCAAGTGGAGCACTGTATAAATTTCTAAGGGCCTAACTCGGAGTATAATGTTCAACTGTAGAAGCCATATCTCCAGAAGCATAAATTGATGTCAACAGAAAGTCCACAGACAGGTAACAGAAATGTTACAAGTTTTAGGTACTTCTCGCATAGGAAGAAATCATTAAGAGTTGCAATATGCATAGAGATTAGCTGAAGACATTCACATTTCTCTGGATACAGAAAACATACATGTGAAATCATCTCTTCAGATCATGAGTACCGTATGAACTTCTATTAGCACCATGGAATGTTCAGAGCTCCACTGGAGATTATGGAGTGACTCAGGGCCAATAATATCTGGTACAGACTTCTGCTCCAACATTCCAATAGTTGTCTTTCTGTTTCTTCCTTTTAAATTTAGAACATTCCATCCCCCAGTGGGTGGAGTGTTCTAATGCTACCATAGCTTTTTTGCCTCAGGCTGTCTCGGTTGTTGCAATCTCTCTCCCCTAACTAAGGAAGATGGACTTCTAACAACCCTTAAATCCCTCAGCAGTGGGCTGTAATGATATATTAGAACATGGGAAGGTTGTGAACTCCATTGAAGACAATGAAAAGGTTCAGGGCTAATCATTGTCAGTATAGACCTTCTGCTCAAATCTTCCAATGCTTGTCCTTACATTTCTCCATATTTACTTTAGAAAATGTCACCCTCCCTTGTTACAGGCTCTCGCCTGTGGCTCAGGTCTTTTACTCAATAAGTGGGCTTTTAACAACTGTTATAGACCTTGGAAGGCTATAATATAGCCTTATAGCCCGCTGCCTCAGGCTATACCGGCTGTTAAAGGCCCTGATCCCGAGTTATAGGCCCGAGCCGCAGGCGAGGGCCTATAACGAGGGAGAGGGCCTTTAACAACCGGTATAGCCTGAGGCAGAAGGGCTATTAGGCTATTAGAACATTCCACCCACTAAGGGTAGAATGTTCTAAATTAAAAATGGAGATACAAAAGACAAACATTGGAATGTTGGAGCGCTGGGCTTATACCAGCCATTATAAGCCCAGAGCAACTCCATTGTCTTCAATGGAGCTCCCAACATTCCAATGTTCTAATACTGCATTATTCACTTTAGGGAGCACGTTGGGGGGAGGTAACATTATGTGAAGGAATGGAAAGAACATAGAATTGCAAAGATACTTACATATTGGGTTAAAAAATTAGAATGTATCCTAGGACAGTAACAATGGAATGATGCAGTTGGAGAACAAAGCAAAGGCTGGAAAAGCGAAGTAGCCGATGAGGTTTTAAGATGGGAAGCAAGAACATCAGTAACATCTGTGGCAAGGGTACTGTGTGTGCACACGTACTATTGAGTGCATCCAGTGCACATTGGGGTAAGGATGCCCATTATTAATAAAAACCTATGTCTGCAGTTTGTGTATTAATTCTGTGAAGATAAAACAACATGCAAACATGAAAATTCGGTTCACCCACCCTTTCATGTTTCTATACCTATGACCCCACAGGTTCCTCTGATGCCCACTAAGATGGTGGGATCAGTCAAACGCTGCACAAGTCATCGTGGGGAGATTCAGGGTCCCGCTGGGGTGCTGAGTTCACCTACATAGAGATTAACAGCATGGACACCACATTGTCAATATCAGCAAGAGCACACCCAACTTGTGTTTCCATGGGTGACTTCTGACACTATCTGTTTCAATAAGGCCCCAGGGGTTAAGTGGAGGGGAGGTGGACTGCTCTAACTCTACACTATCTCTATGGTGACATGCAGTTACCACTTGCCGCCAGGCTTTTTTGCCAATCCTCCTGTTTATGTATTATGGTGCAATTTCAGGCTCATGGGCAAACGCTTTTCCTCATTTGTAATGGGTCAAAGCCTAAGGAACCACACTTTAGCTGCACAGGTTTACTTTGCACTGCGTAATAGGTGTCACAGAAGATTCTGCACAGACGGCTGCATTCCTTTCTGTAATACTGAATTACCTCAGAAGCACTAAAAAGGACATACAGTCCTATTGTGTTTCTAAGGTCCTTTTCATTTATGAGCCCTCTGATAGTGATTTTCTTAGGATACATTGTGGTCCTCCTACAATGGTTTTTTAGTACTGTACTGTAAACACAAAGGGAAAAGATAGATTGATCATACAAAAAATGCAAATTGAAGACTAAGGTGCTAGAAAAAATGAGAAAACCACACACCTTTCCAAAGCTGCCTTTCCCCAGTACTCGAATAAAGAGGAAGTCGTCAATGCCAAGTTTAGAGTGGGAGACAGTTCTCGCAGATCCATTTTCTTGACTATGGTCACGAGGATGATGATCTTTCCGGTACTGAAATTGAAAAGCATGATTTAAAATCTGATCACAGCATTTGGCAATAAAGAAAGGCATTTAGTAATTAGAACATTCTCTGGTACTTCCAACACATGTGCTGTGCTAACTAAAGGTAATTCCCCTCCTTCTTGCTCTAGGGAAACAGTTACCAAGATAGATCAAACTAATTAAAATGCAAACAAAAATTCATAGTCAACCACATTGATTTCTAAGACAAAACAAACAAACTGAGTAAAGGTCCTTGAAATAACCCAGATGTACACTGAAAACAAATAGGAGCAGAATTCTAAAGATGTCACAGCTCTCAAAACACATATCACCTTATAACTTATAACAAATACATTAATTATCTTCCTTTTTCCTGTTATGATTTCATAGTAGCATCTGGTAGAATGTAGCTATCTATTTTAAGGATTTTGTTTAGAGCCAAATATATATCACAGCCACCCCCTAGATTCACCGTGGCATGATCCAGCACTAGACCCCCCAAAAAAGGCTTTGAACAAATGTTAGAATAGTAAACTAGCTGGGTTGGAATAAATGTGAGTTTAGTCGAAGGAGGAAATTAAAGGTAAAGGTGGAGTAAATTTGAAGCTTACAAAACAGGCAAGTAAGAAATGATAGCCACAGGGCTCCATTCTGAGCCCGACCCTGTTTAACCTGTACATGACGCCACTGGCCAAGGTGATCAGATCTTACGGATTTGATGTCATATCTTACGCAGATGACACGCAGATTCTGATCACTATTGGCCCAGATCCCACTGAAACACAGCAGCGCTTCAATAAATGCCTATCCCACATTGATAGGTGGATGAGCTCCAACCACCTACAACTAAATGGAGCCAAGTCGGAGATTATGCTCTTCGGCAAAGCACAGGAGCACTGGTCCACCGACTGGTGGCCACCCCACCTTGGCCCTTGTCCAACTCCCAAATTGACGGTACGAAACTTAGGCTTCCACATGGACAATCAATTCACACCAGAACATGGGCTTCTATTGGAATTCTCAAGGGCATATTATCAAGCCCATTATCGCCGCTCTAGCGGCAGTTTCCTGCCGCTAAAGCGGCGATAATTTTAACACCGTTCTTGATAATATGCCCCATAGTCTCCTATATTTGTTTTTGTTCCACCATGCAATTATATTCACCCGCATGTTTTTGGTGTTGTGCTAGGTACTCTCAGCACGTGCTGGATGTGTTACAGTGCATATTTTTAACATTTCATGAAAATGTTGCAAAATTAAAATTTTACAATTAATATCAGTTTCACTATATTTCACATGACATTGTTCACGTAAGGTATTCCGTCGTGTAAAACAAATTCACACAAGGCATTGGCAAGAAACTGGCTTGGGCACTAAACATCTCTCAGCGAGACTTCTTTTGTGCAATTCAGTCTCCCACTGGTAGAAATTAGGCGAAATTGCATAATGTGAAATTTTGAGAATTTTTGTGAACATCACTGTTGTGATTTACAATTGGCCCTAGTGGTAATGTTACCATTACATGACAAATTTTCTAGTTAAATTGACAAGAGTCTGCAAAGTGAGTTAATAGGTCGAGGACATGTAAAGAATGAAAACACCCTCCTGAATTTGTGGCTCCTCCCAGAGGGAGCTCTTGTGGTTGACAAGCCATTTGGGGTGCACCTGAGCTTCTAGAGGAACTTGATCTGAAGAACTGGAAGTAGCATGTTAAGACGACCCAAAAGTAAGAACTGCTCTCTGCTGATGAAAGCCAAACAGCTTGAAACTTGTGTCCATAGCTGTCCAGCACCTGGTCCCCCTACATTTGATACTGATTACTTTCAACTGTAATGTAATGTAATGTAAAGGCTATTTATAGAGCGCACTGTGACCAGCCGGGTATCCTGGCGCTGAGAGACGGAAGAGAGCCTGTGATAAAGAGCAGTAGGCATCATACTCTGGGGAAGAGCCAAGTCTTCAATTTCTTTCTGAACGGCATAAAGTCCGTCATCTGTCGCAGCTCCGTGGGTAGGCTATTCCAAAGCCTTGCAGCAGCAACGCTGAAAGCTTGCCCCCCCAGTTTAGCTCTTCTGACCCTAGGCACTTTCACCCAGTTGGCAGAAGAAGACCAGAGGCAACGGGTGGGAACATACCAACTAAATTTCCTCTGCAAAGGTAATGGCCCACGACCGTGCCTGTGAGAATACATACTACATTGTACCGCATATACCATGATGCATTCGAGAGGACTGGTGCTAACATACCAGCAGTGTGCTCCTACCCCCTTGAGACCACCGTAAAGGTCTGTCCTAAAACTCCAAATCCTAGGTTGTCTGTTTATCCTGTGAAAGTTATTAAAAGTAACTTATTTTTACTATTTTTATGATGACTTTCTCTGAAATTTTGGAAAAACAGAATTAAAAAGCAAATGACCAGATCCATGTATTTTAAGATTGTGGTATCATTCTGTATGTCTTAATGCCACAAGCCCCTAATTTAGAATATGGTACTAATAAAAAATTCTATACAATTGCTTTCATACCACATATTGCTGCCTATTTTAAGGCTAGCAACATTACAGATGCTGTACTAGCTCACACAATGAATCCATCAGATTTAAAGGCACCTACCACTACTTTAAACAATTGGAATTACTCCATAAAATACCACAACTCAAAAATAGGGAGTCAATAGTTGCAGCACTGAAACATACTAGCCATAAAGGCTCGTGTCATTTTCCTCAACAGCAGCAGTTATCTCTACTACTTCTGTCTACCTGAATTTAGGTATAATATTAAAAAAAAAATTGGCGCAGGATTATACACTAAACAACATGTCCAGCTGTACTATTTTTCTGAAACCAATACAAATGACCACTCAGGCATTGCTAAAATAAATGTGATACAACAGATGGAGGATTTTTTTTCATCAGCTCCGATAGTGGCCTGCTAATACAGTGGTTTCTGCAAGCCATTCTCATTAGGCAATAGTATCAGCACGACATTAATTAGGACCTGATTGGAGGTCTGTGCAAAAAATGGGTAGTAGCTGATGCAGTAATTACATTACAAAGTTTTTTATTATGCCAATAAACTAAATAAACGAGGCCCTTGCAACTCTTTTCTGCAGCTGTGTACTTCCAGCGAGCACCACTAGATGGCAGTGTTTGTACACCTGTAAAATTGCCAGTGCTTTGACATTTTCCTAACCTTCCCTTCAATGAAAGTTTTAACCTTACTCAAAATACTTGTCAAATTAGGTGGGATTTGATTCAACTATAAAAGAAACTATAAGGTATCTGCAATGTGCCTTAATGTATATTATTTATACAGTTACTATTAAAATAACTGTCAAGCAGCCTACCTCCGATTTCACTATCACATAATGTATGCCACAAATTGTACTTCTGATGGATTAGAAAGCATTTGGGCCCAAATTTACTAAGATTTTGCATCAGAGTTGTGCCACTATAGGTTGGGATTTTCAAGCCAAGCAAATCAAAATTTGAGTGGAATTTCTTTCGAAAAGTAACTTAAGGCAGCTCATAGCGCTGTGTTATGTTAGCTTGCATCTGGGAGGCATTGTTTGGGTGGAGCAAGGGCATTCTCTGGCATCCACCATGTATTTTGATGCGTGTCCATATTAGAGTCAGTAAACATGGGTTTGCGTCAAAATGGTGCGCCTACCCGAGGCTGGCAGAACAAAGAGAAATATCTTTATTTCGCCGTGTTACCTCCTCTTTGCATGCTGAGGCACACATACAAAGAGGAATTAACCTCTAACAATAGTTTTTATGTGCAGGATGTTATTCCTTTCTGTACAAACACTATTCTGACCATAACGGAGACACCCTTGCCTCTTGGCACAAGGCAGCCAGAAGTGCGCCAGCATCACCTTACATCTCACAAGCTCCTCACACATGCCTACAAAGCTCTCCACGACGCAGGACCTGAATATCTGAACCACTGCCTTGCCTTCCACACACCCGCCAGACAACTCAGCTCCGCCCAACTTGCCCTGGCCTCCGTCCCACGGATCCACAAGACCAGAACCAGAGGAAGATCCTTCTCCTACCTCGCCGCCAAGACCTGGAACACCCTGCCCCTCCACCTCATGAAATCCGCGTCGTTGGCACAGTTCAGGAAGGACCTGAAGACCTGGTTCTTTGACTGAACCCCTAGACCCGGATGGATCTGCAGCCCCCCCCCCCTCTCAGAGCCTTGAGACTCTCACTGGTGAGTAGCAGCACTTTACAAACCACTGATTGATTGACTGATTGATGTTGAAACTGCATCATATCTTAGTAGATATGCACATTCTGCTCTCGCCCTTTGCTGCACTGCAATGGAACAGCTTCCCTTTGTGCGTTTTGCTAAAGTTTAGCAAATCTGGGCCCAGAAAAATAAGAAGACGTAAAGATATATTTTTATTTTACCTTAAAAAAGAGTCTGGCTGTAGGGGGAACCTATGCATCAAAGAATATAGGACTGCTAATCCCATTGCAAATTTATGTTTGTGCTCAAATGGTGTGTGCGCAAATCGCATTGTTATTATTGTTATTATTATCAATTGCATTTCTAAAGAGCACCATTACCTAAAAGGCGTCCTGGTGCTAAACATCCTGGAACAGTCAGTCATTCATTACCCCACTACTATCTAGTAAACAGCCAAGTTTTAAGAGATTTCCTTAACTGCCAAAGATCAGGTGATTTCCGTAGTGCTACTGGTTATGTGTTCCATATACGTGTTGCCTGTGCAGAGAACACTCTGCCTCCAAACCGAGAGAGCCTAAGTGGCTGATTACTACTTTGTCGCAGTTGCGCCGGCTCTCCGCTGGCACGGCTGCACCAAAGCCAAGCAAGGACTGCCCACCTTATTACGAGTTGAACTCGTGTAATCCGGACGGTCCTTTGCATTTCCCATGGCAGTGCCTGGAAAACAGGCACAGCAATGGGAACGGCAAAAAAAGTTCCAGCACGGCATGGACGGTGACGTCCATGCCATGCTGGCAATTTGGGGTAATACAGACAGGGGGGCACATGTAGTGCTCCCCTGAATGTATCCCCATGGCGGGGGGCCATGGGGGCCCTGTAGAACCCCCTTTGTACCTGCACAGCCAGCTTGTCATGGCGGGGCTCCCACCATGAAATGGCTGGCGGTACAGGAACTCGTGATATACTCAGCAGGAATGCGCCAGTCCCACTGAGCATATTACATTGTGGCGCAGTTCCGCCAGGGAACTACTGTCCCTTGGGGCAGCCGGTGGTCCTCTGCCGCTGCGACTACATGTGGTCACAATGCGGCGGTCTTATGACCACCGCAATCGTAATCAGGCCCTAAATATTTTCTGTACCAAAAGACCTGCTTTGGTCGGTCTTAGTCGGCAGCCTGGGTGGTAATTCCTAAGCTTATTTCTTAAACAAATGGGATTCATCGTATGTGCAACCCTGTACACAATACAATGAGATTGAAAAAGAATCCTCTTTCTGACTGGTAACCAATGTAGCTTTTTTAGAGCCAAGGAAACGGAGGCCCTTTTTGGGAGATCTAATGCTAACCTAGCTGCTGCCTTTAGGATGTGCAACAGCCATTTAACTAGAATGTCAGATGCACCCAATAAAAATGCATTAGTAACCTAGTCGGATAAGAATAGTAGTCTGAACAATGAGAACTCTATGTTCTGCAGGTTGAAAGGGTAGTAGTTTCTGTAATGTTTTTAGGAGAGCGAAACACGTTGAAGAAAACCTATTGATATGTGAGGTTAACAACAGGTCATTGTAAAAAAAATCCAAAGTTCCGAGCCTCCGAGGATGCTGACTGTGTTTGAGGAGCAAGAAATCATCCACCAATGTTTGTGGTATCTTATTTGCTGAGCAACAGAGTACTTCTCTTGCTCCAGCTATTTGCTGTTGGCGAAACACACACTCAGCAGACGCAATAGCACAAATTCGCCATTCTCATGTTTTGAAATGGGGAATAATATGCAAATCTTCTTAATGTTCCTAAATTCAGATCCGTCTTAGCCACTCAAGAATCATTCCCATATGCCAGCCTCAGAATGTTTACTTAGATATTAGTCTTCAGAAAAGAAACTGAAACAGATCTTTTCAAGCAATCCCTATCTAACTAAATACATCTCCTCATCCATTTATGGGTTGAAGATCTTCTCTAAATGAACATTTAGATCTTCAATGGTCTTTTCCACACCTATGTTTAGTCACCTCCGGATAGATCCTTCCCAGTTATAAATGGTTGAAACGTGTCATTTCATCCTCGTCTGCCCTGTCCTTACAGGTGCACCTGGCTTCCCAGACAGATCTTTTTACTGCCCTCTTCACATTTTTACAAACAGCGGCGACTCCTCCACTAAGGTGGACGAGCGTCGCCCCACTGCTTCTGAGCAGTGCAACAAAGGGAAAAACAAAATGATAATAACAGGATGTTATTATCATTTTAGGTTTCTCTACGGAGCCAGGTTAGGCGGGACAGGGCTGGGTTTCTGCCATAGTGCAGTAGGAGTGGTATATGCACCTTAAGTGGGCATGACGGTTTGGCCAGCCGTCTTGGGCCGGCCAAACAGTCATGCATACTTAGCATGCTCTCCACCGGGCTGTAATGCACAGCCTGGGTGGAGATCATGCACAGGCTCGCAGTCCCCGTCTGGGTGCCGACTCAGGGCGCTTGCACCAATCATGAAGCAGCTGTAATGTTGACAGCAGCGTCGTGATTGACTTAGGAGAGCCTGGGTGTTTTCTGCTTCTGGGAGCGAGGAAGGGCAGAGGACGACAAGAAGTGGGCGCCGTGAACAGGTAAGTGATATTTATTTTTATTTTTCATCCTGCCTGCCACCCCCGTTCCACAGCAGTTGCCACTGGTTGCAAATGTTTCCATTCTTGAACATATCAAAAAGTTAGCATTGGTGCAGGGATCATAAGACTTTGATGAGAAAGGGTAATCAGGCTGTTCATAAATGTAAAATTACATTTGAGTAAATTTACCTCTAAACTTTTGAGAAATGTTACTACTTCTGGCTATTCACTATTTTGTAGGGTAAAGTTACTCAAAAGTGTAGACTTATATGTACCACAACCTGAAACGTGGTCGAGGCAGTAAAAAAGCCATATACACTAATACATTTACTATTAGTAGTGACTTTATGATCGAACTTTACGTTCCACACACTTGGCGGAGATCTACGCAATTGGGGTGAAGTTCTCCCTACAATAAAGTATAGGGAAAATTCTTAAAGTTTATTAAAGATAAAAAAACATATATTTTTAAGTTAAATGTTAATGTCAATTTTCTAGATTTATTTTAAAAGTACAAATATAAAAAAAAAACTGTAGCACATGTCCCTCCCTAAACCTATTCCTAGCCCTCTCTTAACTCCTCCTTGTTTCTCCCAGATCCCTTTCACTTTAGTAGTAAGAATTCCGAATTTTCCAGCTACTCCCCCATCCCTGCCACATTTATTGCTAAAACATACACCTACGCATGGAGATCTTTGCAGTCTGGGCGGAGAGCTTCGCACATAAAAGATAGGAGGCATTGAAATCTGCATGTAGGTTAGTGGATAGCATTGTGTAGTACATTAGGAGTACTATTATAGAATTACTGAATGTACTTCAAAATGCAATTTGTGAATAACCCCCTATGTATCAGAATAATTAAGCTGATCAGTGAATAGATAATGTGTCCTGAGTTCTTATCTTGAATAGAAACATTGAATTCGGGCAGATAGCTATACAATTAATGCAAATCGTCTTACCATATGATTCATACATTTATTCACTTATTACAAAGTTTTATAAAGTGCTGCATGTAGCCTTTTGGTCACTTCAGAATACTCAGTATGATGGTGAAAATGGAGCTTTAAAAAAATTTGTGGGAAATTAGACTTCTATCAGCAAAGTGAGCAAAACCAAGTCCAATGTTCTTTAATCATGGCCCATGGTCTGTATAGAGATTAGTTAAAGAGAAGTCTAGATAGTTCAGTTTTCAGACATTTTCAGAACCACTTGTGATTAGGCTCATATCTCAGGTTACGGACCTTTCACATCCTGTGGTCTTGAACCCACAGCAATATTCTTCAATCTTGAAAGGTCACTGGTTGACTAAGTGCGTGGACACTGTACTGAAGTTCTGGTTAATGTGTAGTGGGGTGCCAGTTTCTGCAGGTTTTCAGAATCATTGCCCCAGGAAGCATTATGGACAGCTGATAGAACATTATATTTGATCCTGCCATCTACTTGGAGTAATAGGATTGTTGCAGAGCTTTAGGCAAACTATTGCTTCTGATTCTGTAGCCTTTTCCGTCCACCACTAATTGTTTGGGGAGACCATTGTAAGTGATCCAGGTGTTCAAATGAAAAAGGCTCTAGCTAACTCCACCAGTCATTGAAAAGGTGTTAGTGTTTTTCGGAATAGTTAGAACTGAAGGTTGGTCCTCTCAAGTACCAAATTGACTTGAGTAGCAAAGGAAAGTTCAAGCTAAAAAGGTGTTCCTATGTTTCTTTCTTTCAGGGAGATTGATGAAGAGTTCCCAAGATCTGGAGGTCATTGAATCAGACAAAGTTGCTTCAATTACTAGAATCTCGTTTTTGGCAACAATCATGCAGAGGAAACTATCCTTCATTGTTAGGCTTGGCTTTTTCAGCAGGTTTACCCCCAGACTTTTTGCTGTTTGGCCTTCCGTATTTTGACCCTGTTTTTGTTGATTTTAGGACTCTGGGCCCTTTGCCACTGCTGATCAGTGCTAAAGTGCATATGCTCTCTGTGTAAATTGTTCCATGATTGGCATATTTGGTTTACTTGTAAGTCCCTAGTAAAGTGCACTGAGAGTGCTAGGGCCTGTAAATCCAATGCTGCTAGTAGGCCTGCAGCACTGATTGTGCCACCCACTCAAGCAGCCCTGAAAAGGAGTCTCGGACCTGCCACTCCAGTGTCTGCATGCAGCTTGTAGCTGCCATGTCGACCTGGCAAGTGCATCCACTTGCCAGGCCCTAATCTTCTCTTTTCTTACATATAAGTCACCCCTAAGGTAGGCCCAAGGTACCCCTGTCGGTAGGGTTCTGTGTATGTTAAAGGTAGGACATGTACAGGACATGTACTGGTGTGTGGCATGCCCTGGTAGTGAATTACAGTGTATTTCGTTTTTCACTATGGAAAGGCTATCTGTCACATAGGAGTTTACTTATAACATCTTATAAGCATAACTTCCCATTGGGACAAGATAGGGAAAGGGAGTTTAGTATGCCTGGACTCAGAGTCTAAAAATGCATCTTTTAGTAAAGATGATTTTTATGTTCTGCGTTTGAAAATACCACTTTTAGAAAGTGAGTATTTTGTTGCTTAGCCATCCTGTGTGACTCCGCTGGTTTGTGGATTGACTGTCTGGCTTTGGAGTGACAGGTGCTGGGGATGTGCATTCTCTCAGACAGCCACTGGGGGGAGGGGATTGATGTGTGTCCTACCTTTCCTGAATGAGTCAGGGATGGGCTGAATAGACCTGGGCTGAATTCAGGAGTAGTGGGAGACGTTTTCACTAGCACCTGAATAGGCCTTTTTCTGCATTTAGAGTGGTGGGAGGAGATTTCCCTTGCACATGAATAGGCCGTGTCTGCTTTGGAAAATGCTGTCTCCACCTCCTGCCAGGAAGCTTGACCAGAGAGGACAGAACTTGTTTGGGCTGAGCACAGACACTCTCTGCCCAAAAGAACAAAGAGAAACTGAGTATAAACATTGGGGCCCAGACCCCAGAACTTTAGATTACTGCTGAACTAAGGAACCTGCCAGGAAGGAGGGCTGGAAAAGCTGTCAGGAGGAACTGCCACTTTGCTGCGTGCTCTGCTGTGTTGACCTGCTGCTTGCTGCTTCTGTCTTAGGCAGGGAAAGGTCCGGATTGTACTTTCATCATCCTGCTGTTAGAGTTTTCTCCAAGGGTTTGAAGTAGAGCGTGCCTCCTGTTGGAAGTCTCAGGGAGATAAAAGACTTCAGAGAATTCGCTGGAATCAAGGAACCTGCCAAGAAGAAGAGCTGGAAGAACTGCTAAGAGGAGTACTGCCCCTTTGCTGTGTTGTTGCTTTGCTGGGTTAGCCTGCAGTTGCTACTTCTGCCTTGGGCAGTGAAAGGACTGGACTGAATTTTGTTTACTTGTGCTGAGTATCTCCAAGGGCTTGAAGGAGAGCTTGCCCCCTGTTCTGAAGTCTCAGGGACCGCAAAGACTTTACTGACCTCTGGGTACCGCCTCTGGAACCGTGGTTTCAGTTACCACAGAGGGGGGAAAGCAACCGACTCCGTCACTGGCTCTGTGTCCTGACGGCACTGCAGAGGGCACCATCCGCATCTCGCACCGCAACCCTGGTCTCACCGATGACAATGACCGCCGCCGCCGAGCCGCTGCTTGAACTGTGACCTGTGGGCACCGCACTTCGCACCGCACCGCCTCCCTTCACTTCGCCATCCTGGTCTCACCGACGCCATCGCTGCACGCTGACCGCGACTTCCGTGACCGCATCGTGGATTGGGGGCACTGCTCATAAGTCTCATGACTCACCGCCCTATCCCACACAGCAGTCCGGACCGACCAACGCCAGCTCCCCGCAACCAGCTCTGTTGCCTGCATCGTGATCTGTCAGCACCGCAATGAGCACCGCCTTCACTCTGCACCGCAGCCCTGGTCTCACCGACCCTGCTGGACGACCGTCACCGAGCCGCTACCTGCACCACGACTTGAGGACACCGCACGCCGCACTGCTACATTTCGCATCGCAACCACGTCAGTTGCCACGGCCGGCCCGCACCAACGTGTCGGCCGCAACACAAAAGGTACTGTTTACGAGTCTGCCGACACCCCCGATCGGCTCGGTCAGATGGAACTGTTGGATTCTGTTGTTTTCAGTACCGCGGTAGCATCGGACGGAGCTACCGACTTCAAGGAACTGTAATTGTGAAGTATTCTTGCAAAGTGCATATTTTTAAGTAACTGTATGTTGGATTTTAATCGTCTTGGTCTTGTTTCAAAATATATAAAGTATTGGATATTTTTCTAAACTGGTGTGGTGTCCTTTTGTAATATTTTCACTATATTAATATTAGTTATGTGCAAATGCTTTACATACTGCTCTGAGATAAGCCTGACTGCTCGTGCCAAGCTACCAAGACGGTGAGCAGGGGTTATTTTAGGAGTGTAACCCCCTCATCCTGACTAGGTGGAAGGGTCCCTACTTGGACAAAGGTACAAAACCCTTGCCAACTAGAGACTCCCATTTCTAACATTGGTTGTCAGCGGTTAGGATAGGACTTGCGTTTGCACTTGACTTACAGTGATTGGTGTACACTACTACCATATCGCAGACCATTACGTGCCACATACTATTTTCTTCTTGGTCTATTTTTTTGATCCCATCATTTATGAACTTGAACTTGCTATTGCATCATGCCTGAATCAAGAACATCATCTGTTGCATACTTGGAAGTGGTGTTTGAGGAGGAGACGTTAGAAACCCACAACGTGAAGGAGTTGAAGGCTATTTGCAAGAACCTCAAAGTCCAAATCAGGGACCTCACCAAGAAAGAGGAGCTACAAAAGGCGCTGAGGACATGGGTGGCAGCCAGACATGCCAGTGGGCAGTCTGGAGATCTCAGTGTGGAGGCGGAGGAGCCTATTCCTAGGATAGATGTGTTTTTGGGAGGGGGGAACCCTCCAGGCCAGGCAGCAGTGGCTTGTCCCCAGAGGAGCTGGCAGACAGGCGGGAGGCAAGGAAGTTTACACTGGAAAAACTCCGGCTGGAGAATGAGAGGGAAGGCAAAAGAATAGCCATAGAGGAAAGGAAAATGATCTTGAATCATGTACGTAAAGGGAGAGAGCTGGAGCTGGACTGGGAAGCCAGGAGGGCTAGGTCCAGCCCAGAAGGTGGCAGCAAATGTGTTAGGTCCAGTACTGAGGATGAGGTACACACACACAGAGACTTGGTGTCCTGCTTCAAGGAGGGGGTTGACATACACCAGGGGGTTCAGGATTGTGAGGTAGCTCTAGTGGTGCGCAGTGTCCCTGAGGTGGATTGGGGAACCTGCACAGGGGATCATATTCCTGGTGGTGGGAGGGACACTTTACTGACTCTAGCTGAGAGGTGCAGGTAGAGGGGTCCCCCCATGGTAGAAGCCCAGGTAAGTGAGTATGGAGACCAGCCAGAAGAGTATGGGTTGAGGGACAGCAACAGTCAGACACTGTCTCACCAGTCTTGCGAGAATGATGTGGGGTACTTTTCTGAGGCACTGGATGGTTGGGTGAAGGGTAGTTTGGTTGATACATGTGAGGGGCTGTGTGATTTGGATGCTGGAGAGCATATGTTCAGTCCCTGTTTTCCAGAGCTATGCCAGCACCCGGTGGAGTGTGAGTTCTATGACCCCAGGGAACTTGCACTGGAGGCAGACCTTCTGGTGGATTCCAGAGGGTCTGAAGAAGCATCTGGGGGTGATCGTGAAGGAGGTGGATCAGGTTTTCCCCAACCAAGTGAGGTAGGGGAGGGTTGTGGTAGCCCAGATAGGTCCCAGAGTAGTGGGAGGGATGTAGGATCCCACATCCTTTCTCAAAGGAGAAGGAGTGGGAGTGGACTGCGTCCTGAGGTGCCCGAAACCCAGTCCCATGGCCTGGTTGGTTTCATGAGTAAACACCAGGCGGGGGGCCTATTCTTTACCGGGAGGCCATTCCCTGAGGGGGGTCCCAAGGTGTCGGGTAAGCAGGAGGAGACTGCTGTAACAAGCGTTTCACCAGTTCTGGTGTCTGGCAGCACCGCGCCAGTTGGGAGGGTACATGAGTCCAGAGAAAGGGGTAAGAGGGGGAGACAGTCCCCAGTGGAAGGACCAGTGGGTCAGGGGTTGCCTGCTCTGAGGTCAGGGCACCCCAGGACTGACCCTGGTGAGGCCACTTCTGGCCTGGGGGTCTTCATGCTCTGTCAGGTGGACAGGAGGCTGGAGACTTGTGCCAGGCAGACTCTTGCACAACTCATGAGAAGTGTGTTTCCCTCGGGGGTTGGTGTACTCCCCCGGACGTCCTGGGTTGCCAGGCACAGGTCCAGCCTAAGGGTACAGACCCTGGGTTGGAGGACCAGGTTCAGGGTATCCCCCTGACCTGGAGGAAGCAGTGACTGCTAGCAGTCCCCCTACCGGTTTGGATTCTGGGGGTACTGCTCCAGATTGGAGGGTGCAGAGCCCCAGGGAGGAGGACAGGGTGTGGGAGAGCCCACCGCAGTCCCTTGTTCAGCCACATGGTACAGACCCTAGGCTGACGTACCAGTTGCAGGATAGCACCCCTGAACTGGTGGAAGAATTGTGCAGAATGGCTGGCCCAGTCACCCTGACAATTCTGGAGTCTGGAGGGTACAGGACACCAGCGGGGAGGACAGGGTGTCCACCCCGGTGTCCTGGCCAGACGCAGGGTACAGACCCTGGGCTGGTGGTTCAGTGTCAGGATGCCATACCTAATCTGACAGGAGTTAGAGTGGACAAAGGGTGTCAAGCACCTGGGGCTACCGCCCCCCACTCTCTAACGCCACATAGGTTAGAAAGCCCTGATAGGCATAAGGCCTGGCTCTCATCACTGACAGCTGACAGTGGCCACTGTGACTTGCTATCCTGGTGGACAGAGTTGCCCCTGGGAGGGGGACCGGAGTCACACCCCGGGGGTGGACTGGGTCACACCACTGTTTTGGCCATGTAGGTACTGTGTGCCTGTGGGGACACATCTGTGAGCAAATTAAGTTTTGGCACTGCACAGGTGGGGTCCACGGGTGAGGAGAAGTGTTCCCCCTTGTGTTAGCTTATGGGGCCCTGAGAGTATGGACAGAGGGATCCAACTGGGCTCAGCAAGGCATGGAACCAGAACGTGCTCCTGCTGTTGTGGGCCAGGTCCATGTCTATCACCTCAAGCAGGGAAGTCCATCAAGGGATTGATTAGTCAACCCTGGCTTTAGGCTGGGAGGGGGTTGTGTTAGACTTGGCTTTTTCAGCGGGTTTACCCCAAGACTTTTTGCTTTTTGGCCTCCTGTTTTTGACCCAGTTTTTGTTGGTTTTAGGACTCTGGACACTTTACCACTGCTGATCAGTGCTAAAGTGCTTATGCTCTCTGTGTAAATTGCCATTATGAATTGGTGTTTCCATGATTGGCATATTTAGTTTACTAGTAAGTCCCTAGTAAAGTGCACTGAGAGTGCCAGAGCCTGTAAATCAAATGCTGCTAGTGGGCCTGCAGCACTGATTGTGCCACCCACTCAAGCAGCTCTGAAAAGGGGTCTCAGACCTACCACTGCAGTGTCTGTGCACAGTTTGTAGCTGCCATGTCGACCTGGCAAGTGCACCCACTTGCCAGGCCCTAATCTTCCCTTTTCTTACATATAAGTCACCCCTAAGGTAGGCCCAAGGTACCCCTGTGGGCAGGGTGCTGTGTATGTTAAAGGTAGGAAATGCACTGGTGTGTGTGGCATGTCCTGGTAGTGAATTTTCACTATGAAAAGGCTATCTGTCCCTTAGGATAGAATGGGAGTTTACTTATAACATCTTATAAGCATAACTTCCCATTGGGACAAGATACGGAAAGGGAGTTTAGTATGCCTGGACTCAGATTGTAAAAATGCATCTTTTAGTAAAGATGGTTTTTATGTTCTGTGTTTGAAATTACCACTTTTAGAAAGTGGGTATTTTCTTGCTTAGCCATCCTGTGTGACTCTGCTGGTTTGTGGATTGACTGTCTGGCTTTGGAGTAACAGGGGATGGGGATGTGCATTCTCAGACAGCCACTGGGGGGGGGAGGGTGATGTGTGTCCTAACTTTCCTGAATGAGTCAGGGCTGGGCTGAATAGACCTGGTCTGCATTCAGGGTAGTGAGAGGAGTTTTCACTAGCACCTGAATATGTCTTTTTCTGCATTTAGAGTGGTGGGAGGAGATTTCCCTTGCAACTGAATAGGCCCTGTCTGGCTTGGACAATGCTGTCTCCACCTCCTGCCGGGAAGCTGGACCAGAGAGGACAGAACTGGTTTGGGCTGAGCACAGACACTCTCTGCCAAAAGAACAAAGAAAAACTGAGTATAAATATTGGGGCCCAGCCCCCAGAACTTTAGATTACTGCTGAACTAAGGAACCTGCCAGGAAGAAGGGCTGGAAAAGCTGTCAGGAGGAACTGCAACTTTGCTGCGTGCTCTGCTGTGTTGGCCTGCTGCTTGCGGCTTCTGTCTTAGGCAGGGAAAGGACCAGATTGTACTTTCATCATCCTGCTGTTAGAGTTTTCTCCAAGGGCTTAAGTAGAGCTTGCCTCCTGTTGGAAGTCTCAGGGAGATAAAAGACTTCAGAGAACTCGCTGGAATCAAGGAACCTGCCAAGAAGAAGAGCTGGAAGAACTAATAGGAGGAGTACTGCCCCTTTGCTGTGTTGGCCTGCAGTTACTGCTTCTGCCTTGGGCAGTGAAAGGACCGGACTGAACTTTCTTTACTTGTGCTGCTGAGTATCTCCAAGGGCTTGAAGTAGAGTTTGCCTCCTGATCTGAAGTCTCAGGGACCACAAAGACTTCACCGACCTCTGGGTACCACCTCTGGAACCGGGGTTTCAGTTACCACAGAGGGGGGAAAGCAACCAACTCCGTTACCGACTCTGTCACTGGCTCTGTGTCCTGACGGCACCGCAGAGGGCACCGTTCGCATCTCACACCGCAACCCTGGTCTCACCGACGACGATGACCGCCACCACCGCCACCGAGCCGCTGCTTGCACTGTGACCTGTGGGCACCGCCTCGCTTCACCTCACCATCCTGGTCTCACCGACACAGTCGATGCACGCTGAACGCGACTTCTGTGACCGCATCATGGATTGGGGGCACCGCTTGTAAGTCTTACGACGCACCGCCCCATCCCACACCGCAGACCGGACCGACCGACGCCTGCTCCCCGCAACCGGCTCTGTCGCCTGCACCGTGATCTGTCAGCACGGCAATGAGCACTGCCTTCACTCTGCACCACAGCCCCGGTCTCACCGATGCTGGTGGACGACTGCCACCGAGCCGCTGCCTGCACCGCACGCCACACTGCTACATTTCACATCAGAAACGCGACGGTTGCCACAACCGGCCCGCACCATGTCGACCGCAACACAAAAGGTACTGTTTACGAGTCTGCCGATACCCCCAACCAACGCGGTCAGACGGAACTTTTGGATTCTGTTGTTTTCAGTACCGCTGTAGCACCGGACGGAGCTACTGACTTCAAGGAACTGTATTTTTAAAGTATTCTTGCAAAGTGCATATTTTTAAGTAACTGTATGTTGGATTTTTATCATCTTGGTCTTGTTTTACAATATATAAAGTATTGGGTAGTTTTCTAAACTGGTGTGGTGTCCTTTTGTAGTGTTTTCACTGTATTACTGATGGTTATATGCAAATGCTTTACACACTGCTCCTAGATAAGCCTGACTGCTCATGCCAAGCTACCAAGCGGTGAGCAGGGGTGATTTTAGGAGTGTAACTCCCTTACCCTGACTAGGAAGAAGGGTCCCTACTTGGACAAAGGTGCCAACCCTTGCCAACTAGAAACTCCCATTTCTAACATTCATCCAATAAACGACATGGTCCAAGAAAGGATATGGTACCAGAATAGCGAGTCTTTGATATGAAGCTACCATCACGTCATAGTAAAAAAATATAAATGAGGATATAGGGTAGGTGAGTAGTTATAGGTTGTAGTTAATTAATGGGGTAATTGCCCCAAGGAGGGAGGTTTACAGGCGTTTGGTGGTATGATGGGGTAGTTATAGAATGATTAGGAGTGGGGTTGGTTAGGCAATGGGGGAAAACAGCAAGATAATGAGAAAGCGGGGAAGACATGCCACAAGAAGGAAAAGAGGCAGACATTTTTATGGCTTCTACATTCTAGACATGATTGAGGAAGTAAAAGTTGTACAAAGGGCGTAATGATGTATATAAAAGAGGGGTAGTAAATCAAGAGCTAAGGGATACGGGAGCTAATATTATTGATATACAAGAATGCATATATAAAAATCTGCAGGGTTGCTATACTGATCAAACTCGGAAAGTGGCAGAGACAAATGATGCCTGTGGCGACTGGGCAACTGCACTACTTTCACTCAGACAAGTAATATATTTATATGTGCTGTGATGCAAATTGTGACAACCTAAAAATAATAGATTTTTTGGACATGCAAAATGGCACAGCTTTATGTCATTATGGGTGAATTCCAATGCACAATGAATAGAAACCGAGGTATCAGTATGAAATGAGATCCGCTAAGATTAAAAAGGTTAGGATGGCACTGGAGCACTTGACGAGAGCATTTGGGCTGGGAGATTATTGCCATTTCTGGGGTAGGATGAGGGGATATATGTGTAACTCGCATCCACATTGTCAGAACTCATAAACTGAAGTTTTTATGCTCTAAGAACATAACAGAACAAACAGATGTAGTTATACCACCTAAAGTCTCGTCATTACACAATCATTTGATCACAATCACAGTCACAATCCCTTTTTCTCCTACTAAATGCATCATCAGGCATACTTTGAATCGTGACCTGCATGAAGCACAAACATCTTGGGCCACATGTATCAAAAATTTCGATTTTCTGAGAATCGCAATTAGGTAATCGGAATTTCCAATGTATGAAACTCCATGAGTTTCATATACCGATTCGTAGTGGGTCACAATCCGACCTACCTCATTAATATTAATGAGGTAGATCACAATTTGCGACCCCCTAGAAATCGCAAAAATCACTGGGATGGTGGGCTGCTGGTGTCAGCAGACCACCATGTATGTGATTGCTTTTCAATAAAGCAATCTTTTTTTCTTTCTTTAAAGGAAAACGGGCTGCTATAAAATAACCTGTGCTATCATTACCTAGTTTTTTCCTACACAGCATATCGAAATCTAAACGGTGGAAGGCTGTGGCAGGATGAAAACCTTTGGTATGTAAATATTCAGAATGCCCATTTAACTCTCTAAAATATTTTAACAGCATACAGGAGTTCTGAATATTTCTCATTTTGATCCCTGAAGGCATCATGACACCAGCTGCATAGCATTTGCAAATACTACTTTTTCTGGTTTTCCACTTTTGTTGACATCACAGCACATACAATGATTTATTTCTGTAAATACCTATTCAATTTTTGGACATACCAGAACAGGGCATCAATCAGGGAATTGTAAGCGCGCTACTCACCCGTGAGGGTCTCAAGGCGCTGAGGAGGGGGGGGGGCATGTACCAGTAAAACAGGTGGTAGTCGGTTTTGTGCACAATTCCATGAATATCAGATTCTAAATGAGTTATTTTGGATAACATGCTGATGAGTCACTTTCAGAATTGCATCCACCACCTCAGCTTTTTTTCGTAAACCAAGTAATGTTTACTTAAATGTATCCATCGTAAATACATACCTCTCAAGGGTCAGGCAGCGAGAACTTTCAGTCTAGGGCCATCCAAGGAAGTAACATAACATGGCCTTTGATCCACTGGACCTGGCGTGAGAAAGTTCTCATATTCTTGCAGCAAACATTATGAAGCAAACCGATGAATACGTGTGTGAATTTCGCATAATTGGTTTCGTTTACTTTAACTATGTCATATTTTTGTAAAAGTACGTGAAATTATGTGTAATTTTGGACATGAGGATGACTTTTGCACTAAAAAAGAGTGCAAAATTCAAAAGGTCAGCGACCAACAACCACTGCATTCTGTTATCTCAGTACATTTACAGTAAATTTGTACCACGAAGGACATAAATTTGACGAAAAGTCACTCACCTGGGCAGGGGGCGTGGAATGGCAAAACGAACAAATCATTTAATTTGTTAGCCTCAAAACTAGTGGCGGTGTTTGCTACAACTGGCGGGGCAGGCGGGGAGGGAGAGGGTTGGCATAGATGTCGTGTAGGGAGGGGGCAAAATAAAAAATAATAATAATTTGTTTAAAAAACTTGCCTTCAGCCGGCCGTGTCCCGCATCACGCTCCTCTGCTCCTCTACTTCAGACACAGGCTCCCAGCCTGCCCTGCAGCCAATACTGAAGCTGCTCTCGTATGAGAGCAGCTTCAGGATTGGCCTGAGCACTCTCCATTAGCGCTCAGGACGGACTGGGAGTCTGTGCCTGCTTTCTCCAACCCCAGCAATGCAGCTGGGGTTGGAAAGAGCCTAACTGAGCATGAGGGTTTGGCCGCCTGAGATGGCCGGCCAAACAGTCATGTGCAGTGAACTACCACTGCTCTCTGTGCTGTCACCCCCAGGCCCCGCCCCTAAGACTCAGCAGGAAAGGAGAAATAAAACGAGTGTAATTTTATTTTTTCTTTCCTGCTGTTTTTGGGGGGCGAAGCTCCTCCACTAAACGGAGGAGCCGCCGCTGCTCAAAACACTTCTCTCCCTTTGCTACTTTCTTGTAAAAGACTGAGGCACACAGCTGGCAGTCACTTAAGTTTATACCAGTGCACCTGCACTTGCTGAGCTCCTCAAACAACATAGATGCCATGTCGCCCACCATTAACATGGCAGATGAGAGTGAAAGGGCTTGTGTGAGTGAGCCAATTGAAATGTATTGTCTTTCAACTATAGAATAAAAAAAAGCATCCTTACCGGTAGCTTTGGTATTTGTTCTGCCTGGATGCCCATTTCTGCCAGGGCTTTTGCGAGTTCCACCGAATTCACCCCACAGTGAGCTGCCACGTTGCGTTCACATCGTTTATGGATATTCATTTTACACACTGCGAAGAGGAAAGGAAGCCATTAGAAACATGGTTAGAAAGATGGGCGAATGGAGTACAGTATGCAGGAATTCTACAACGTAAAGGAGTCATGTTCATATTACGCTCTCATTCTCGCATTTATTACTCGTTGAGCTGAACCATTTAGTGACTGTTCCATCTAAATGAGCAAGCTGCTGCTACTTGTGCTTGGACTGCTGTTTTAGTTAGATCTTTGTAATGATAGCTCATAATTCATGGGCAGGAAAATATTTTCTTTTTTGTACATCTTAAATTCTGAGAGGAGATTATGGTCAGGGCTGGCTTTAGCGTTGATGGCGCCCAGAGGGACAATCTTTGTGGGCGCCTCAGCTCCCCAAGACCTCATTTTCCTCATGTTCCCTCACTACCCACTCCAACGGTGCCCCTCCTTATTCCATATCCCCTCTCTCAGATTTAATTATTTTAAAGCGCTGCTCATCCCAGTGTAGGGTGTCAAGAGTGCTTAACATCACACACACACACACACACACTGACACACACATTAAACAGAGAAAACTTATTATAAAAGTATGTAAATCAATGTATAGGAAATTCTATATAAGGCAAATAGGGCTCAGGGTGTAGAAGTCATATGTCATCTATAACAGTAGTCAGTATAAGCTAAGAGTGCATGGTTGCGAGAAACACAAAGTCAGGATTTGAAATGTATAGCAATGGTTTGGATTTTGTCTGCACTAACAAAAGGATCACTGTGATAAAAGCAGTAACCCACTGAACTATGGGGCTTATTAGGATGTCGGGCGGACCTGAGTCTACCCGCCATCCCCGCGGTGTTGGGACCGGCTGCCAGACATGCGGCGGTCCCGCACCGTGAATTAGGATGCGACAGCCACCCTGGCGGTCGCATTCCGCATTTTAACATTGCGGAGAGTGCTGCTTACAGCAGCACCCGCCGCGATGTCAAAATCGCATGCCTGGCATTTCCCTGCACCACGTGGCAGGCACCACGCGGTGCCTGCCACTTGGTGCAGGGAACTGCAGGGGAAGTGCACCCCGCCAGCTTCGCCGCCATGGAAAGGCCTTTAATCACCCGCATCATAATATGGCTGGAGGTGCCTGCTAGGCACCGCCACCATATTACCGGCCCAGCTCCGCCCGGCCGGCAATCGTAACGATTGCCGACCGGCGGAAAAGCGGCGGACGGACTTTCCGTCCGCCGCGATACCCACCGCCATCGTAATATGGTGGGGGTATTTCACATTACGATGGCGTAATGGTTGCCACCGCCGGCTCGGCGGTGGCGAATGTTACGCCATCGTAATGAGCCCCTATGTGTGTAAAATTAAAATCTAAGATCTGCATGTTGCATGTGCTTTGCTGCAGATACATGAACTCTCTGTGCTACTTTATGATGTGTCAAACCTGTGAGTAGACAAAACACAGATCTCTGTTATCTTGATATTATTATCCCCTGAAATCGTTGGGTACACAAAGATCTCTGCAGCTGGTGCCTTTAACCCCGTAAGATATTTTAAAATGCAGTGCAGCTGAGCTTGGAACTCAGTGTGGTGGCATCGGTCGCACCGCCCTAAAGCCAGCACTGACTATTGTTCAGATATTTTGGTAAGGTCTTTCCCACTAAAAATAAGACATTGTATCTCCATGAGACACCACTCTCCCAATTACGAGTCCATCTTCCAAAAGCATGTAGAATTCGCAGCCGGAAAATGGGATATTAATGGTGCAAGACGTGTAATCAGATGTGGAAAGTCTGTACCTGTCATGCTATTCCTCACTACCGGGTCAGTATCTTGTAAAGGCACAGCAATGGTGGGGAGGTGCCTTACGGTAGTGGAATACTGGGAGAAAAGTTCTTCTCCTAGCAATTCGTAACTGGCCCACAAGGGCCATATTTTTCTTTGCTAAGTAGCATTCTCCATCTTCTTTCTCATAAGATGACAATAGCCAATTTTTTTTTCTGTTGGTGGTCCTTCTTGCAGACAGATCCTGAGGTGATATGCCTTACTATACCTGCCCTGCTGCAGTACTGTTCCAACCAACCACCCAAACTCAAGAGCTGGACGAAGGCCCAAACAACCTCTGTAAGGCAAGGGGCTGCCACCTCAGAAAGGACCCCCACACCTCTGCTCTGCCCTGGGCCTTGCACATCTATAATATGGGCAGTCCATGTGAAGTTCTAGAGATCCAACACCAAATGTTGCAGTGAGGCCACAGCATTTTGTGTTACACCACTGTCAGAGCCCATCACCACAAGTAGCGGCAGGGGTGTGAACAGATTTGAAGCTGATAGGGTGTTATAAAACATTAATAAACTACAGCCACCTCGAGGATAGTGGTGCTAGACTGCCACTCCTCAGGATGATGGACTCATTGAGGAGATTTTCTTTCTGTGAATGCCTCCCTGCAGAGTCATGGTCTGGTAAACTACCTCCCTTCACACATCCAGGTGCCCAAGTAAAGACATCTGGCAGTGACAGGGAACCTGCCTGGATGTAGCTTTAAAGGTTCCCCTCCAAATGCTGACTGACTTTCACTCCAGATTGTTAAATGCACTAGTTATATATTTAATCCTATGCCAAGAAGGAGTTTCTAAGACTAGGGGCCCTATCACATAATGTTTGCACCAGGAGCACTAATTTTTGGCACCATTTTCGGCTGATTTGTATCCTAAGTAAGTGAATAACTGGAGCAGCCCTCTTTTACCACCGTAGACAGTGGTACATGTTGCTTTGGACAGGAAATTTAAAGGCGTGTGCTGCTTTTGTAAGGAAATGTAGCAGCCTTTGTTGACCTATCTAAAGTAAACAGAACATAACACAATACATACACAAAGCAGCATAACAATGCAATTAAAACATAGCAAGGCACACCACAACAAAGCAGTCAAAACAATGCAACACAACTGTAGTACAACATAACAAAATCACATTGCAATAACGCAGCACAAGTACAAAGCAACCCAGAAAACTACACAGCACATCACCACCACAACAAATATGCACAAATATTCAAGAAGTGCTCTGTCATGGGGAGCAATGTCTGCCCCCCTCCCCATGCCAGAAATGGAGGTCAGGCGAGGGAACGAGGCCTGGTTGCTGTTGAAGGCAATGCCTAAAGCAATTTTACTGGCTGGTTTCTCCAGCTCGTAAAATTGGGTCTGGTGTTCCTGCATCCCAGAAAACCGGGTGTAAAAACACCAGGCTATTCATGATCAGGAGCAGCTGAATCCCATGTGGGAATTATGCTTAATCTAACTATTAATCCGGGCTTTTGTCTCCTATGGTCTGTGTGGTGTACGAGCATCTACCGTTGGAGGGCTTTTCCTGCAGTCATGGCCATAGTGATCCGAGAATGGCTGAAAGCATTGACACCACTGATCATAGTGTGCTGCTGCTTCACCCTTATAGTTAAGAGGATTGCATCACTGGGTATCTCTGTTCCTGCAAGGAAACAATCATCCACCTACCTAATGATTGCAGATCACCGCCCCTCACTGGAAGAGCTCAATAGGGATTCAATTCTGAAGCATTAAGCACAACAAAGAAATGTCAGGACAGGGCAAACATAGGCTTCACCACTAATCACGCCGGAGTTTTGAGGCATGTAGCTTTGTGGGATGAAAGAACCTTCAGACACCCACTGTCATGTCATGTAGGAAGAACTCTGGCACCTGTTTCCAGGAGTATAACAACCTCAACAACCCCAGGACTCAATATCTGCATTGCACCCCCACCTCGTCCCTCCTTCATTCTTTGCTTGCCTCCCCTATTCCTTTCCTCTCTCCCCTGAATCTCTTTCCCCCTACCTGCTTTGTTTATCCTTGTGCCTATGCTCCGCTCAATCTCCCTCCCCGTCGCCCCTTTTACATTATCCCCTTACCCTCTACACGCCATGAACCAACGGATACAACTCGTAATTGACGTACCTTCTGTAACAATGGGTAACTTGTAACCTATGTAACCCTACCAGCCTGACTCCCTTAAATGGCCCCCTTAAGTATGCCCTTGTCCAAAGCACTCCTACTCCCCTTGTTGGGGATGGATCCAGCATTTTTGCCCTGGAGTCTCAGAGACCCTTCTGAGAGAGTCCACAGTGACAAGGGAGTCTCACATTGTAAAGGACTGGGATTGATCCCCTTACCTCTGGGAACTGTCTCCTACCCGCCGGAAGTCGGACACTGTGTTCACGCTGGGTTTTCTACCCCCTCCCCCTCCTCTTCCCTCCTTCATTCTTCTAAATGTGCCCGTGACCAAAGCACTCCTCTCCCCTTGTTGGGGAGGGATCCAGCATCTATGCCCTGGAGTCTCAGCGACCCCGCTGAGAGAGTCCACCGCGTCAAGGGAATCACACAAAATGGAAGACTGGGAATGACCCCTTTACCGCAGGGAGCCGTCTCCCACCCAGCCGGACATCGGACACAGTTATTTCCTCGTCTCCTCGCTGTGTCTCCTACCCCCTCCCCCTCCTCTTCCCTCCTTTCATTCTTGGCTTGCCTCCCCTTTTCCTTTCCTCTCTCCTCTGAATCTCTCTCCCCCTACCTACTTTGTTTTTCATTGCGCCTATTCTCCGCTTAATCTCCCTCCCCGTCGCCCTTTTACATTACCCCCTTACCCTTCTACACGCCATGAACCAACGGATGTAACTTGTAATTGATGTACCTTTGGATGTAACTTGTAATTGATGTACCTTCTGTAACAATGTGTAACGTGTAACCTATGTAACTCTCCTCATGTAAAGCGCTCTGATACCTCCGGGTCTAGCCAGCGCTATATAAAACTCAAATAATAATAATAATAAGGTACCAATGAGCGACCCATAGGGGAGACAACATATGCATCAATGAATTCGTTGGTTCTTTGCCTTTTCTGTTCAATGTGCTCATATGATCGCTGGAAGCCATGATCTCTGGCACCACCACCATTCTAGCAACATCCAGATTTAAGTCACTTTATCGCTTGGGCATGTACCAATTTCAATGTGGTGGGTATGCCCATTCTAAAAATACTAGTTTTGTCACACAATCAGTTTGGCTTAAACAGATGGTGCATAAACCAATATCATCTAAAGAAGCAGCTCTTTCCATAATTTCTAAGTATTGAATCTCCAGGTGTACTTGCTGTGATTCACGAATATGATATTTAAAGTGTCCTATATTGGAAAGGTAAGGTATTAAACAAATCAAGTTTATATTTATTCACACAAAAAAATTAATGATTTAAATGGAAGCAACCACACTAATACCATTTTTTTTATGTTTCAAATATTAATATTCAGCTGCTAAATAGGACATAAAAAGTGAGGCTAATCACATCTGGAAAATCCATTTGCATTATGGGCGAATGGCAGTCTTATGAGTAAATGTACACTACATAATAAAAAGAGGGCAAAGGTGCTACTGACGGGTTGATTTACCGATGACTCAAATGAAACGTTTCATTTTCATAAGACATATATGTTTTCCTTCATTTGAATCTGCGGGTACACTTGAACCACGTCATAAATATGTTATCTAAAGCTTCAACTATTGGCTTTATTACCAAAGGGCACTTAGTATAGGACCTATCTCTATATCATTTTTTGATCTCGAATCAATAGTTCGTATTTTTATCTTCATATCCTTAGATTGCCAGAATGCTTAGATCTACCAATTAGATAGCTTAAGGGACACAGAGTTTAGCTGGGTTTAGCTATAGTGCGTTGCCCACCAGCTATCTTTAGAAAGCCCCCACCTGCCTGACAGAAATCTCACTGTCTCCAGTGCTACTGTCTGTAAGACCAACACACTGTGGGTAAAGCTGAATGTCGAATGGGTGCAATTTTTAAAAATTATTTTCTAAATAAGTTTAAAAAAAATAGGAGTTTCTTTGAGAAAAACAAAAAAATCAATGACCCTGACTGCATGTTGGGGCTAATGCTTATTTTCCCCGGCTCAGGGGCGTAAACTACACAGAGCAAAAGACAACCATAACTTGTTTGAGAGAGGTACGGTCACAGATGTTGTTATGAATTTTATTTATTTTGGAGTTTTATCATGCACTCCAAGTTACCTTTTTAGTAATTTAGAGCACAATCGAGGAATAAAAACACTGTCCAATCTATAGAAAATGATCAATGTATCGGGAGAATGAGTCCATTTAGAAGGAATAGGTGCCCATGATGATGTTTGGCGGTCACGGCCCCTGGTGGCTCTATAGGTCCATTAGAAGCATGTCTGAGTAGTTCTGAATTTAGTAGTTTCCTGAAACATATGTAATTGGGCTCAGATCTCAAAGAGGGGTTGAGTGCTTTCCAAAGTCTTGGACCTTCCATTCCCAGGGATCTGCCTTTGATTGTTTGAACGACTGCTGCTGGATTAAATTAGTAGCAGATGCATGGAGGTTTTTATCTGCAGCTAATTCCTGTATGTATCCTGGATCTTTTTCCCTGAAGGATTGTGATGGTGCAGAGAATCTTGAATTTGACCTCAACTGGTAGCCAGTCAACTTCTTTCAGAGCAGGCATCATGTGGCCCCACTTACTTAAGTACAGGCACATTTTGGCTACCTCATTGGCGCCATTGTAGTCTAGAAATGGGCCTTTGGAGACCCCACTGTAGATGATGTTGCAATAGTCCAGGCAAAACAGGTGGGCGTTAGTTCGCCCGATGGCCATGCTTGATGCATTGGGAATTTTGTGAGGAAATGGAGAATGAAATTGATCCCTTTGAGCAAATCATTGATTACAGAACATCCCCAGGCTCTTAGCATGTGGAGTGGTGAAAGGAGGAGATCCCAAGAAAGGTAGATCTATACCCAGAAAGAATGCTTTTTGTGATTTGGTGTAAATCTGTTCAGTAGTTATTGAGAAATTAAGGTTAAAAATGTATCTATATCTGGACGGTTGCATTCGCGGGACTCTTGCGGGAGTCACGCAAGCACGCAACTTAAAATAATAGAGTAATCTGATTGGCTAAGAGGGCCTCTTTTCCCGTTTGCCATATCGCTAGAGCGGGAGCTCACACTCTGATTGGATGGCCACAACATGAGGAGAAATGTTCAGCCCACCTTTTCAGGATATGAGAACTCCTCTTGGGGTCACATTTTTTAAATCATTTTTTTGGGGGTTACCGCGGTCCCACAGGACTCTCAAGGAAGCTAGCAGGGCTCGCCTGCTCTCTCAAGAATCCCACAGGAGCACAGGGGCTGCACTGTCTCCAGGTGAGAGTCCTGTGGGATTGGAAAAACATAAAAGATTGGGGCGGTGGACACGGTGTCCTGGTTAGTAGGGAACAGCATTACTCTTACCTTTACAGTGCTTGGTCATCCTTGATGCTCTAAAGAATGAGGGAAAAGCATGTCAAAATCATATGTGCAATCTTTTAAGGATTTGGGAACTGAGTCCCCGGTCCTGAAAAAAAAACATTAAAAAGGGGCCAGGGTAAGGATAGACTGTCCCACTAGGCCTGGTGTGGGTGTCCCAGAGGGACCCCATGGAGCCATAAATATAATATATTTTTTTAACCCTAAATTCATGGAGGATTAGCAAATCTGCAGTAAAATTTAAAAATAAAAAAGCACAGGCTTGCCTGCCCTTCTTAAAAACAAAGCTTCAGGTGGGCCAGGGCCCTCCCTGGGCCATTTTCAGGTCCTGGGGACCCTATACTCTGGGGCCAATTCATTTGATATGGGGAGTCACAGATCCTCTATGAGGCCCCGGGAATCCCATCCCCCCAGGGCTGATAAAGATAACTGGGTGAGAGGGGAATGCGCCCCCCTGCCCCGCCTTTGCTGGGCCTGGGGACCCCATCCCCTAGGGCTGGCTCCATTGCTGTACCCCAGGACCCCAACCCATGTGAGACCGTAGTTTCCCTGCCGTCGAGGGTACAGGCAGGTAAGTCTGGGTGGGCAATGGGGCACCCCAGTTTAAAAAAAATGAAAGATCCCACTTCTTCCAAGAAAATTTTAATATTTGAAACAAAATTTCAAATCTGTACTGTTTGCAACCCTAGTGTTAGTTAACAGGTGAACAGGTGAAAGCATGCTCAAGAAAGCAAAACACAATGGCAATCAATAATACAGTGCACTAGCAACCTGCAAAAAAATGGGACTGTGTCTCAGATCTCTGAAAGGTGAGTTACTGGGCTCTACGAGGTAAGTCTGCCTCCTGCGATTAGGTTATGCAAGTGGTATATGTTGCAATGTGGGGGCCCTTGAGGCTTTAGGTCACCCGTTTCTCACTCAGAGGAAACTAATATTGATGATGAAGGTATGTCAGACTGCAGTGTGACCTACAACTAGGTGCACAGGCCCACTTATGTTGGCCATTTATAACATATGTTTGCCTTCCCCTGGAATAATGGTGGATAAAAATATTTCCTTAAGAGAGATATCAGTGGTTTTATAATGCTTGAAAAACAAAATATGCACATGAGAACTTGGTTAAAATATCAAGCTGATGTTTGGAGGCCAAAAATGTGAATAGCTAAATGTTTTGTATTTTCATGACAAAAAATATAATTTATCTATACAAACAAAAAGTTTCTGTTTGGGGGAAATGTATTTAAAATGTATGTTTATTTTGGAATACCTTTTGCTGATTTTGGTCCTTGGTACAAGAGAGCACTTGATGCTCCATCCATTGTTTCTCGACCTGGCATTGAGGAATTTTATCAATACTGATAAAAAAAGGGGGGCGTGGCTTGGGCGCCGATGGGAGTGGCGGCGGACTAACCTCGCTCCGCATCGAGATCTCCCTATCGACAAAGGGTGGCTGATGGCAGCACTTCGCGGCAGTTTTTGATGTCGGGCACGGACGTCGAAGTGTCCGCTGAACAGAAGGAACCCCTTTCTTTGCCATTTTGATCCCGCTATTGCCGGTAATTTACTTCGGAAATGCGGCGCGTTCCCTGAAGAGGTTCGCGCCCGCCATTTTGTGCAAGTTGCGGCTCCGATCTGGTGTGCAAGCGGGCATCATGCAGGTATGCCGGTTTTTAGGGTTTTCATGTGCTGGACAGTTGACATTTATTTTTTAATGCCTCCACCTTTTAACAGCCTCAAATCAACTGTACTATGAGGTGGATTTCCGCAATTAAACATCACGACCGCCATTTTGCGAGCCACTAACCTTCTTTACTCAGGCGAAGGTTTTTCTCTTCACAATGTTTCGTTTTGCTCTCTGAGGAAGCTTACTTTTGCTTCTGCAACACTTTTCCAATGGTTATAAGTGTTCTTTCTTTACATTATTAAGTCAAATGGTGAATATTGTTCCGCTTTTACAGTCTTTGACAGATGTACTTCTATTTGGTGAAGGACCCTTCCACAGTCTGTTCTAGGCTAGAATTTCAAGTTCCAATATTCCGCTTGTTATAGTTGGTTTGTGCAAGGTACGGAAATTCGAACGCTATTTATCTCTTGTCCTGCATATTTCTGAAGGTTTTACTGCTTCAATAATTTTAATATATGGAGCCTTCTTCTTCGCCTAGTCAGAAACCAAATTCAACAAACATGGCTTCATCTCGCAAAGATTCTAACCTGGCTGCTCCTCCTAAAAGACATAAGAAAGAACCTAATTCGCCCACTAAGTCACCATTACCCATCACTATGGAGGACCTTATGGAGGAGATTAAGTTGTTGAAACCATTTGTTATCGATACTAATGCTACCCTTCAGAGGCTTGATGAGAAGTGGTCTAATTTGGATTCACGAGTGTCTGTGATGGAACAGAGAATTAGTGATGCGCAGGATTTGATACCTCAAGTAGCGGCCATGTCCAAAGAAATTGCTTTTCTTAAGACGCAAACAGAAGACTTAGAAAATCGCAATAGGCGCAACAATCTTCGAATTTATGGTATTCCTCAGGGGGAAGAAGGGTCCGACATGCTGGCTTTTCTAAAATTACACATTCCAAAGATTGTTGGTCTCAAGGATGGCACTACTCTCAATTTACAATGTGCTCATCGCATCGGGTCTAAATCTGCAGATTCTTCTTCGTCATCTTCTGTACATCGTCCTCGAGGAATAATTGTGTTGTTTTTGGAATACACTGAATTGTTAATGGTCCTTTCAGCAGCAAAATCGAGGAAGCAGATGTTGTGGTCTGGTCAAAAAAGTTTCTTTTCCCAGGATGTGGCCCGCGCCACTGCTGCTCGACGTAAAGACTTCCTTTCTCTTCGCCCGGCCCTTCGATCCATGAACGCTAGATATGGACTTGTTCACCCCTGTTTTTTCAAAGTTACTTATAAGGATAGATCTTATTCTTTTGACCGACCTGAAGATCTGCGACAATTCATATCACGCCACAAAGGGGATGATATGGAATTTGGAGGGCCTTGAATAGTATTGTTGTTTTGTTATATGTTTGTTTTTTCTGAGATTACCATCTTTATTCCAATGTTCTGACCATTCCCCTCATTTATGTTGTTGTCATTTATAATCTGAAGTTGTTGTTTCCTCCAGTTTTTTATGATCTGGCGGCCTCTCTTCAGTCATTAATTCACTTTTTGTTTTATTTCATGGTTCTTCTTCGTAGCTGCTCCTCCTCGTGTTTCGACTCTTCTTCCAGATGTCTTCCTCCTCCCCAATCCTTCAACCTGACCCTTAGGTTTTCAGATGTCTTTTATGTCTGGTAAGTGTTTAGTACCTTATTGTTATTTAGGTTGTGGTTGTCCACTAATTTTATTTCATTCCATTTTTATTTTATTGGTCTCCCTTATGTTTTTAATTGTGTTAGACTTCCTTTTTTCTTTTCATCTTTCCTATGTAATAGTATTGATGGATCTCGATGCTGGTGCCGGTTCTCTCGTCTGTCTTCTCTCGCAGCTCCCCGTCCCTACATGTTAATTTCTTCAGTATGGATATCTATTCCGTCTCTCTTGACTGAAGTCTCTCGACTTCTTGTCAACTTCTCTTTCTTTATCACTTGCCTCTTGTACTTTCTCTTTCTTCTCTTTCTTTTCCTTGGTTTTCTTTCCTTTTATTTCCTTCATTTTTAGATCATATTTATCTATTTTCATATATTCTTCTCCTATCCCCTTTTCCCTTTTCTTCATTCTTCTCCTGATTTTTCTCTCTTACCACCTCCTTCTTCTAATTCCTATTTCGTCATCATTTTACAGTTATTTATATTTCCATGTTCAATTGCTCATTTTCAAATGCATTCATGGTTTTGTTCTTGGTTTCCTCTATAATGAATATATAATTTGGCTGAATTATTTATTATTATTAATACTATTACTAATTTAATTGAATGGTAATGTCTGATAATGTTCGGATTATCTCATGGAATGTTAAAGGTTTGCGCAATCCTGTTAAAAAGCAACGTGTATTATCCCATTTATCTAGACTTCAATGCAAAATTGCTATGCTACAAGAAACCCACCTTAATGAGAGTGATGTTAATTCCCTTAAAAAGCAATGGGTAGGTCATGTTTATTGTTCTCCTTCTAAAGACAGGAAAAATGGTGTTGTAATACTTTTTCACAAATCTTTATCCCTTTTGATAGAAAAAGAAGAAAAAGATGAGGAAGGTCACTGGCTCCTTCTCCATACTATTATTAATGATTCCCAGGTTTCTCTACTTAATATTTATGGCCCTACAGGTATTGACTCACAATTCTGGCAATCCATGTCCCACACTTTGCATGCATGCATGACTCCTAACCTCATAGTGTGTGGTGATTGTAATCAAGTCATGGACCCCTTCACTGACAGGAAATCCTTCTCTAAGTACATCCCCAATAAAATGCAAAAAACTTTCGTTAGGACCATTTCTGCAAGGGGTCTGGTAGATGCATGGAGAATATTCAATCCTGATAATTTAGAATACACATTTTACTCATCCACTCATAATTCTACTTCTAGAGTTGATTATATATTTTTAAGCCCACACCTTCTTTCACACCTCACACATGCAGAGATTGGCCCTATTCTTATCTCAGATCACGCTCCCGTCTTAATTAGCTTAGATCTTCCCTCCTCGTCTCCCAAATCTCGCCGTTGGCGTTTTAATAATTATCTTCTTAAAGATCCCACCTTTCTTAGCCGATTTAAAGATTTTGTCTCTGAATTCTTTCACCTCAATTCTACCCCTGATATGCCTTTTCATATTGTCTGGGATTCCTTTAAAGCTACAGCTAGAGGATTCATTATTGATTTTGTAGCTACAAAAGGAAACTGTTTCGCAAAGAATCAGTGTCCTTACTTTCTTCTATTAAAAAATTAGAACATGCGTATTATTCATCTAAGAATACCGACTCCCTTAAATCTTTGATTCAAGCCAAACTAGATTTTAATAGGAAATCCACAGAAGAGGCTTCGGGGACACTGCTAAAAATAAATTCTAAATTCTATGGGGGTCGTAACCGAGCTGGTAAGCTGTTGGCTAATTATTTGAAGGTGAAATCTCAAAGATCTAGAGTTGTTAAGATTATTGATGACCATGATATCCCTCATTTCAAAGATGAAGAAATTTTAACTTGTTTCACGGATTTCTACAAGACCCTTTACACTCCTGAATCATCCCCTTCTGACGCCAATTTGGACTCCTTTTTTGATTCATTACCTCCCCGCTCTTCTCCTCTTCCTGATTGCTCTATGTTAGAAGAAGATATTTCTATATCTGAGATTAAATCTGCCTTGTCTATGTTACCCAAAGATAAAGCTCCTGGTCCTGATGGTCTTACTGCTGAGTTTTATTCCTGTTTTTCGTCTGTTCTTCTACCCCATATTTTATCTCTTTTTCAATACTTTGTTCTAAATGGAGAGGATAGAGGCTCTTTTCTTGAAGCTATGATATGTCTCATCCCTAAAAAAGATAAAGATCCTTCCAGATGTGCTAATTACCGTCCTATATCTCTGATTAATCTTGACTGTAAGCTATTTGCCAAGATCTTAGCCCTCTGTATCAATCAAGTCCTTCCGGACTTAATCGGTTTTGAACAAACAGGGTTTGTTAAAGGACGGATTATTTCTGATAACTCCAGAACTTTCCTTAATATAATTCACCTTGCCTCTAAGAGTACTTCTCCTATAGCCGCAGTAACCTTAGATGCGGAGAAAGCCTTTGATTGTGTTCACTGGCTTTTCATGATGCGCGCTCTTAAATGGCATGGTTTTGGCCCTTCTATTCGTTCCTTTATTAGCTTGTTATATTCTTCTCCGACCACTTCGGTTTTCGTTAATGGCTCTCAATCTTCTTATTTCCCTTTACAAAGAGGCACTCGTCAGGGATGCCCTCTTTCTCCTTTACTTTTTATCCTTTCTCTTGAGCCCTTTCTTCATTCTCTAAGACACTCCCCCTCTTTTCGTGGTTTTATACACAATTCTGTAGAAATAAAATGTACTGCCTCTGCAGACGATATTATGCTATATGTCTCCGATCCCTCTACCTCTATGCCTGCATTTACCGATATTCTCTCATCTTATGCTGCCTTGTCAGGATATAAATTGACATTTTCTAAGTCTGAAGTGCTTCCTTTAAATAAATACTGTCTTAAAAGTATGTTTCAGGGCATCGATTTTAAATGGAATACCAATAGCATTACTTGTTTAGGGATTAAATATTCTTCTACCTTCGCAAGAACGATTCAAATTAATTTGGAAGAGGTATTATCTAAAGTTAAAAGTATGGCTGACAGATGGTCGCCTCTCTTTTTGTCATGGTGGGGCAGATTAGACACCATCAAAATGATGTTCCTTCCAGTTATTAATTTTTATTTATCTATGTTACCTGTTAACATACCTTTGAAATTTTTAAAACCCTTAATAGCATTTTGAGTAAATTTCTTTGGAATGGTCGGAAAGCTCGTATTTCTTTGGCCCTTCTCTCTGCTCCTAAAGATCGGGGCGGTGTTCAGTTTCCTAACTTCCGACAATATCATTCTTCTTTTTTACTACGTCAAATGCTACCATATATATCGCCAGTAGAAGCACCGACCACCTCAATTTGGCACAGATTAGAGAATTCTCTGATTTCTCCTTTCCCCTTTTTCCTTCTAGCATGTTTCACTCATCCTCCTCGATCTTTTAACTGTCCAACGATTTCAAAATTTATTTCAACTTTCCATTCTATCAATTGTAAATCACAAAGTCCTTTACAAGTATTTTTGGATTCACCTCTTTGGAACAACAAAAGAATTAAATTGTCTAACCGCACTATCTATTGGAAGACGTGGGCCACCAAAGAGATTTTTCAAGTTAAACAACTAATACGGGATTCTCGATGTCTCACCCTACAAGAAGTTCAATATACTTTCGGCTTATCTACGTCCTCTTTATCAAGATATGAATCTCTACGTTTGTTCTTAACGGAACAGCTTTCCCTACATTCTGAAGTGTCTCCTTCCTCTCAAAATCCCCTGATAGAACCATTACACACTTCTCCTTCCATTAAAGCCTCTCAAATTTATAAATATTTACATTTTTCCCTCCCTAGCCGTCCTAAAAGTAAAATTGAACTCACTTGGGAATCTGATTTACAACGTACCCTTTCTGTTCACACTTGGAATTCCATCTGGGCACGCATTCATCACACCTCATGCAATTCCAGTACCACCCAGACCCTTTATTATTTTTATCATAGATTATTTTTAACCCCTTTATCTATTCCCAAATATGACTCTAATTTATCCCCGAATTGTTGGGTCTGCCCTTCCACCCCTAGCTCCTTTATCCACTCCTTTTTCCTTTGCCCTAATATTGCTCGATTTTGGACTAAGATATGTGAATCAATTTCCTCTATTTGTAATATTGATTTTCCGTTTGATGTATTTTCCATTTTTTTGGGAAGTAATTCTGCAGTTTGGTTTGGATCACGTAAGGTGGGCATATTTGTGGACTTGTTAATCGCAATTGCTTTTCAGGTAATTACTTCTAATTGGAAAGACACATCCAAGGTTTCTTTTTCTGCCTGGTGGAACCTTCTATGTTACCATCACAGACTAGACCGTGCTTCTGCCAAAACATCTCAGCAACTTATTCGTAAAGAAGCCTTCTGGTCGCCACTTACTAATCACTTATCGGCGTCGGCATTGCGTAATCAAGACACTTCCTTTGTTTTTCAACCACCATGAGTATTTTACTCTCTCTTCTTTTACTTTATTGTTTTATATTTACTATGTGTACTGTCATCTCTCCACTTTGGAAACCAGTGTTTATTTGACGATTTAGTTTTTCACATAATGTATGGGATTGTTTTTACTACACCTCTAATTTCTCTTCTCTCTTCTCTTTTTCTTGTTCTTTCTTTTCTTTTCCTTCTTCTTTGTCTTCTTTATCTTTCCTATTCCTCCTATTTTCTTCTTATTTCCACTTTTATTTTATCTTTTCCTTTCCCTACAATTAAAAACAAAATGTAAAATGCTATTTGATTTTCAGGTACATATTTTTCTTATTGCGTTCCCCCTTATGGCATACTTTTTGTTCATCTTAGCTTTATCGTATTAGTTATTTGGCCAAATTATATATTCTGTTGCTTATTTAATGCTTCTTGTTGTAGTCCTATGTCCTTAAATTCTTTAATAAAGCTCTTAAACTAAAAAAATACTGATAAAAAAAAATGTAAAACTACAACCATTGCCACAGTTTCATAATCTAAAGCGTCAGTCTGCACATTGATGGTTGATTTCATGTCTGATGCCTCCCAGACTGGTACCTCGTGCAGAACCTTTTATATCTTGTCAAAGGACTTTCGACAGTCCAAGGTTCAGCACATCTTCTTGGGGTGATTCTTGAATTTCAGTGCTGTAAGTTGGCAACGATGCAGCCATAGTTCTCAATGAAGTTTTGCTAGTACTTCGAGAGGCCCGAGAATGTCTGCACTTAGGGTTCTATGGGGTCGGGGGGGGTCTTCCAATCCATGATGGCCTGAATCTTATCATTGAAAGGCTCCACCTTTCTATTGCCCAACTTGATGACCAAGTTAATGACCTAATGTAAGAAATTGGGTTATAAGTTGTGCAGGATGTGTGGCAACTACCAGTAATAAATCCACAGTTTCCCTTTACTGGTAAGAAAGTACCCACTGTAGCACTTGATTCTCTCAGGGTAGCGAAGCAGAGCAGTCCAAGGCCTACTCAGGGGAGTTGGTGTGGGCCAGTAATCACCATATGCTGGCACTTAATAATAACACTAAATAATGATTGTCCAGTCAGTGCTTTTTCTTTGAAAAGGAAAAGTACATTTATTACACACATGCTACTAAATATTACACATTCATTTACAAATGTATATCTCAGGCAGATAGAAATATCTTTGGTGACACTCTGAAATGATATTTGACGCCTACCAGGACATGATCCCCAAAGTCACAGTTCCCCCCACCTATATCAGAGCAAACATCACAATATAGGGAGGTATTACTTCAAATCACACAGGCCTATTGGCTTGGTCAAGGTTCACCATATAAAAAGACCAATAACCACATGTTAAAAACCCCACCATTATGTCACCATAATCAATAACCAAGCTTTAATGCAATCATTATCAATTAAACAATCCTAAATGTAATGAAAAATTACTGCCGGACAATACATTGTTAATAAATGAACGTAACATGTGTCTGAGTCTTTTTATATGGTGTTAAGTGTTAAGCAGTGGCTCCCTGGTATGATATACGAAGTTGTTTAAAAATAGGTTTCTCAAATTCAGGAGGTCTCTAAAAACCCTGCTCTTCAACCAAGCATATCACTAGCCCAGTCCCATACGCTATCTCACATTTGGTCACCTCTTATTCAATCCTGCTACTAGTGATGAGACGCCCAAGACCAGATAAAGGCTTCTCCATTCCAGGCTTCCTACTGTGGTGGTCCTCCGCGACTTTCTGTCCGTCGGCAGGGTGCTACTGGTCTATTTGGCGATTTGATAGTGCCAGAAGGGCTGCTCTGTGAGCTGGTATTTTGCCTGTTTGTATGCCTCTTTTATTGTATGTCGGGCCAGTTTTTACTGTTGTTTTTTCGAATTTTAGCACAAACATTGCTTGCAGCAAGCACAGATGGGTGCAGTCTCTCATATCTTGCAAAACACCTGTACAGATTTTCTATACAAATTCAAAAGTGCCCTGATTTCCAAAGTGGGACGCTTTTTAAGCTATCTGATTTACTGATGGGGGGCACCTTTATTTTGGTGCCAAGTACTTCTTCTGTCCTAGTCCAGCCCTGTCTGTCAGCATACATGGACAATGGTTCTCACCAAAAGACTCAACCCTTGTGCGGGTTGGTTACTGTTTCTTCTAGCACCAAGACTATTATCAGTTCGCACTTCTTTTTATCTTTACCTTAAAGGTACAGCTATGGGTGGTACGTAATGCTTCACAAAACGTCAAAAGACGTGATTGTACGTGGCACAGACCCTGACTTTTTCTATTATCTCGAGCTTCAAACATGGCTGTTGAAGCATGCAGCTACATTTAGAAACGAAATGATGCCTGTAACTAAACATACATGAAATTCTAACAGGTGCAGGGACTACAGTTTAAAAGGTTTCCGGTATAACCATGTGTTTTTTTGCTAAAAACAGAAACGTTCTGGTGTTGTCAACACCATTGTCTACAAGCCTTTACTTATTTGCAGCCAGTCCTCTGGCAATAGGAAGTCTCATGCAAGAGACAGGCATTGAATAAAGCATTGGTGCTTTTATCTCAGTGTGCCGCATGTGGTACCCTTCATGCATGCATTGTGGTTTCTGTCGGCGCTGACATTCTTCATCTTCTCTCTTGTGGTTTCCCTTTCCTCCTTTGTCACAGCTCACTAATTTAAAACATGCCAGTAAAATGCTATCTTCCTCTTTCAGTGCTATTTGTTGCCACAAGAGATATTTTCTGTGATGATTGTTCATTAATAATACAATGAAACATATCTGTGGCTATGGTTAGATTTTTATTTGATACATGACAGTTGAGATTTCGTAGGGCACGGTTTGCTCTTTAGAATGATATACTGCATGGGATTCTGTAATCCCTCTATAAACAACAGTCTCTAATTTCTTTATAATCGGTGACTAGTGACTCACTCAGTCAAAGACAAGACGTCCAAAGTCGACTATTATAAGTTATTACAGTCAATGTCACAAAGCAGCAGACTAGGTGAAAGACAGGTCAGGTCACGGAGCATAATTGAAGCAGCTGTTTAAAGCAACAAACGGAAGTCGCTTTTCTTTCTTCTGCTCCATTTTAATAGCTTACGACAATCAGAAAGAATATGTTCATTCTTTGCACACCTTAGATAGAGAAAAGCTAGAATCTTTCTGCATGTTTCTACTCATTCTGAGGTACTGCAGCTTTTTTTTAAAAACTGACTGGTACTGAACCGTTTCTAATATCTGTTTGCGACAAATATGTAACAGGTTTTTTATGTGTTTAATTTTGCAGTAGAGGTTTTATTGATTTTATTTTTATTCCTCATGTTTGCAAACATAATCGCTCTTTCATATGAAAGAGCTACGCAGCAAGGTTTTAAGTGGTTTGTGGGAAAGGTGAAGGTGTGACCATGCATTATATGGCTAGATTATTTGAGCTCTTTGAACACAGTACAAAAACCATGTTTTTCTACACAAATATGTCCCGTACAATAAGTAAACTAAAATGAAATTTAATGTATATTTAAGTTAATGAAATATGTTACAACGTACTGTTTACATTGCATACAAAACGACCATTGTACTATGGGCATTGTTGTAAAGTCTGTTTACACTGACCATGATGAGGTCACACGTTATGCTAAGTCTGTTTACACTGACCATGATGAGGTCACATGTTACACTCTGTAAATACAATCTCAAAATGGCGCCTCACTATCTGTGAACAAGGCTGCAAGACAACTGAAACACATCAGATGGTTTCAGGTAGCACACAAACATCTTGAAATTAAACCGCATATCTGCAGTTTTTCAGCAAGCGCCGGCTCCTTTGTTGTATCGAGGAAGGGAATGTGGCTATCTCATGCAGAGTTTGCTGTTTCCGCAACGCTGATGGGCCCATCGGTTAGGAGCATGACAGAAACCAGCAAGTTGTTATGGAGCGATGTATTATATGGGATAAAGTATCCCCTGCTGTACATGATAATGATAATGGAAGTCACTTCTGAGTTCCATAACATTATAAAGAAACTCGCCAACCAGTCTCATTCCTCTGTATGGTTATAGAACCCCTCGGTGACTTGCAATATACTTATCATGTATGGCAGGGGGTACTTTATCCGTTATGTAATGTTATCAGAGTGCAGTGTTTTACTTTACTGCAAGCCTCTGTCCCACCACAGTAACTTCAGTGCTTGATGGAACACACAAAAATCTAAATAGAAATACAATATAAATATTATGAAATTAATGAAAGCCAATATATCAATACTACTGTTACTTAGGTGGTCTAGTTTCTTGCCCTTTCAGGATTATGCAATAAATGTAGCAGATGATGCATACGTTAGTTGCCATTAATTTAAAAATTAGTTGGGATGACAATTTGAAGGAATGCCTGGAAGTGAAAGAAATTCAGGTCCACGTATTGGCCTATTTATTCGATATAGGCTAATTTATAAAGAATTAGACAGGGAAATGTCCAAAGTAAGCCTGCCCAACTAACAATGCATTTCTGGTATCTAGATACACAGGAGGAAAAAAGAGGTTGTCACTATTACAAAATTTTAAACAACACAAATAAGAAATGCCCAGTAGTTATGAATAATCACATTTTAGAAAACGAGAGGTTGGAGTAAAATGTGAGTTTGAAGATCATTTATGTGTTCAATTTGGATATATATTTCTATGTCATAGAGGTACAAGGACTTTGGGCCAAATGTACAGAGGAATTTTGCAGTTGCAAACCTGGAGATTGACAAAATCACATGGTTTGCAACCGTTATTCCGGTTACAAACCATTGATTAGTTACCAACTCTCAAGTTGGGGTTTTAACTGATTTGCAAAGGGGGAGGGATCCCCTTTAGACCCCTTCTCCTTTGGGAATTGAGTATCAGCTTCAAGAGGAGTCCTGCTCTCAATTTAGTTTTCCAAAGCGCCCAACGTTTTTTCAAAAGCAGCCCCGATTCCTTTAAGGAACTTGGGATGCTTTGAAAAAATGTCTTCCATTGTGAAATGGAAACACAGGGTTGATTGTTGGCTGTCCCTTGCAGTTGACCATCCCTGTGATTGTAGCCAATTGCAAGGGGTCACAAAGTTGAATCTGCCTAATGAATATTAATTAGGCAGATTGCTCTGTGACCCTCTGTGATTCCTCATTTTTCGAACTGACCTGTTAGTACATAGGTTGGTTTGAAAAGTAACATTCGGGTCACAAAAGTCGGTGCGCAATTTGCAACCTCTTTTTGTGACCAGATCAGTAGAATATCTTTTAAATTTTAGGTGTCAGTGCATATGCATTACAACCATGGATAATGACTCTATATTTTAACCCATGAACATCTAGACCAGGGAGATACATTACTGCTTACAAACAAAAAAGAAGCATTATTGCACAGACATATTCTTTATTGAAAGGAAGATCCTGATATCTGCACAAAAGTGGGGGTGCCCTAGAATGCGGTCCAGCAATGTGCTGTAAAATCATAGCCAACTGTGCCATATTGCATGATTTTGCTACCTGAAAGAGACTTCCAATGGGCCTTGTAAGTGATAAATCAGATGAAGGCGATGCTGACAAACCTCCTTGAATACCACCCCAGGACACGATGCCACTAGACGTGCAAGAGGACGTACTCGCAGGATTATGTGACTGACAACTACTTTTAAGGTACGCATCACATACATAATCACAAAGAATGAGCAAATAAAACATATAGATTAGAAACAATGTTTTCTGTTTATTCACAGATTCAATTGAATATGAAGAACAATGTAATTGTCAACATGTTAGTTCACATTTAGAAATACAGTTTTTGTTCGAACATAATAAAATATTTTTGTTAAACGTCAAGAAATTAGGCAAATTCGCTGTATTTCTATTTTTGCCTATGTCATTCAGGACTTGGTCTTTCAGTGCAGCTTCTGTGTGGCCCTTCCTTCTCCTTCTCCATTCTGGCTTCTAGCACGCCTTAATGTTGCAAGCTCACCAAAATCAATACTGCTCCCACTTGAGCCCTCCTCAGTTTCTCCATTTTACAGTTTGCATTTCATCAAAAGTGTTTGTTATTTGAGATAGGCTCCTTGCTACATCACCACTGTAGTGGAGTAGCTCTACCTGCATGTTAGCAGTTCTCCAACATATAGTTGAAGTGACTGTAGCCAAATGTTTGGCAGTGATTGATTATTTGTCTCTGTCGATGCCTGTGTGCTGTAGAGCCTTGATCCATTTGTGAAGACATATCCTTTATAGCCATTGTCAGTTCTTCAAAGCTAGATCTAATGGAGGCTTCACCTTCAAAAATTGCTCTATCTATGTTTGTTACCCATCTAATCTATTCAGAGGTACCCCTGTGCTACTTCCAACATAGAAATTTTCTAATGCATGGAATTATGCTTGAGTAGGGGAGGTTTCCCAGACTTTATTAAATATGGATCGTACAGTAGGCCTTAAAACCTTTGTTCTCTTTTTAAGATAGGAAGAGATGGTGTTGGAGTATTTGTAGAAACAGCAGAAGGAGCGTTAGTTGTAGGCGGGTCCCCTAATACAGGGGCGGTGTTTTGCTTGTTTGGTAGATTAGCTCTCTCTGTAGGAGTTGGAATAGCTGTAACAGCAGTTTATGCTTCTGTGTGTCAGGAGGAATCATGAGCATCCTCTGTTACTGCTGGGGTTGTATGAATTGGTTACCTGTGCTTGTTTTTAAATAAAGCAATCTTGTTTTTAAAGGCAGCCCATTTTCCCAAAAGGAAAACCAGATGTGTTTAAAAAAACGAAAATAAAAATGTTCACAAACTTTTTTTAAGATTAGGCAGTGGACCACTGCCTAATCTTAAAAATGTTTTTCACCATTCACAAATGGGAGTGGGTCCAATGGGGACCACTTCCTGTTTGTGAATGGATTACCACCTGCTTTGGTGGTAAAACATTAATACATAACCTTAAACAATAGGTATTTGGAACGAACGCCCTTAAAAAGCCCCTTCCAAATAGTGATTCCTTAATGTTTCCTGAACCCATTTAATGATTCGGAAACCTTTTCTGAATCGTTAAACCGGTTTAGTACATTTAAAAAAGAGTTTTAATTGTCGCAAACCCTCAGATTTACCAAATAACCAACCGATAAAACCCTTGGTTCATGAGGATCACTAAATTTGCACTTCCTCTTCCTGCCAACATCTTCATGTATCTGCTGGCTGGGCATGGTGTTTTCTATTTGCTTCTGTGATGGAAGAGAAGTTCTCTTTATGCTGTGCAGCTGAAAGTTAAAGTACTTTCTGAAACAACTGAGGCCATTATTCACCGCTGGTTTGACTGCAAACGCTATAATGCACTTGGGCCAAGTATGTGCTATTAAAAACTGCAAAAAACCTCACGCCAAAAACCAGGGGGCAGATTTACTAACATTTCAGACAATGCAGCACAGCAAGGCAACTTGCTGCACTACTTTATGTGAAAAGGAGACATCAGAAATGTGCCATATTTACAAAGATGTGGCACATTTCTGCTGCTTCCCTCCGCTGGCGCACAGTATGCTGCTTAGCGCCAATGTAGTCACTTTTGTGCCATGGTGCAAGGGTCCCTGCATTACAGGCAGAATTTATTTTGTGCAGAAAGGGACACCTTCCTCCCCAAAAACAACTGTAAGGCATTTTCCTTTTTCTATGTGTGATGCTGAATGCGTCACACATAGAAAAAGGAAATAATGAGGAGAAATAAAGATTTTTTCTCCTTGCTATGTCTGGGAGGTGTACCGTTTTGATGCATTCCCAGGTTTACAACTCTTTGTAAACCTGGGAATGTGCCAAAATCTATGGGTGGAGGAGTATTAACGCCCACACTCCACCCATGGAACGCCTCCCTGTTGCACGGTAATGCAAGGTATTGACATTCGCCACCTTGTGTTATGTAAGATCCATTAAATGACACAGTGATGCAAGGTGGCTTTGTATAGCTAAGTAAATCTCACTTAAGGGCATGCTTTGTCTTGCGTCATTTTGTGCGGCGCACGGGCAATGCAAGCCATTTGTAAATCTGGCCCCAGATTTTTATCAAGTGAAATATTGTGGATCTACCATCTGGCAGGCAGGTAAGGTGAGAAATGGTGAGACGTATGGATTATGAATTGGAGCATATGAGCATCTCTCAAACTAGCTCTTCATGTGGGAAGACCTTGTGATATGGACATTGAATGGTGGCTCTTCAGCTATTTGGCAGATTGTAAGGTGCAGTTAATGTTGTAAATGGGATGTGTGCATGTGTATGCATTGACACATATTTGTGAACGTTTGGACCTTTATTCAAATAGAGGGAATAGGTTTTGTGGGAGTAAGGCATGGAACATAGACAGACACAAACCAGTGCTGAATGTACAGGAAAGGGACGTACTGATGTCTATTTAGTATGCAATCTTAAATGCATCCACATCAGACAAAAAAATGGAGAGACATGAAGCAGTGCAAATGTTAATTATATATTGAAACAGGTGCATTTATGGGTTTTTTGAAAAAAATGTAAAAAATAAATAAAAAGCAATAATCTGGTCAGGATTTGTTTGTAAGAATACGGACGAAATTTAACATTGGGATAGTGAATAGTGTATACTGGCATACTTTACAGCAACCACAATTGTAATAAATGGCTGTATGATGGCCGGTGGTCAAGAAGCCATGTGCCAATGAAAAACAGGCCTACTGAGACCCTGCATGTGTGACAGTGATAAGCCAATAACATGGCTCGGTGAGATAAACGCTTGTTGATGACAAGTGGTGTGACCTGGAGTGAAAATCCAGCCAAGGTCAGCTGTGGCTAAATGTGCATTCCATGTTCTGGGATAAAGAAAAGTGCTTTTAAAATGGGTAACAAGCATTGGCAATGCCAATAGGTCTGGCGTTAAAGGAATGCAGTACGGTAATGTTAAGCATTACACATACACAGCATGGGAATGGATATGCATTTGTGTGGAAGCAAAGAACTGTAGAATAATATTGGTATAGGTGAAAAGCCCAGATGACATTTGCATTTGTCAAGCCAGACCTAAACATCAATGTAAGTTAATGACTGCCCTCCTCTCATCTCCCCAGCCAATGAAAAACACCACAAATGATCTAGTTGTTTAAGACACTTTAATAACATTGCAACGTCATGTGTGTTACCCTGAAAGATCAAACTTAGGCTGCTAGATAAATAAACAAAATGGTCAGAGCTGTGTGAAGGGCAAGCCCTTATTTGTGCACAACTTCTGCCCAATCAAAACATATACTCCTGGCTCCCAACAAGTGGGTGGAGCCAAAGTCCCTCTCTAGTGATGCTCACATAATTGTCTGGGGATAGCTGCGCTGTCTAGCCTGACCATAAAAATAACTTTTATTTGCAGTGCTTGCATTGTAGCATTAACAAAATTAAAACATTATGTTATTATATGGCTGGAGCTTGCACATACAAGTTTATTAAACTTTGGACCTAACCTGCAAGATAAATAGTGTTGTGATTGCTACTTAAGGAAAAAAGCAAACTGTACTTATCAATTGCGGTTGCTTTATCGGAATAAAACAAACTGTCATTATAGTGCGCAGTAAATACCAAAACGAACGTGACTGGTTGTAGAGAGAATATATTGATCACCAGCACAAGGCACCTGCTTAACCAGGATGGCAGAAAAACAGTACACTAGTGAGTGAAAAATGGATTTGTATGAAACAGCAATGGGAGGAGACCATTTGTTTTTAAGACTAGGATAAGTTGTTTGCCTCCAGGAGAGGACTTTTCACTGTCATAGAGGTAACTATGCATAAGAGGGAGGAGAAGATAATGGGCAGACTCAGTGGTCCTTGTGGTCTTTTCTGCCAACACTGAAAGCTACTATGTATTTTTACACATTGGCTGGTGGTTGAGCCATCCGCTCCTTCGGGTCTGCAGACTGCTTTCTCTGCGTTTTACAGTTGTAACTCTAGTTGCATAGGGTTGACCTTTCCTGGTACTCCTTCTTAGTGCCACAATGAGTGCTTAATTTGTGTAGGCGGTTGCAGGTGGGGTTCACCAGCACTCATGTTTGGGGGCCTGCACTTATGCTTCCTCATGAGACTTAGACGTTTCTATCAATGCACCAGCACTTTCCAGTTCGGAGGCAACCGGGGACTGCATCCCCCGACGACCCTTGCGCCCGGAGGCGCCCACGTCACCTCAAACGCGCCGGAGGCGCATAAAAGCACTCTCGGGCTCCCGCCATTTCTATCAACGCACCAGCACTTTCCAGTTCGGAGGCAACCGGGGACTGCATCCCCCGACGACCCTTGCGCCTGGAGGCGCCCACGTCACCTCAAACGCGCCGGAGGCGCATAAAGGTACTCTCGGGCTACCGCAGCGCAGGACGCGCGAGGGCGTGGCCAAGGGCGGGCCCGTCTGCGCCCATCAGAGCCCGGAGGAGGCTGGGCTGGGCCACCCCTCTTTCGTTCTGACAAAGCGTAGGTGCTTATTTCTGCCTGCTCTACTTTGGCCGCCGTGGGGAGGTTGGAATTATCCACTCCAGTTGGAAGAGGGACACTAAAACCAACAAAGAAACCCAGGTCTGTGTTTATTAATCCCCTTTTTTCGTTATCGGAAATTACTGTGCAATTCTTCTCTCTAGTAGTTATTAACTAATAAAAATACTAAAGACTTTTTAGAAATGGGTAAACGTAAATTGTCACAGCCATTGGGGAAAGGGGGTTCGAAAGCGCCTGCCTCCAACAACTCAATTACAAATTATCTGACAAACGCTATGGGTATATTGAACAGCGAAATTACTAATGCAGAAGTAAGACTGGCCGCTACAAAATCTGCCCTGCATAGCGCTATGGATAAGGTATCAGAGACAGATCATCCGATAGCAAAGGAGATCTTGCCAATCGTCGCAAAATCTGGGAGGCCACGTGTTTATAATAATTCCGTATCGATCAGTGAGGATCCCGCACATGGGGATTCGTATTCCCCTCCGGCAAAGAAACTGTGTCAGCCGGTAGATACACCTCTGAAAAATTTTAAAAAGAGGAAGAAAACTACTGAAGGGAAGGGAAATAATTCTAAAACATCTAGAATGAATCCTAAAGTGAAACTAACAAAGCCTGCTAAAACAACAGACCCCTCTCTGAAAAATGTGCATGATAGGCTGACATCTTTAGAGGAATGCTTTAAGAAGGAGATGGACACCATAAAAACTGGGATTTGTCACCTTGAGGCAACTCTCAAGGAAGTTCTGGCCCACGTACAATCACTTATTGGAAAGCCCAGCTCAATCAAAGCCACACATGGAAACAAAGTTCCTCCCATATTGACACCTGCAGCCACAGAAAAAACTTTTATGCAAAAACCGGATACCTTGCCCCCAAATGATGAATTCCAACAATATCAAAATGCCAATCTTTCGACAAATTTACATCTTCCGCCCGAATCAACCCCCTTTGTAATTATACTAAGAAATGTACCTACCCTAAGGCTAAATGTAATGGAAAGTTGGCACGAGCTAAAGAACAAGGTGATATATTGGCTGTCTAAGAAATCCTGGAGCACAAACTGCCTGGCTAAAGAAATTATAATGGTAAGAAGAGTCGGATGGATAGGACCCTCAAAGAAATCTGGTAAAGATGACTGTATTGTGGTGAATTTCCGTACCCCCTTTGTGGTAAGAACTCTCCTCTCTGATCTTGTAAACATAGCTGATGATAACAATATTACCAGGAATATCAGAGCCGAGCCTCTGGGGTACTTTTATAGGCCTGAAATGTTTATGGATAAAACCCAAAACCCCACACAAACTGTACCTAAGAAAGTCACCAAAAAAACCTTTCAAAGTGGTCAGAATGACAGTCGATATGACCCGACACTTACATACAAACTCCAGCCTCTAATCCCAACGACGAATCGGTTCCTCCCCTTATCGTACTATGATGAACAGGATTGACAACAGAAGAGGCTTGAAGGAAAGGGGTATAAACATATAGATGTACATGTTACAAACTTGGCAATAGCCCCCTTGGAAGTGGGCACTCAACAAATGACATTGGAAGTACAACACCAAGAATGTGCCCCAAAGGATTCAGAACTGGGTTTATCGCTCTGCCTAAGGGCAGAATTTCTTATCCCACTGGTGGAGGGACAGGATAAGGTTAAAAAAACGCAGAGCAAGGATTTGATCCCCGCAAATAACCAAATTATGAAAAACACCAAAACTATACTGAAGATTTGGAACATCGCTGGAATAAGAAATAAATTACTGAATCTAGAGTGGCTAGAGATTATTAATCAAGCTCAACTAGCTTGTCTTCAAGAGACATGGGCGGTAGATAATTTTTTTGTAGAGGGCTTTATATCATACTTAACTCCAGCTACTCCCTCAGAGATGGGTCGGGCTAAGGGAGGTCTGGCCACCTTAATATCAGTAACCTCCCATATGAAAGTTTTAAGGTCTTATCTGTCTTCCCCCTATTTCCAGAAGAAAGGGCTAATCTGGTTGTAATTAATTTCTATAATAATGTTTTCGATTCATCCAAAGTGACAGTTATGTAAATGTCCAGTATTTGTAAAGCGCAAACAATTACCCGAGGGTGTCAAGGTGCTGGGGGCCGTCGGGAAGATTAAGCGAGCTATTGCCCAGAGTCACATGGTGCTGGGCTAATCTGCCGCTGGTGCCGTGGATCGAACCGTGAGCCACCGGGTTCCGGAGTCAGCTGCCCTGGACGCAGCGCCACACCTCTTCCCTCTATATATTATAATGAACTTAAGTAAAGAAGCTGATTTATTCTTAGCTAAAATTAAAGTTGACTATGTTCTATTATGGGTAGGAGACTTTAATATTAGCAAATGTCATAGACAAGGTCTTGAAAGTTGTGGATACGTGAAAACAAATGGTGATGATATGCCACATTTTTTGCACAATCCTTATGGAGAAGTTTTAAATGAACTAATTTATAAGTATAACCTGACTCTTATGGCACAATGTATTGGGGAAGGTGAGAGCGAATTACCTACGTTTTATGGGAATGGTAAAAGTTCAGTTATTGATCATGTATTGGTGGCAGAAAAAGGTGAACGCTTATTAGACTCCATTATTGTTATCCCGAATGCTTTTAATGACCATGCTGTCTTGAATTTAGCCCTTAATATAAATACTAAAAAGCCAATTAGCCCACAATGTTTGAATCAATTTGGACTACACGGTACAAATGGCCCTACCCTAAGATGGGCAAACAAATATGGTATAGCAAAAACCCAGGAAATTATGGCAGACTCCCTAAATCATTTTTATATTAGTAGAGATCTTAGGTCCCCCCGATGCTTATTATCAAAGATTATTGTAAAATTATGGTTCGAACTGCTGAGAAATTGAAATTCCAGCCTAGAGGGAAAAATAATAAAAACAGGGGATGGTTCGATACAGAATGTTCAGTGATAAACAGAAAATTGAGGAAAGCCATGCGGGTGTCGCCAAGAGATAGAGTAAAAATCAGCACATTGAGATCCATGTATAAAAATGCCCTTGATAAAAGAAAAAGTGAGCTGAAAGGGAAAATATGGGAAGATTTTCTCCAGGCTGCTGATCTGAAGGATAACACTCTCTTCTGGAAAATGATAAACCACCCTTTCTTAAAAGAGAAAGAAGACCCAAAGATTGAGACATTTATTCATCAGAGCGATTGGATAGAACATTTTAATACTATTTTTAACCCAGGGGGCAGTATTTTTACTTTGCCTATAATAAATTTTTTCCCAATCGATCCATCAAATATTTCTGACATATCTCTAGAAGAGGTCACCAAGGCCCTAAATAAAGCAGCTAGTGTTAAAGCCTCTGGCCCCGACGGGGACCCAATCGATATTTTTAAAGCACACGTCACTTTATGGGCACCGATGCTGACCCAAGTATGTAATTCGACAATAAAGGGTTTCCTCTCAACCTCGTGGACAGAAAGCACAATAGTCCCTATTTTTTAAAAAGGCAATCGAGGTGACCCGAAATGCTATCGCCCAATATCTCTCCTAGACTCTAGTGCCAAACTAATGGGCAGAATTCTTCTAGGAAGGTTAGAGCAATGGGCGGAGGAAAAATATATTCTCTCTGACACTCAATATGGATTTAGACCCGATATTGGAACAATAGCACAATGTGTCAACTTACATCTCTTAATAAATAAATACAAGGTTGCTAGGACAGGGTAAGTGCATTTATGCTTTGCCGATTTGAGCAGTGCTTTCGATTTGGTGAATCATAATAAACTCTGGAAAACACTTGTGGACCTAGAAGAACCTCGGGGCATCATTACTTTTTTATCCCAATGGTATTCCCATCTTACAGCAAAGGTACGATATGGCCCAAGCGGGGAGTGTACAGGCAACTTCAAGGTCACCCGCGGTATTAGACAGGGGTGTGTTCTTGCTCCCCTGCTCTTCTCACTCTATATAAACAGGGTGGTTGCATGCCTACAAGAAACCAAAGCTGACGTCCCCATGGTTGGCACCCGCCCTGTTCCTATCTTACTCTATGCAGACGACCCGGTCCTGCTCTCAAGAACAGCTAATGGGCTGCAGCTGCTGATAGATAAATTCGTAGATTCTATGGATGATAAGGACATGAAAGTGAATTTAAAGAAAACTGTCACCATGGTAGCTGGGAAAGGTAGGGCAAAAAAGAGGACACATTTCATTAAGGGGGAGAGGTTAGATACCTTGGTATACAATTCACTGCATCGGCCTCTTGGGAAAGCCAATTGTATATATCAAAACTGAAATTTTTAAGAGTAATAGAAACAATTTTTAGGTTCTCTAGTAAAATAGGCCAAACACCAATTAGAGAAATGTTGTTGCTGTATAAAGCTAAATGTTTGCCAAGTTCTGGCTATGGTGCCCCCCTGTGGGGTTATGCAAACTGTGCTAAATTGCAGATACTAGAAAATTTGTTCCTGGCGCGCTTATTGGCAATACCAAAATCTACCTCTACTTACATATCACATAAGGAATTGGCCGTCCCCTTTTTAGAAGATGATTTATATATTAGGCCTATTATCTTGTGGCACAGCATATGGAGCAAAACAGGGACACAGTTTACGAAGGAGATAATTCAAGACTGTCTTACTCTAGATGCCTGGAAAAAAATAAAATGGCTTTCCCATCTAGATACTTCCCTGAGAATACTGGCCCCTGACATAGGCGTAACAGATACAGTTAAAATTCTTATCTACTCTAAAAAAGAGGTCAGGACTATACTTATGGAACAAAGAGAAAAGGAGAGAGAATTAAAAGAGAGTAAAAAACGTACGATAGCTAGTTACCGACAACACCACATGTGTGAGGGCCAGCCTAACTATTTGACAATTGCTAAAAACAGCCAACAAAGATTTTATCTCACTAGATTGCGTTTAGACATACTCCATGTACAGTTCGCCTTCCCAAAAAGCAGGTCATGGTCTAAAGACCTTCCAAACTGTCCATGTGATGGTAAATCACGACAGAGCACAATGCACTTTATTTTATTTTGTAGTTTTTATAAAGATCTTAAGAAACGGTTTTTAGCCCCCCTTTTTAAAACAGGTAAATATGTTTTTTATCAGGATGCTTTTAATTATTTTTGCTCTTTGGGAAAAAGCGAGATCTGCTTGTCTGTTATAACTTACATCACAATGGCCATAGGAAGAAGGAAAAAATTGGCCCACCTAGAGGCTTTAACTTATGAGTACCCAGAACAACCCGATATTGTCTAGATATTGACCCAATAATATGACGCCAATGAATCTTTGCTCGGAAACCGGGAAGGGCTGGAGTAACACGAATAGCATTGGTTATTAAAACGCTTACCGAAGTCTTTTTTTTCCCGGTTAACATAAGCAGGATTTATGATGCTATCAAGGGGAATGTTCTTTTAAGGGCGTGTTAAATGAATTGTATATAATCTATCTTGTGATTATGATGTACAATGTATACTTTTATGGTTTTATATCAATAAGCCGAATAAAGTTTTTGAATTGAATTGAGACTCAGACGTTTACCTAGAAAGACCAAAACACAAAAGGCAAAAGAAGGATGAATAGAAAGATCAAAAAACAGCGACAAAGAAAAAAAGCAAGAAAAACTTAAGAGTGAGATAAAGGACATGAAGTGTGTCTTGGTGGATGAAAGAGGCATGAGGTGAAATCAAGACTAGGCAGTTTTGCTATTCATGTAGCACCAGCCGTGGGCTTCTGAGCAAGATTTTGAGCCCCAGCACCTTTTGCAAATTAAATACTGGCCACAGTGTGGTAATTGTGTAGCTCCACAGAAACGTGGGCACAAGGGGCCCAAAATCAGAAATGACTTTCCTGAAAGGAATCCATTTTTTCCGCCGAACAATGGCCACTAAATAGTTAGAGTTGCCAAGCAAGCACATAGCTCAAAGAAATAATCTAGAATGACACAGGTAAGGTTCATGTCCTTAATGTTCACCAGAAAACCTTATCACTGCATAACCCGAGAAACTCTTTTGTAATTGAAAAAAGAACCAAAAGATGTCAACAATACATAATCTAATTCCCCCTGCAATGGTGTACGGACCCCCCCAAGTACCTAGGTATATACTTGCACTGCAGTGCCGCAGAAGTAATTAGACTAAATTATGGACCAGCAGTGGACCGCCTCTCAACGCAGGTTGACAAATGGATCAAGCTTCCCCTTTCCTTAGCTGGCACAATAGCCATACTAAAAATGGTGGTGCTGCCGCGCTTCTTATACCTCTTTTTAAATATACCTATTGCTTTGACCTCGAAATTATTCGACACATTACGTACATTGCTCTTTCGTCTAGTATGGGCAGGCAAGCAGCCGCAAATAAGCTGGGACACACTCACTATGCCCTACGAGCGGGGGGATTCGGTGCCCCAGATTTTTATTTGTACTACCTTGTGGCCCAAACCCACTTCACTTATTATTGGTATCACCCGGATGCCCGGATTCAATACCTCAAAGCAGAGCGTTCCCAAATATACCCCAACCCCCTGACTGCCATATTACCACAAGGACTGGCACGCTCACCCGGTGAGATCCAGACTCTCCCTACGACTTGCTGGACGTGGACCAAACTACGGCGATATCTCCTGAAAGACTCTTTGTATTCGCCACATTTACCGCTGGCAGACAACCCGTGGCTGCCCCCCACCACTGAATTCCTGACCAAACGAACATTAGGCGAACATGGGCTCCGAACTGTTGGGGACCTATTTAAGGATTCCCGACCAGGCACGGTGTCGGAGCTTACTACACATGGGGACGTTACACACATGGACAGGTTCTTATTGCACAGAGTCCAAAGCTCACTGATTGGGGCGTTGCCAGGTGGGCGGGTGGAGCCGGAGGAATTCCTCCCTCTCACGCTTGTTATTGCATCATCGGACGACACTCACCTGGTCTCACGCTTATACCGCCTTTCATTATCCCTTCGTCCTTTGGCTGGCGCTAAAGCGCGAGCAGCCTGGGAAAGAGACCTAGACATTCCCATAACTGACAACATTTGGCACTACAGCTGTGCACAAACATGGTACATTTCGAACAACCACCGACACAAATTATTACATTTTAAATATCTACATAGAATTTACATCACCCCGAAGCGGCTGGCCAAGATAGATCCAAGCACACCACATGTGTGCACCACATATCGCATGGGACTGTACATGAATACAACCATACTGGGCGGGTATCTTCCAGCATGTGTCACTTATGGTGGGACAGGTGATACAGCCCACTCCCCTGATGGCATTGCTGGGTTACGTCCATCCCTTACCAAAGGCTGTTCGGAGGTTCGCCGCAATAGCTATGCTTCTTGCAAAGCGCCAAGTCTCTATACATTGTGGAAAGTCACATACACCGACGGTGAAAGCCTGGCTCCGAGATATGATCCACTGCGACACTATGTGTGAACTATATGCTACACTACTACCACCCACTTCCCGCCCTCGGGACATTTGACAACCACTGAAGAGCTACTTACTTGATCACCCCCTTGATGAAGCCTGAAATGAGCGTGTGGGTGCGGAAATAGGAGTAGCAGGGCTGGAGCATTGAAAAATGCAGTACATTACCACGCGAAACCTAAACATGACTAATGTGGAACGCATTTTGCCCTTCAGTAACTATTGCATATAGGATTGTACCCAAACATACTGTACTGTGAAATATTTTCTACTCACGAGAGACCATAACTCTTCCTTTCAGAATTGCTTCTGTACCTTGTTTTATTGTTGTGTTTTTGGATGTTTTTTGTTTTTTTTGACATGATGGCATATTCATGATGTTACGATCTGTACGTTATTGGCACTACTTGTGCTGCTTTTATTTCAAATAAGATTAATAAAGAAAATTAAAAAAAACAAAAAAAAAAACAATACATAATCTGAACTGAAATTGAAAACGTGAGAACTTTTCCTCCATAACAGTTGTCATTCTTTAAAACATCTAACTATTAATCATATTGTCCAAGTTAATGTTCATGCAATAAATCATTATGATACATTTAGATACCAATGGAGTGAGAAAAGGAATTAGACAATCCAAATAAGGAAGAAGAGATGAAAAAAGGGCAGGCGGAATTTTCTTCATTTTGCCTACCATCTAAATCACAATATTGCTCATTACCCCCCAAAACTAGTTGAACTTATTAAGTTGATTGCATCCCTGATCGTACAGGCATTCATGAAACATTATTGCAGTGAGTCTTTACCACCAGGCATCCAGATCGAGCAGATCTTCGGATTTCCACTTCTAGCCAATCATCAGTCTGACCACTAAAGACCAAAGAAGATCGCATTTCTGAGTTACTTGGGAGGAGAGCCTGACCAGGATCATGGACAGTATGATCCCATACTCTACTTCCATAGAATTGAATGGTATAGTTCTATCCAGATCTAGAAGTTGATCCACTTGATTCATTCATTCTCTACCTACTTGCATGGCATGAACTCTGGTGGAAGATTGGTATGATTCCAGAAAGAACAATACCCCAATTTTCCAGTTGGGTGGAGATTCTTGAGTCACTTTCCATACTCCTAGCACAAGGTCTCGAATGTTTGATACATGGTTTTCTTTAAATATTTAGAATCTATAAATTTAGGATTTAAGGGGCACATCTGATGTTTGTGTTCCTTTGTCATCTATTCCAAAATGATTACAGAAAACTGCCTATTCATTGCGGGTATAACAAGCCGTTGCACAGGAATTAAGGCTGCTGCTCAAAATTAATTTACAAAATCTGGTAGTTGCCACTCTAGGACAAAGTTTATCTCTAGCCACAGTAGGACCCTCATTATGAGTTGGGGAGTTTGACCTGTAGCGATACCTCTGGGTGAAATACCCCAATTCGATATTACAGGTGTGTCCGGGCCTGGAATTATCGGATCCAAAACTTCAGACCCAATAATTCCTGGCCCGGAGACACCAGCCATTTGACCGATGCAGAGGCAAAACTGAAGTTGCTGAACCACCAGTTAGGTTACTTCCCCACACGATGCAACTCTCCCGTTTGGATGAGAAAATCCACTGAGACCGAATGTCGACTTTACCATTATCCAAAGGAAGAGATCTGTCATATAGTTTACACTTGCCCCACCTTAGAGCGAAAAGGAATGTTGAAACAACACTTCATAAGGAACGGAATCTGCACGTGCAGGCAGGCAATTAAAGCCTGCCTACAAGGAGAGGATTTAATGCTTTGTGGGAAATTCATGAGACTGGTAGCTCTGTTTGCACATTGTCCATTTAATTGCCCTAAGGTTTTACGCTTGGTGTGCCCCCTAAACCATGGTTATATCCCACTTGCCTCCCGCTTGTTCTTTCGTTCATTCTCCCCTAGCCCACCAACCTGCCAGTCTTGGTAGCCATCTTAACAGCCACCTACTCCTTCACCTTTACTATATGCACAAACCACTTTCCTCAGCAAACTTGCACTAGGATCTGATGATCCCCTCATGGCTCAGTATAAACCAGGGGTGGCTCCTCCATTTGAGTGGAGGAGCATCCCCCCACTTTATTGCCCCAGAGACGAAAAATTAAATGGTAATGAATTTAATTCAATACCATTTTATTTTCCATCAACCCGTCCTGAACAGAGTGTCAGGATGGGGCGGAGTTGTTGAGTGGCATCAGTGGTGGGCTGCCTGACTGTGCACTAGTTTATGGTGCTCAAGTCCCTATGGTCGGCCGTCTTGGGACGGCCAGCCTGACATGCACATTATAAACCTCTCAACCCGGCTGTCTTAAACAGCCAGGTTGAGAGCCTACACAGGCCACTACTGTCCTCAGGAGCAGCTAGAGATGCCGCTCCCTCCAATCCTGGCACTGCTCTCATGCAGCGCCACGATTGGTTAAACTTTTCTGAATGTGACGTGACGTCGTTGATGTCAGGAGAAGATGACTGAGTGAGGTGGACGTGTCTTTGGAAAATGGTAAGTATTTTTTTTATTTCTTTTATGTATTTAAGTGTATTTATGTACTTTTTTTTCAACTGTATTAAAACTTTTTTCCGCCTCTCTAATTGCAGGACTTTTCAGCCGCAACTGGTATACACCATCTCATTGCACTCACCTTCTCTGCTAATGCACTAAGCACTTTCTCCTGCAAATTTACACTACCCAAGTAATAATGTTTCTGTGAGCCTCCCTGTTTTCAATGGGCTTTCAATTGTATCAAATCCTTTCACGATCATGACACAGAGGTTGATGTTTACAGCTGGACTTTTTACTGCAAATTTTCACCAACTGGCCCTTTGCGACTATTGTTTTTACTTGTGTTTTAATTCTAAGTTTCAATTAACTGAGAAATAAGGTTTCCTTCATTCATCCATTAAAAAATAAAGTTCTCTGAAGAAAGAATGTAGAAATGTAGCAAAAGAAACTAGAAGAAACAAAGAAAACAGCAGGTGGTGGGGAACTGGGGCGAAAAAGTAGCCAAAAGATCAAAAGAACAAAGAAAAAGTTATTTACTAAATTTTGGCAGCAATGACCACCAACATATGAACACACTGTAGATTAGTTTGCCTTGTGCAAACCCTTTTTACGTCATGAGTGTGTTTGGGTAAACCTCCACAAATTACAGTACTTAGATTTCTTTTTTCACAAAATTCTGGTTTGTAAAATATAATCATGCACCCACAGTGGGGATGAATAAATACTAAGAACCAGTGCTTTCAGTGGGATGAAAAATGTGAGGAGAATCTCTAAAAGTTTGTGGTGAAGGAAGCATAACTAAGAATACCTTCAAAAAGGCGTGGCCTATGTAATTAAGTGTGTTACTTAAAACATGTGAACTAAAATCCTGTGGTTTACAGAGAGTGCCACCTGACCAGTATATGTGTGCCTCTGTGACTTTTATGTTATTGCATCCAGACATAGCACACAACGTACATATACACCTAAAACAAGCCAGACCTTTTGGCCTTGCCAGTGCTTTTCAGCAGTATCAGATAAATGAGTAACAACAATGATTTTTCTGTAAATAGTTAGAATTGAAAATGGTTCAAATCTGATAATATGAGACTGTGAATTAAACCTTTCTAAGGTCTGTTTAAGGGGTAGTGTCTCAATCACTCGCATTCTCCCACTTTCCTCTGCAGTCCCTCACTCTGTTAATGATTTATGACTTTTTATCTACACATCTTTCTCATATCCTCCATCTGCATATCTCACACCTCATCTCCTTCCACTTGATCCCAGTCTTTTCACCTTGTCCTTCTCCATGTACTTCCTTGCATCACTTCCACTTTATCATTCACTCTCTTTCTACCACAAATACCCACCTTCTTTCTCTCCTCACCTGTAAACAAAAGTATTTTCTTTTCCTTTGGCAAAGTAAATATTTTTCACATAAATTGTAATTAAGATTGCCACTTATGTGACAATAGCTTAGCTATGCAGAGTGGCCAAGGACTGGATAAGCACATAGTCTGAACACCTTTACTGCACACGAACTGGCACTGTGAGAAACTTGCCCTCTATTAATCCTTAACTCCAGAGCTCCCAATCGCACTTCTTACGCACATCCCAACACGGAGAGGGGACTCAGGTCACAGTATACACAATATAAATGTCTCTTGTTACATGGAAAAACCCACAGAAGCATATAATCTGGAAAAAGCAAATGTGGGAATGCAAGATGAAGTACAACCTATGAAATGTAAATAGGAACTGCATTGCTGCCATGCATTACCGTAAAGTGTTTTTCAGTCATTGTTGAGAAATTGATCAGTGTTTTATCAGTAAATTTGGATATAGGGCCCTGTAGGCACCAAGTTCAAAATCAGTTTGTAATTACAGCCGGGCCTAAATCCTGGCAGGACCCTCCCAATGCCTCAGAATTCATCTCATATTTCACGACCTTGAGAAATGTTGGTCCTAATTCCATTTGCTACCTAAAAACTGCACATTCACGTTTTTGCTCAGAAAATGTGGTCCACAAAACTATAAATAGAAATGTTTACGACTGGCTTGATAACATAACTGTGAAACGGGATTGAACATAATTCTGTGGGCATAATAAAAATTCCAAGCACCCACATTGAGATTTCACAACGAAATGCAGTGTTAAAATATCTTACTGAGAAGAACAATAGCAGTCGCCATTTAAACATTTAAATAAATGAAGAGTTTGGAACTGTCTTGTTCAAATAGATTTAGGTCTCTCGCAATACTTTGGGGCTTTTTTACAAGGCCCTTGCGCCACTTTTGCGTCATTTTTAACATGGGAAAAGTGACGCAAAGGTGGCGCCAAGGGGCTTGTAAATCTGCCCCTTTGAATGCCAATTTCTTTCATCAGTCAATGGTGTTTGATGATCACTGCAATAGTCCTCCTCCATGAAGTGTGTGATTTATACGCTACCTTACAATGTTTATTAATTTTAATGCACTCTGGATCTTTGCAGTAGCCATGACATGGTCAAACACTGGCTTCATTTGGATGTGTAAAACAGAGGGCCTGACTTAAACATGGCCGTCTAATGTTTGGAGTCAGTAGTCTGGTTATGGTACCATAGTGTGTAATGCCACCATGTAAGATATATGTAGAAAAGACAAACTTTATTAACTTGCTTCCTTTTGATATTCTTTGAACATCTTTATCTCAAAAAGTGTAGGAAAAGAAAGCTTCTTTTATAAATTTCCAAACATTTCATACTTATTTAAAAAAGAAAGTACGTATTAAATCATACATGCCAACGGACCCGATTCATGCAGGAGACTCTCCATTGTTGAAGTAAAAAACGAAAACAAAAATGTCTCGCACCTGAAATTGCCTTCTGTTTCAATATAAATCGATGGATAAAATAAATACCCCTGATTTTTTTTTCAAAATCTTCTACTTTCCAGTTTTGAAATGTTTGCATGTGTTATTAAATCCAAAGTACATACTTGTTTTTTTTAATAAAAGCTTTCAAGAAAATGACTTCCCTGAAGTTAGAAGAAACAATTGGAGATGGCGGCAATGTTTGACTGAGTATGCACTGCGTACGTTAGTGCTGCTTTCATCCTAGTGATTTCTTCTCTATTGTTGATTAGTTTATTTATTCCTCCAAAGGTAGTGTGAATGGTACTGACTAGTGACCTGTTTCAATGTGTGTTTGCACTTCTGTCTTGTGGGTTCTGCAGGACCCCAAATTGGTGGTGTTCTTGGCACACTAGCAAGTAGCACATGTCACCAAATTGAGCTTGGGTGCAGTTTACCTAATGGGATGAGAACAGGGCACACGACAAAATTAAGTTTCTTTCGGATCAAATCAATGTTACATTACATAACAGAATGATATTTAACATATTAACCACAAAATTACGAAATACAAAGGCAGCTGGAGGCAAAATTCAAACCTATGTCTTCACAGTCCGCATACAACTTTCCTTTGGGTAGTGAACTTGTTGAACTATCTCACACCATCTGCTCCTTCTACACTGCATAATTCCCCTTACCATTCACTGCCTCCCTTCTGACCTCTCCTAGCTTCCACCCCAGGAATACCGCCCAATCCAAAATTAACAGTGGCGACAGGCAAAAAATCATGAACAATATTATTTTTTCTTCTCCATCATGGCCTACTGACAGTCCTACTATGTCGCTCTAGGCTGGCTGGCAATAAGGTGGGTTGGGGGGTTGTTGGGGAGGACTGACTATGAACCATGGAGCAATTGGTAATAATCTGATATCCACTGACAATTCCACGCAACCCTATCTTTCATAGAGCACTAACAGGCAAGAGGGCTGAGTGAGAGGTGGGATGTGGGGTGAGGTAAAATAGGCTATCAATGGTGGTGTGGGAAATAATGGAGAAGCCCCGTGTCTCCCCATCTATCGAGGTCCATAGTCATCTCTTGCCTACCCATCGCCACTTCCTGCTCTTTGGCTCTAAACCAGTGTACCTTCCTGGGAGAGAGAGGGAAGCGAAGGAATGTTAGTGACATTAGCGGCCCGTGGTGGGAGTGCTGCCGGGCGCTGACGTGGGGCGGGGGGTAGTAAACTACGGATTACGGCCGATTAGAGGTAAGTAAACATATAAATAAATAAAACAAATTTCGTGCGCTGCGCTGCATCGCCAAATGCGATGCAGCGCGCGCAACAAAATTCGTTTTATTTATTTATATGTTTACTTACCACTAATCGGCCGTAATCCGTAGTTTACTACCCCCCACCCTGCCCCTCCCCCGCCCCACGTCAGCGCCCGGCAGCACTCCCACCACGGGCCGCTACTGGTTAGTGAGCATGGGGAGAGTATGCTGGTTAGTACTATCCTTCCCCAGCCCTCCCGGCATATTGGCTGTTCCATGGCTCCCGCTGTCTTGAAGTATGCTGATGGACTAGAGGGCAAAAGAAGGCCTTTGCTCCTGAGTGCAAAGAAAAACACACAACATGCGTCTTTTGAAAATGCTGTAACTTTAGTGCATATATTGGAAATCCTGTTTTATCCCCGTCTCTAGGTGTGGTGTGCCTCAAAGGCTTCCATAAACACCAATCTGGGTGTGCCATCAGCACTCAGCAGCAAGCAGTCAGACGGGTTCATTATCCGAAACGAAAATACAACCACAACACCGCCATTCTCCAAAATCCTCCAGCTTCCCATTCCTGAAAGAATGCAATTCAAAATGTGCTGCCTTACACATAAGGCCACCTACAATGGCAGGCCTTCTTACCTCACCAAACTACTCACCACCAAAAGTTAACTGCTATTGGAAATGCATAAATTTAGAACCTCAGCTGCTCAAAAAAAACAACTGTTCTCTGGAGGGGAGACCCCTTGTGGATGTCCCTCCCACTCAAATTAAGAACTTTAACTCTACCTACTGGCTTTAGAAGATAATGTAAACCCACATTTTCAGCCAATTCCTAAACTAATGTATACTTGATGTTCCTGGGATCATACGGCAAAGTAAACGCCTAGCCAGATAAGCTCCCCCAGCTGCTGGGAAGTATTCATCAGCTGGGCTTGCCATAGTCGAGCGTGACTCACATTCAAAGTCAAATTTAACAGCATGATAGGCAGAGTTCAAGGCACATGTGCTTCTCAGAAGTCCAAAATCATGGCTAAGAATATAGTATGTTACTACGCATGCTATTACATCGCGCTCCATTACAACACGGTCGTTACAACGACCGCATTCTTAGAACGCGTTACCTTTACATCGCAAGTCATTAGATCGAATTGCTGTATGGGGCGCGCTGGATTTAGGAATAGTATAATTTACTATTCCAACTCCAGCGTGTGCAACAGTAGGGAAGGTGTTGGAGTAGTAAATTATACTATTCCTTAGTTTAGAGCGCTCCCTACAGCAAGTCGATCTAATGACTTGCGATGTAAAGGTATCGCGTACCAACAACGCGGTCGTTGTAACAACCACGTTGTAAAAGCACTGAGAAGTAATGGCAGCGTTGTAAACGCTGTTTCCCATGGCTAAACTTAGCACTAAATATTTCCTGGGATTTCCAAGGCTAGACATAAATTGGTTGATGTGTGCCCCCTTTTATGTCAACTGGATGTGAGAACCTATGTTTCCTTAAAATTTCATGGGTAAGATTTGAAATGTGAGAAGAATTTGACCCGAATTAGGCCAGGTATTGAGCGGAAGATGTAAGTAAACAGGGATAGACTGACTGAACCCTAGGTTAGTGGGGTAATCACATGAAGCCTGATTCAAAAAAGACTGCTTAAAAATGAAAATCCTCTCTGATAAATGTTGTCTTCTATTTGGAGTAGATTTCTGAATTTTTGCGGGACCACAAATATCCCCAAGAATATGAGTGAGAATATGCATTGATTTCAAGTGTACTCCTTCTTGCCAATATTTGCTCGTACCAATTTTCTAGAAAGTACAAAAGCTACAATCAGCCAGAAATGTGCATTTACACAATTACACTTTTTCCAGAGCAAAAATATATTTCACTATGGAGAAATACCTTATTCTGACCTAGCTTGAAATCATGAATAGATTTTCTGACATGTAAAATGAAACCAGTAAGCTCTCATATCATGAGTGGGGAAAATTGTTCTCATGGTTGGGATTTGAGTGCTTGATAGAGAGGATACCTGCCTAAGGGCCCGATTTCATTTTTGGAGGTAAGGATACTCTGTTGTAACTGTGATGTATTATCCTTATCGTCAAGAATGATATCCTCCCACCAGATTTACATGCGGGTGAACCTTAGGTTTAATCATGGCAGAGACTACTCTGTCTTCGCCGTTATGGCATTTTGATTTGTAGAGCACGGCTAATCACCCGTGAGGGTATCCAGGCACTAAGCAGGAGTGTAGGTCTTATGGAACTCCTACTTTAACAGCCAGGTCTTTGGCTTCCTCTGAAAGTTGAGAAGGGGTGAGGACGTCCTTATGTGTTGTGGGAGGTTGTTCCAGGACTTAGTGGCGATGTAGGAGAAAGACTGTTTACTGGAACAGCTTTTGTGGCTGCGGGGAACATGTGTGAGGGAGAGAGATGCTGAGCGCCGAGATTAATCCCCTCCGTCTGCCCTGTGGAGTAAGGCTGTCATTCCGCCCACCTAATTTAGATGGACGGAATTACAGGTCAGTTTTCACTGCCAAAAACCTGGGTGGTATGGGGCAGTGAAAACTGCTACATGCTCCCATTGCCATGGGAGAGGACTCCTATGGCAATGGGAGCATTGTATTTTTATTTTCAAAAGAAAATCTCATTTAGAGATTCTATTTTGGAAAATAAAAAAGGAACCTGTGTGGTGCAGGGCTCCGTCCCGCTGACGGGACCCTGCACCAAACATAAATATGCATTGACAGGAACCACCGTGATGGTGGTTCCTGCCAATGCATAATAATTAACCGCCAGCTTGGCGGTCATTTATACATTTTGTGGGTGACCTCTTCACCAGGGCCACGGAGTAATTTGCTCCATCACCCTGGCAGTATAACAAGCCGTCCACCCAAAATTAAATCAGCCTCAAATAAACTGAACACCCAGACGCAAGTGAGTTGGTAGGTGTTCATAAAAATTTGGCAGGTACATCTCAACAACCAAAATGGTCAGTAAATTACTACTGTCAAGAGCAAGAGTAAGGCCCTGTCTGAGGTAGAAATTGGAACATATGTATATTCATTACTTATAAAGCGCAAAGTTCACCCAGCGGGCATCTTGGCGCTGTAGCAATGTCAGCTTGCACAGAAGGTTTTACTTGCAGTAAAGGTAACGGGTAGGAAGGCTGTATTATGTCTCGTTTATTTGGGGAACAGCCACATTTTCAGATTCTTTCTGAAGCTCAACAAATTTGAATTTAGTCTTAGAGAATTTGGGAGTTTGTTCCAAATTTGTGCTGCTTTCACTTGAAAAGATTTCCCTTCATATTTTAACTTTTAAAATTTAGGTACACAGACCAGGTTTATGGAGGATGATCTTAAAGATCTTGAAGGTTTATAGTGGCAATATTTTTCTTGTAAGAGCCTAGGTCCAGTACCGTTATGGGCTTCATGAATTAGACACATGGCCTTAAAGATGCATCTCTCCTTAACTTAACTAGTAACCAATGAAGTTCAATCAAAGATTTGGTTGCCGAGTCAAATCTGGTTTTGTTCAGTGCTAGTTTGGCGACTAGCACTTGTACCCTATAGAGTCTTTTTAACAGCCCCAAATTTGGCGGAGAAGTAGGGGGAGGTACTGTCCCTGGGGATAAATCTTCCTTGTAGAGAAACGCAAAAGGTCTACCAAATGCAAATGTACCTGAGTGGTAAATTTACACATGCGTAAATGTGCACCTGTTATATTTATGCATATGCAACTATTTACACATTGGACTATTCCCAGACAACTCCTGCAGTTGCTTTTACCAAATAGTACCAATTTCAAAGATGAACATTAATTCAAACATAGCAGTACATTTTGGACTATTTTCATGAATCAGTGTTACTATGCTATTCCAAGGGGTATCCTGAAAATGAAACGTTCACTACTGTGTGCCATGGAAGTTTAATTTCCCTCACACAGACTTACAGCTATGTAACACATATTTAAGCTAAGATACTAATTGGCATGTACATTTATGTAAAATGCCAAAGGTAATTGTTGGAAATGTTTGATAGAGAATTGTGGTTCTGACAGAATCAAACAGATATTCATACTTATAGTCAAAAATAATTGATAGAAGACTTACTTTTGCACTGATGTCCTTGCTTTACTATTCCCCAGAGTAGAGAACCGCAGTGATCACAGAATGTTGGTGCTTTGTAATTGTGAACCCTAAACTTGTGTGGGAGGTTGATTCCAAACCTTTGGTCACAAACCTGACAAAAGTAATACAAAAACATTTAGGTTTTGAGTATGGAAATATGTACAAAATCTTCAAATATGAATAAAGAAAGGCTAATATGCTGAGACTTTCCGAAAATTGGAAATAAAACTTCTTGCACACCAACAATCTTAATAATAAAATTGTGTAATAAATGAGGGCGAGTGTGAACAGCTCTCTTCTTTTCTGGAACTTTAAGGCAATGGATTACTTTCACATTTGAATTAATATTTGGTTCCCAGTGCAAGGGTGGTCATGGCATTTAGTGTCCTTTGCACTATAATAAGCATTCTGCTCAGACATCAAGGGTCGTGGTACTAGAATATCATTTTCAGAATGTCGCTTGACATACATATTGCGCCCACAATGTCACCTAGAACAACATAGCCTCATTGGAGTTAATAATAGAAAATCTACATCCAACGGTATGGCATTTTTGTAAAAAATATTTTTTACAAGATATATATGTCAGACAATATTTCTGTAGATGATATTCTGACATAAAACCTTTGTTGGGAGGGATTTTCAAATTTGACTTATATCATGTATACAAGCTGTCACAACTTATGTTGACCAATTTCAGGTATTTTACAGATAGCAATTATGAAAAAGGGCCGGTCGGGGCTCATCACAGATCTATCCAAATCCTCTACCTTACACTAACAATATATGTCTTTAAAGGGACTATCATCTGTCTGATGGTGCATCTGTGATGCCAATATTTTGCTATCCAATCAAAATATTTAGCTTCTTTCAGTTTAAGAACAGGAAACTATTCATAAAACATAAACATTGTACATTTCATAATACAATAGAACAGAGCAGCATGAGACTGATTTCGAAAAAAAGATACACATTTTACAATGTATTTCTTATAACCTCCAGAAAGCACAACAAAATAATAAAGAAACAATGCAACAGTTAATTAAAAAATACATATAGTAACAACAATATATCGGGTAGACATTGTCTAGGTAGTTAGCTGTCGAAGCAGGAGCTGCTAAGTCACTGTGGAGTACAACACTTGAGAAACAAATCCAAGAGGAAAGGCACAAGCCAGACTCTTCTGGGCTCTGATGGGCTTGCATTTGGACCAGCTTTTATCTTTAGTGACCTGCCCAACAGACAAGAGGAGCAGACGGCTATTGGAAGTGGGGAAGGAGCTTCAGAAATGCTGTTGAATGCCATTAGCTATCTCAAAGGATAACTCCTGGGTTCATCTGTAATCACCCATCAGGATTTTCATTCCTTAGCTCGCGCATATCAGGCACCAGTGAAAAGCCTATGGGGGAGAAAGCTTCAGAAATTGGGCTGTGGGGGACTAGAGGTGCAGTCAGAAAGCCCCACTGTGTGGAACAGCTTGAGAGTGGAAGTTTTAGGAATGCTGCTGTCTGGCACTAGAAGTTCTCCCTTGTAGCCCCTTGGGTGTGTCTTTGTGCAGAGTTTGTGTCTATCTGTGCATGTGTGTGAGTGTTTGTGTGTGTGAGAGAGAGAAAGAGAGAGAGAAAGACAGAGAGGGAGAGAGTGAGAGTGAGAGTGAGAAGGAGAATGAGAAAGAGAGTGAGAGAGAGAGCTAGAGAGGGGTGGCGGGCATATTTGGGTGTATGTGAGTGACCGCCAGCTAGTTTGATCCTACTTGGCCCACCTCAAGCAGCATAACAGAGCAGATTGAGGAGGACGTATAGGTGAACGCTGAGGAATATTTATGGCTGGGACTCTAAGTCCCATCCAGTGGTCCTTCATTATGCATGCAGCCCAACTGGTTTAATCCTACTCGGCCTCTCCTGAGGTCAATAAGAAAAAAACACCTTTAGGTCAGCCATCAATTCAATGCTACTTCATTCAGGTCAATACACGTACAGGATTTTAGTGCTGCAACAATTTATTAACAGTCAGTTCAGGATTTTCCTGCTTATTGTAACCACAACATGTCAATCCATCAACTTTATTGATTGATCTAAATGACCATCACCATTGTGAATTTACTTGGGCAAAGTGGATGAAATAACAAATTCATAGACATCAAACAATAAATTAAATTAAATTAGCCTACAGTTTACGCACACCCTTAAGTGTTGTTCCTTCAATCAGTCCTGCTAATCACTGCATATTACAAACAACAAATGATGTCATAGTGAGGACCACAGTACTGGGACTCCATTTTAAAGAAGGAACTATAATGTCTAATTTACAGTTCTGTTAGACTAATGAAAGTCTGATTATTAAAATGAACTTTTCAGTCCCAAGCTTATGCATTTGACTTATTTTTTTACAGTAAATATCTCAGGCATATTGCATTTGTCACATCTTTTCATAATAAATAGATCTGATCCACTGAATTGGACATAACGTTTCCCAATACACCAATTCAGCCTACAGCTTTTATCATTGCCGTATCTTTAGAACCAACTCTGACCAACTATACTGAGAATAAGGTTTCCCAAAAAGCAAACATCTGGCAGACAGTCATAAATTACCAAAAGGTACAAAGCTACAGTTTCCAAAACAAAACAACTCCCCCTAAAAGGGCCTAACAAGATTACCAAAATGCAAATCTCCTACTTTCCTTCAGAGAAGGTAAGAAACACCAAAACACTTGCCATTTGTGTAAATCTATGTAACAAAATACCTCTAGTGACCACAGTGCAATAACAATCTACCCATACAGACCTATTTTCTTTAACACAGTGATCCAGAAGAAGAGTACTTATGTATATATTTATGTCTTGTTACTTAATCTACACTCATTTAATCCTCCAACCATACTAGCCCTTTATGATTAGATGAACCATGCAATTTAATTTATCACAGAGGCCGTGATCCTCTGATGAATCTTTCCCCACCGATAGGCGGGGTGGAAATTAGGGTGATTAAACTCACTGTTAGTTGTCCAATGAGGACCATTAATTGACAGCCAACTCACAGGTTAGAAATAAAATTTTAATACACCACTCTCGAAACCATACTGTAGATATAAAGAATAGCAACTGGAAGTCCCAACCTCCTAAAGAACTTAAGACGAGTAAGAAATATACAAACCAATAACTCTGTAGTCGCTGCGCAAAATAAGAGAAGCAACACCTGATGTTCTGTCAGAGCTTATTGATTCTTTCTTCAATACATTTAAATCATCAATAACAATCAAATGATGAATCAACAAGACTCCATAATAGGCTCAGACAGATTTAAAATATGAATTATTGTATTAGAGTTGCAAAGTTCATCATAATCAGCAATTGCTTCAGCAGCCCAGTTAGAAATATAGCAGCTTTAACAACAATGCCAAGCATTAAGCAGGCGTTTTAATGAAAAATAGCCATTGAATTACAGAGTCCAACCACCAAATAGGCAGAAGGATAGCTCGTACACAGCTCAGTCTCTAAGGGGTTGGAAATTATATTAGAGTTCATTAAGGCCGAGTTCATTAGCATAAAGATTTAAGAAAAGTTTGGCATAAAGTTCAGTCTATATGCCACCCACTGTAGCATAGACTAGGCAGTCCAATGTTACTATAGAGTTTAAAAATCAAGTAGCCGATACCTGGGATGGCAATCTATATTGACAGCCATGCCCCCACTTTCGCATAGCGACCAGCTGGGGGAAGTGTCATGACTGCAAGGGTTTACACAGTGGGCAAAGATAGGAATTGAGCACCTGGGAGACGTTTGGAGAAATGGCTCGCTGCTCCCCTCTGAGGCCCTTAGTCAGGAGTTTGACCTCTCCCCCACGCAGAGACTTTGCTATTTCCAGCTCGGGCACGCCCTTAGGAAGCATATCTGAGTAGGCCCACACCTCTCCGACTTTTCCCCCCTGGAGGACAGATTACTGGCCGACCCCATCCCAGAAAAAGGAATATCGGTGATCTATCGAAAACTAATGAACAACTCTCCTGACCTGATGGAACAACTCAGATGCACTAGGACGGATGACGTTGGTGATATTGATGACGAAGAATGGGTGGAGGCCCTGCAAGGTCCCCGAGACATAGCGATCCGAGCTAGATTTAGGCTAATACAGCTCAAGGTCCTACTTCGCTCGTATTATTCAGGAATCCTGCAGCATAGATTAGGAATGGTGGAGACACCCCAGTGTGTAAGAGGATGTACATGGGAGGAGTCCTTCTACCATATCCTCTGGGACTGCTCGGTGATACAAGTGTATTGGAGGGTGGTGACGGGCAGAATGGCCGGGGCTTTGGGAGTGAGACTACCCATGAGGGTAAAGTGGTTAATCTTGTTGATCCAGGGAGAGGAAGAGTGGCCACGACATACTAAGATCTGGCTGTCACTAGCAACAAGGGTGGCCAAAAGAGATATAGCAAGGAAATGGGGGGCCTCACATCCCCCGATGGTAGCAGAGTGGGAAGCTGATATGGACTGGTGCCAGTGGGCAGAGGAAGTCATCTATAAGGCAAGAGGGTGCCCCAGAAAATGGGAGAAAATAAGGTCCCCATGGAGGAATTACAGAGGAACAACATAGGGGTCATGAGGTACACGGGGAAAGCAAACAAGACACCATAAACCAAAACAGAGACACAAGGGTATCCCTGGACACGCACAAATTGGGGGGTATGATGAAGGACTAAGACTCCCTTGCTCACCATGTAAGACCACGTCCCATGGGAAAAATAACACATGATAATGTGAGACGATGTTTGTACTAAACGTTCAGCTTGTGTACTGTATGATGAGCCTTTTTAATAAAAATATATATTTTTTAAATTGAGTAGCATCTTAATCCGTAATGCAATGTAGCATGCTTCGCAGAGCATCTCAACGAGGAAAAGTCTGTGAAATAAAATGAAAAAAGGTCTGCGTAAAAAGCAAAAAAGTATGCGTTGCCCCTCTTTTGGCGTGTCTTCTTTTATAAGTTCTTTGATAAAGTCCAAGTGATGTAACATCACATGGCTATGGTCACATCATGTCACCTGAAATGATTGAAACATCGCGCTGGTTTCCCATGTCTGTCACGAGAAACAAAACCCTGCAAGTCCACATAGGCCTAACGTTGCTAAAAAGAAATACAAAGTCGTGAATTTAAGGTCATAGATAAAATTCTATTGCCACAAGAACATACGCTATGAACATTCGAAGAGTAATCAAAATATGTCAAGGAACAGTAGTGTACAGAACAAACAAGTTACATTGCACTTGTAAAGAACGATCCATTGTATTAAATCGGGGGAAAGGTCAACACCAATGAAAAAGCATCTTGAAAGAAGAAAGAAAGGCCTTAAAGTTAGCGTCACATGGTTAAAGGAAATAAGCTTGAACTCTCCCTTAATTGTAATGAATTTAAATCAATCCACAGAAAAATGTATAAACTTTCATGAGTATTATTATATGAAATGTCATATGTTAAAATATCCTACTTACACAAGTTTCTTTCACATTAATCTCAGTAAATTCATGTTTCTAAAAATACAAAATTCTAATCTCTTTTGACTCTTTTCATATTCTTTAACATCTCTAATATCATTCTGTAAAATATCAAGTTTCTAATTTATCCTTTACATATTTTTGTGCCGCTTTTTCTAGATGATGCATGTTAGCAATAGGCACCATATTAATAATCCACTCCATTTAGCACAAACTTCCATTAATAAGCATAATTTTCATTGGTACAACTTTGTTTAAATGTATTGCTATTGTTCTACATATGTTTTCTTCATCTCACTTTTTAAAAGCACACTTTTACGGTGCTTCTACTACTCTTGTCTCTGTTTCATGTATGCCTATCTATCATGTGTAATGTATAATTTTAACCTTTTCGTGTGCTCTACCTATAACTGTGTTGTGTATTATAATTTTCAAAATCTCACTGCATCACATTGTTTTCACAATAAATAAGTCAGGCCTACTGCCTTTGCGGTACCTTTTCAAAATAAGGAGATCAGACTATGGCATCTGACACATGATATCATTGGCTTGTCACCATTACCAATTCAGGCCTACTTTACTAAGCACAAGCATATTAACAAGGCAAAACATGCAATACAAGTGCTCTGTCAGTGAAAGGACAAAAACTATACCAATCAAATGCCGTACGAAAGAAGATCAAAATGTAGGTGGAGCAAAAGCCCCTCCCTTATTGGGCTACTTAAAGCTGTTTCTTTGTTATGTTATGTTATGTTATTTTATTTTATAGCGCGCACAGATACTCGAAAGTGTCCCGGCGCGGAGCCTAGAGAGGGGTATTACCGTAATGTTCAGGCAAAAGATAGGTTTTTAATAATTTCCTGAAAGCCAGATGGTCCTTGATATTCCGTAGACCAAAAGGAAGAGTATTCCAAGCCAATGCTGCTTTCCTTGCAAGCGAGCTGCCGCCCAGCCTCTGGCATTTAAAGTGAGGAACAGAAGCCAGAAGTTGAGAAGAGGAGCGCAGCTGTCTCTTAGGCTCATAGAAGGAAAACCGTTTTTTAGATAAGACGGTCCCTGATCGTGAAGAGCCCGGTGAGTAATTGTTAGTATTTTAAACTTTATCCTTGCCGTCACTGGCAGCCAGTGTAGCCCACGCAAGTGGTTCCTCACGCTGCTTCTAATCGGCAGGTCCAGCAAAAGTCTAGCTGCGGCATTTTGGACCACCTGGTCTCAAGCCAGGTCCCAAGCCAGGTCTAAAAATGTGGCATATGTACACAGTATACTCATTTAGGAAGAACATATCTCATCCTGATGTCTTTGTAGATTTTCAGAGACCTTCCATGAACACAACAGTTGCTGCTCTGCGTTTTTGTGTTTTAAACAATGTTGCTATGCTCAGAAGATGTACATATGTGAGAAAGTTAAAATAATTTAAAAGTTTAATATACACCATGCTGTAGGAATACAAGTGCGAAGCTTACCTAATGGTGTTTCTTCACCATTACAGAGTTCTATTTCCGTAAAAATAACATCAAGAGCTTAATAAATGTGTGTATCAAATAATTACCAGTTCCTTCAATAGATCAAATAATCATAACAAACACCCATTATTCTAGAAATTACTTGTGGAATAGATGAAAGATAAAACATTCAATAAACAAAGAATATAATAGCAATATCCTATGAGTACACTGACTTCCACCTGTATTGATTGTTGGTGGCTCACAAGTGCACAGCATGTGTTGCCCTCCGGTCTCCTATATTAGTGTCCGCTGTAGTTAAACATAAATGTTGCATTCATTTAAATACTTTCTGAAAGTTACATATTGGCACATGAGGATCAATCCTATGCACCACACCCTGCCATGTTTATATGCATTTTGTATTCAGAATTTTTCATACTGCCACTTACACCAAAATTGGAGCCAGTGTGATAAAAACTCCAGATTGTGTACCAAAAGACCCATTACCGAGGACAATTGTATAGAAAAATGGCAATAGCACACAAGAAATAACTCACAAATTTATCACAATAATAAAATGCATATAAACACAGGGTTGTATGCCACTATATCGAGGTCGATATGTTGAAATACAATATTATTGCATCCACTTCATCTTCTACAAGTGCCTCGTCAAGATAAATATATATTTGCAATTCTTAATTCCACATTCAGGTTCCTAAACTTATCTTGCAATGTATTGGTAAGGTTGATATAGTGGATGATATATTTTTTAGATTGATTTGACCACAATATAGTTGTAGGCCACCCAACAACAGTGGTTAGGAACAATTGTGTCAATCAGACATCTTGAAATGTAGAAAATGTAATAATGAAAGTGAGTGAAAAATAATATTAGAAAAAGTACTGAAAAAGTTATCAAGCTATTTTTTCTAAACTGGAAAGAGATTTTCTTGGTGTCACTGCTGAAATGTTGGAGAATTTTATGTTTTGACTTACCATTGGCTTAAAATTCACACAGCCAAAAATGGAAATTTAATACTGCAGCTGGAAAAGCTGGCATCTTGCTATCCACCAGCCCCAAACAATCTGTCCCTCTAAAAGTATGACAATCCTGCAGATAAGTGCAGCACTGCACGTTCCATGTATGGCAGTATTGTAGTGATGGAGCGGGGGTATCTGAACATCAATCTCTTACTGAAATCATCAAACATCTTTCCCCATTGGTCGTATGGCCCTTTGTTAGTCAACCTGAAGCGATGTAAGGAAGCTAACATAAGAAATAAATTTAGAATTCTGTGAAGCCAATGAAACTCCCAATGAAGACAGAGAATATATAAATTCATCCATGAAGGTTTATTTCAAAACGTTAAGCCAACCAGTATATATGGAAAGCAAGAATACGTTTAGAAGATACAACAATATGGTCTCGAGACCAAAGTGTGCTGATAAATTGAGGCGCAAAAAAATTAGATACAAAATAGTAACAGCCACGATGCAAAGGAAACAAATTTTCGCAATAAGGTGTTCCATAAAGAAACTTTTCCATTCTAATCTAAGCATAGGTTGGGAGCAAGATTCTCTAAAGGGGAGCATAGCAGGTGTTAGCATATGGTTGACTTCAGTAGAAGTTCCGGGAAATAATAAGTGTGTTCAGCATGAAGTTTCACACTCAGAGAAGCCTAGCAGAGAGAGAGAGAGAGAGAGAGAGATCTGTTCCCTCTTGAAGTCAGGATGAAGTCTGTTTTAATAGCTATGAAATACCAATTAAAAATGCAACTAACAATTGCCAGAACATCCATATCTCATTCCCACCACTGAGAGTCAATCTTGTAACTACATTTGACGGCAGTCGACATACTCCCTAAGTTCCCATCTCCTCACTGTCAGGTACGCATCTGTTGGCCTTGGATGTTTCATCCTCCTGATACCCCATTTACAAAAGCCTTTCTCTCACTATCACCGTTCAGCTCTTATTTCCAATGCTCTCCTCCCAGGCCTCACTATCAGCAGTTTAATACATACAAGAAGCCTTTCTCTAGCTAATAAGAAACATGATAAAGCACCTGCAAAGGAGAGGAAATAGCATACTTGCTGTGTGAAAGCAGTCATTTTCAGCTAAGGCCTAATGTCAGGCTAAGTTAACTCAAGAATCAAAATAGATGCATATTACAGCATTATAAATCAGTGATAGCAAGCAATCATTATTAAACGTGAATATGTTTCAAACATGATCACATCATTCTATTGATCAACCAAATACACTTACATGTAAACTGGTAGTGGGTGCAATGATTACATACTATTATTCATTTAAGTATATTGCACATGTTAATGAAGTTAAACCACAAATTTAATATAAATGTCGTATATGAGTGCATAAATGTATATACATTACATAAATAGTGTGGAGCCTAAATTACGCTGCTCCAGTAGTGAAAGGGAGCAGACACATACAGCGTAGATCAATATCGATGATCATTTCTAATGAAAATGGCCAATTATACGTTGAGCACATGAGACTCCTCAAACCAGCTGGAGTCAGGACCTTTACAGTGCTAAAATGAATTATTACAATGTCATGCATCTCACAGTCCACAAACTGAACCATCTCCAGTGCTTACTTTGAGCTGGTGGTTGCCAGCAGGGACCACTGGCACTCATTTTTGAGGACCGGAACATATGTTTTTCGAATCAAACATTTGCAAGAGCAAGATAGAGAAAAACACATGAAACCGAAAGCCGGATGGAAAGAAAGATGGAAAAACTGTCACAAAAGGACAAAGCAGGAACCTTCAAGAGTGTGATAAATGGACAGGGAATATCTGGTAGTGGGTTAAAGAGGCTTGAGATGGATGCGCAGTCTTGGTACTGGGCATGCTAACATTCAATTGCACCGGCAACAGGCATCTGAGGCAGAGCCCTGGGCACCAGCCCTCATTCTTTTAAAAGTTAAGCACTGACCATCTCCCTAAGCTTTTACAGATAACAAAACAGAGTCATGGGTATATATAGGGGCATATTTACAAGCCCCTTGCGCCACGCGATGCAAAACATGCGCCACGTTGCGCAATATTTACAACGTGACGCATCTAGGGAGATGCGTCACGTTGTAAACCCCTGCGCCACATGAAACCTGCGTCAGGTTTCATGTGGGCGTTTCGGTGCAGGGTGGACGTTCCCTCGCAGGTACGCCTCGTAAAAGTGACGCAGTGAAATCTACAAGATTTCACTGAGTCACTTTTACGCCCATGCTGCGTCAAAACCCTGCGCCTGCTTGAAGCAGGCGTAAGGATTGACGCAGCATGTTAGGCATAGGGCACCCCCGAGTCTTGCTGGAGCCGCGTCGTGCTTGCGACGCGACTCCAGCAATGCGCCGCCTTTCCATCAGGGGATGCGACACGCATCTGCCCATCTGTGCGCCATGTCGCGCCGCATTGTAAATGCGGCGCATTGGCGGTGGCGCAAGGGCAAACTTGCGTGACGCATCTTCCCTGGCGCATCCCTGCTGATTTGCAGGGATGCGCCAGGGAACGTAAATTGCCCCATAGTGTTTTGCCTGTGACCACATAATTTGATTAAGTTTGGAAGAAGGCGTTTACACCTAAGTCTCCTGGGTCTAATATACGTAACCTTGCTGCTGAACTGCAACTCCTTCCCATTAAGGTCAAGTAAATTTCAGAAATAATTGCTAATATCAATCTCAAGCCTTTAACATTCAAATCACTAGATAGAAAACTACAGAAATGTTGAGAGAATAGCTATATATGTTGTACGTGCTGAATTTGAATATTCACATTCTTTGATTTTCTTGGCATCTTAAGAAAGGTATATTTTTAATACTTCCCCAACATGGACCTCTCTATGATTTAGGTTGTATGGGTAATCTGCTTCTGTTGATCCTGGCGATGGAGTAGAAAGGAATGGTACACCTTTGCAACTATTCCAGTTCTGGTATACATATGCTAAATATGTCCCTTTTGCGGACCACTGACTTTCCCCTAAAAGTGCACCACTTAATTATATCTTTGGATTCTGCGATCATGGTGATAATTCCTACTAGGGAAAGCATCATTTTGAAAGAAACATCTGGAGGAAATTGATGCATCATGAAAAGGGGAAGACCATAAATATTATGAAGATATATGGTGTAGGTTGTTTTTGCGTCCACTTTTGTGTCCACTTTTTTGTAGACAGCATTAATATCTATGGCAGCATTGATGCCATTGTGCTGTGAAACAAGCAAAAGTTGACAAACATCATCTTCTACCCACTGAAGGAGTTTGTCATGAGTGAGAAAAGAGCAAGAATGACTCCTCTGAAGAATGTTAACAAGAACATCCTTGAGTGTGACCACAGGCAAAAACTCTCATATTTGGGGGCTTAAACTCTTGTTATAGGGGGCCAAGGGACAAAGGAAGTCAAAGTTAGGGGGTAGATGAATGAATCAGTGCCTTTGAGTAGCAGAAAATAAAATCTCTTTTAGTGTTTTAAGAAACTGCTTACATGGTCAGCACAATGAAAGGGGCTTCAAATACGGGCCTTCTCACACTATTGTGGCTCTAGAGGAAGCCAAATTAGAATAAATGCAGGTTGTTTTCAGTTATCATAGAAGTGCAGATCTTATTTTGGAGGGGTTTGATCACTTTTAATGCTTGCATGCCAGAAACCGCAAGCTGTCTGGTTGTAAAAGACACATTGTGAATTTACCGTGGGTTTACAGCTTGCCCATTGCTTACCATTGGTTGTATTTATTGTCACTCCAAATTTACTTGCTTATTATTCAATGACTTGCCTTCCTCTTCTTGTGTATGTCCCTCTCTTGGAGATTAGCCTCTTTGTGATCCTTTTTGATTGCCTGACTTGTATCCTTCCACTGTTCTCAATTACGGAACTACTCTCTTCTTTATCGTTTAGCACTGAAGATTGCACATTTTCTCGCTCTCTTCCTCATGTGCTGCTTCCCTCGACCCAAATACCCCCCCACTATGTTGCTTCCTGCCCAATAACGTGTATGTAAAAGTACACCAACAGGGATATTTTTACTGGGGAATGGCTAAATAGCAGACTTTAAGGCTTGTTTTTATTTTATCTCCTGCATTCCACATTTTGAATGAAACCACACACTTTGCCACACAAAGGCTTTTATGGTGCTGTGGAAAGGGCACTCACTAGGCTGGCATCTGATGTAAAAGGTGCACTTGGCATCACACGTCTCCTGGAGGCCCATATATTTGCTCCTTTAGCTACTAGAGAGGAGCAAATAAATGGCTGAATTATGTGGAAAGTAAAGATCTTGGGAAGCATTAACCTTTTAATTCTGACACGTCCTTATTCTTATTAAATTCTGTTCAGAGTATCCTGAGTGAAAAGTATTTGAAAAATAAACCATGGCATTTGTAAAGATTGAAGCAGTGAATTCAATGTACAGTTTTGAGATCCCAAAGGAAATGTTTGCATTTTTTCCAGTATTTAGAAAAGTTTTTTTCTTTTCTTTTTTAAACAATATTTTAGAGACAAATATTGCCAAAACCATCATGTTATGCAGAACTGTTTGCTTTGCATTGCATTTTTGGGGTTCCTGAATCCCTAGTTATACTGGAATCCCATATATACAACCATCAGCCTTGTAGAATAGAGTAAGGGCAAACAGAGAAAATGCTATCATCAGTTACGGGCAGGAAAATGGGCTAACAGTCTTTCTTTCTGTATCCATTGGGAAGAGTGCAGCACACCACAGATAACATGGGTAGAAGTCTTGAACTAAAACTAGAACTGAGAGGCAGCAGGATAATCATATTACACATTTTTGACACCAGATTAAATTCCACAAAATTCAAGGAATATCTGACCACTGGGTAATGTCGATTGGCTTTGAAAACAAAACCCTTTGTCTTTACATTATCCTTATTATTGAGCTATTAATAGTTTGTCATTCTCGCATGCCATAAAAGTCTATGTTCCCCTTAGAGTGCTCCTGAAGTACACTGGACTTGCAGCATCCAGCGATTTCTCATCACAAATAAATGTACCTTTTACTCACCCAATACAAGTACCACTTGAGTATCAGCTGCCTATTGTTCTCGAAAGGTTTGACAGTTCTTGCTTCAATGTCTGCTATCAGCCAAATTTCTTACCATGCTGCCTTTTCCATATTAACGCAAGTTGACATGCCATGGTTCAAAAGCTGAGGGAAACAATTAATGTAATCATCCGTCTAGCACTAGAGCTTAGTAGAAAGTCTCAGGAGGCTTTTGAGGACTGCTTCAGTCGGACACTGTCTGCAAATGAAAGCTGACGAGAAACATAACAATCCTAAAAAGGTCCCTAGGCCAAAGAGACTACTGCCAAGAGGTACTGTCCTAGGTTCTTGGGGCCCACATTTTTGGTTTTAATGGCTTCTCCATATAACAACATGGCAACACGTCCATTTTTAAACATGAATCACAGCTCCATGTATGTAACATTAACCATGTGCTATGACCTTTCAAGAAGGTACCAGAGAACAGTTGACTTGTCTATGAAGAACTTGGCTGTCTGTCACCCATTGTGACTGGAATCTCCTAATTGTGCCCTAAGATAATAGAAATAAAAATAACTTTCTTCATGAAAAGTACAGAAAAATCACAGGCACAAATGCAGCTCAAAACTCCAACTATACTCTAATCGCCGGAACATCTCAGCAGAAAGTGAATTTAACATTGTAAGGCAGTGAGACAGTGCATGATCATAACCAATCTCTGCAGCACACATGGATATTGCACTCTTTCTTTTCCTGCCAAGCCTTTCAGTAGTCACTATTTCACAGATCACGCTCAGTGGGAACAAAACCAACAGTAACCAGTTGGTGCTCAGTATGTACTTCCATCCAAAAGAAGCCTAGCGCAGTCTAAGTCTATCCCGTCCATGGATTTCATAGTTTAGCATTTTGGCTCCAGACATCATAACTGCGGGCCTCCACACTACAACTCTACTCCTCACATTATCATCTGCACATCAGCATCTGCTACACCATCACTTCATAGGCACAATGTGTATTTGAAATGTGGGATACCAATGAGGAACATTCTGCACATTCTGCAATTATAAAAAGAATCATCAGGCTGCTCTCACTATGCGGGCTGTCACTAAGCAGCATGTCACTCAAAACCCTGAGGTGAAAAACATCCCCTTAACTCACAGTTATCAATCTATAATTTTATGTTATGTATGGTTACAAGCAAACCAAAGTAATTATGTCAGACTAGCATCAATAATTGATCCTGCAATCTCCAAAGTTTAAATCCTTGTATTAAAACAATGACTCAAAATGAGTCCTTCTAATTTTATTGAAGCTGAGGAGCCTAGTCTAGAGATTAAACTTTTCCTTTAGAAAACACCATTCATTGATAATAGAAGCAAATAGGGGCCTTTTAATTCTGTTATCTTTTTAGCCCTGTACCAGATCAGATTCAGACACCATAGTTTTAATTTCTAGGTTTAATGCTTTCAAATTTGATATATAAATAACAGAATCACCGGCAAAAAATTTTGTTTTTCATCTGAAAAGCCACAAGAACAAAATAGAAAAACAGTCAATATTTCCTTTATTTGATCAGGAAATAAATACATTTGTAATTGGAAAAATGATTGGTGCCAAGGTCTTCCCTATCTCGCCCTCTCTTGATAAAGAAAGTACAAAGCCATATTGGTCATGGGAAACCAGTGAATCTAAATTTAGTGGTGAAATTGGTTATTAGGAACAATATCTTGCCTCTATTTTTCTTTTAGTAAGATAATAATATTTACTCTTTCCCAAGAGGTAAGATTTTACTATCATACAGAACATTTTGTTTAATCTGTAGAAAGAGTGGTAACAGATCTATCAAAAATGTTTCTAAGTGTCCTTGTTGTTTGCCAGGTCTAAAATATCCTTTAACTTCATGATACGGCAATATAATTGCAATTCTTCTTTATTTTTCAGGGCATTAATTTGCTTCCTGAAAGATTGCAAGAATAGCCTCAATCTATCCAGTTCAATCTGTCCACTATCTGAAACCTCTTCGAAGGCAGAAAAGTAAATGCCGGAATCAATGGAAACTCCCACTTCCAGAAATCAACAAACTCTTGTTACATAATTATATGACAATGTGTGATTGAAGCATGATTTTAGCTTTGAAATCAATTTGTCTCTCCAATACAAAGTTTACAATCAAACTAAAATGACCACATGTAAGAATTGGTGATTTTTTAAAATATTAACTCTGAATTAAATTGTCACATAATCTCTAATCTCCCAAGTGGGTCCACAGATTATAACAAGAGTAAAGTGGCTTTCGTGAATTGGGAGTTACCAATCTCCTGCCAGTGTCAGACCAACTCTGCTTGATCTCTCTGTTTATGTTTCAAGTGGAAGCATGTTCCATGTTACCCAGAAAAAAAGAACAGGGCATTATTTGAATCTTTGTTTATCAAGGGATGGAAGACTATCTTGAAGTGATTCAAACTGTTCATAAAGTAGGTGACTCTTGTAGGGTTAAATTCAATGCGGAGTACAATCATGTTTCACAGTATCATTTTTCTTCTCATTTTAGTATGCCACATTTCTAAATTAATACATTGTTATTTTGTGCATGTCTTTAAGGTATTACTGTCATTGATGAGTGACTGCTTGTGTTCAGTTTTTTTATGCACTTTCTTGTGTCACACCACCCACAGACAAAATCTTGTTAATTTACTCCCACACATTCTCTACTAGGTCCTATATGTTTTTACTGCACTGATCTGTAGTCAGACATACCTTACTGTAGAGAAGAAGAAAACATATTTTAGAAAATTAGTCTGGGGCCGATTCACAGAACTAATCAGAGATAAAATCCTAAACTTACTACTTTTGGTATTCACAGAAGGCATTTAGTAGTAGTAAAGTTAGGACTCCTAACTTTACTACTACTAAACTGAGACAAAATCCTAACTTTACGACTTTCGGTATTTACAAAAGGCATTTAGTAGTAGTAAAGCTGGGGAAAGACAGACTCACATGGAAGGGCCCAAACAAATGTAAACTGCTCATTCCTTATCTCCAAGTGGTTTGGCCTTTTGTGTTTGCATTCTGCCTTCCTGGTACAGCTTTGCCTTATAAATCACAACACAATGTTTGCAATGGTTGAGTTTGGACTACCTTAAATCTCTTGCTTATTTTCACCCTAACTCTTACTTTCACTCTCTTGCTCACTTTCTCTCACCCTGCAAAGCAGCTTTATTCTAATTTATTTGGCCTCCTGGAGAGGAACATGGGAATGATGATGTGATATTGAATATGCCAAGTGCATTTGTCAAATTGTCTGTTGAATAATGAGAGACCCTTTGAATTTGCTGTGTGTGGTACCAAACTGACAAAGCTACCAGTGATAGTGGCAATAATGAAAATGTTAAAAATGTTGTTTGGCATTAGTTCACCTTATTCGAGTATGTACTCTCTTCATTCTCATTTTCCTAACCACAATGATTTAGAGGTTGCATAATCCACTAACATGAGTCGGTTCCAAACATTTCCACACCATCAATTTATTTTATCCAATATCAGGCTCCTTTATGCTACTCAGAAAAACTGCTTCTGCTGATATTCTTTAGTAGCGCCTGCCTGTTCAAGTTGAAAGACAAAGGACTGAAGTGTAAAAAGGTGAACCCAGGGACCAGAGTGGAATATCAATGGACTGGTGATCTCCATCAGCAGCTGTCTTCCCAGGGAACCCATTGTGTTTCATGGTTGAGCTGATGGTGTATACTATAAATGTGGTAGTTGATGCACTTTGTTAATTGGAACCCTATAATCGAATAACTTTCTTTTGAGTTGAAAGACCAATCATGTTCAATCATGTACTGGTTGCTACAAGAAGAATTTATTTTACTAGATTATTTTGCTTCCAAGTTCACACACTCACCAGTGTTAGTATTAGGGGCAAAACTTTGAATTGGAATCTGCTGCAATTTGTGAATTAACCGCCACCTCAGCAAAGCGACCTCCTCACAAAAAGCAAACCTGTTCTTTAAAAAATGATTTGCGCTATAAATCAATTTATTATAAAAGCATATTACAAACTAAAAAGAAAATCAGTGTGACAACAACTCATTCTTTAAAATATGAATTATTTTTCAAAGAAAAATACTTTTATATTTAAAATTGATTTACGACTGACAAATGGTGATTTTTGATTTATAAATATCCTTGGATAGATTCTCCATCTACATGTCTGCCAAATCAGCACACTTGTAGCCTGATTTTCAATTTACTAACCAGGGGGGAAAAATGTAATATTTGTGCAGCTTTACTTACTATGAGGAGCATACTTTAAACTTGCAGATTGCAGCCTGATTCTGTATTACATATATGGTATAAAGAACCCCAATCTGTACTTTATAAGGATATTGCAAGTAACTGAGGAGCTCAGTGAGCATTTAGACGAAGGAGGCCCAGGTTCGATTTCCTTCATAAGGTCATGGAACTAAATGCAGAGGTTATTTTATTTTTTATAATATATGGTCACACCATCGCCCTTCCCACAAACCACTTTGGGCCAGATGTACAAAGCATTTTTCTGGTCGCAAACGGTCTGATTCGCAGACTCGGGCTGTTTGTGACTGGAAAAATGCTTTTACAAATGTACAAAAAGCAAAATACGATTTGGCAACTTGAAAGAGGCGAATCGGTATAGTATGTCTTACTGTTTTGCAACCAAATTCCGGTCGCAAAACTGTATTACTTTACCGCCAGTTTAAAACTGGTGGTAACCCATTCGCAAAGAGAAAGCGGTTCCCTTCCACTTTGAGAATGCAAACAGGAATATTTTTTAAGAGTGGGCAGTGGTCCCACGGACCACTGCCTACTATTAAAAAATGAAACTTCAAGGTTTCATTGTTTTTCTTTTTAAATGCATCCCGTTTTCTTTTACGGAAAATGGGCTGCGTTAAAAAAAGAAGACTGCTTTATTAAAAAGCAATCACAGACATGGTGGTCTGCTGACCTCAGTAGGCCACCATCCCTGTGATGGCTGTGATTCGGGATGGGTCGCAAACTGCAACCTACCTCATTTATATTCATGAGGTAGGTCGATTTGCGACCCACATGGAATCCCTAATGAAACTCAATGAGTTTCATACGGTAGAAGTACTGATTTCCTAATTGCGATTCTGAGAGAATGGCAATTAGGTAATCGGTATTCCTAATGGTTGTACATCTGGCCCTTAAATGCTTTGTGTCTTGCACTTTCATATGAAAAAGATGGTATGTTTACATACATGAAGAAAAAAAGTATAATCATTGGTGCAAAATTCAACACACCAAAAAGCAGTTGGTAATTTTGTTGCACACAGATATTAGGATCACTTTAACGTGAATCAGATTTACAGAATGCTGCAGCTCAAAATATTTAGAAATAAGCAGAGAGGTTTTATAATTCCTTTAATGACATGCAGCATCCAAAAAACCAATATGTTTAAAAATATTTCCCTCTACTGATCACTTTGCGCTTTAGAAAAAACAGAATAATTGTTGAAAATGGCCCTTTCTGCAGGGTCACCCCCAAAGTTTTTGCCTTCCTCCTCCCCTTGCTGCTGAATTCGTTTTTGGTGGCTTTAGGACTCTGTGCTAAAGTGCTTGTGCTCTCTCCTTAAAACATGGTAGAATTGGCTTATGCCCAATTGACAAATTTAATTTACTTTTAAATCCCTAGCAAAGTGCACTACATGTGCCCAGGGCCTGTAAATTACATCCTACTAGTGGGCCTGTCGCACTGATTGTGCCACTCACTTAAGTAGCCCTTTAAACATGTCCCAGGCCAGCCACTGCAGAGCCTGTGTGTGCAGTTTTAAACTGCCATGTCGACTTGGCAAGTTAAGCCTCTAACCAGGCCCAAACCTTCCTTTTTTATACATATAAGTCACCCCTAGTGTAGATCCTGGACAGCCCAGAGGGCAGGATGCAGTGTATTTAAAACGCATGACGTACTTTTAAGTTTTACATGTCCTGGTAGGGAGAAACTCTTAAGTTCGATTTTCACTACTGCAAGGCCTATATCCGTCACAGTATAACACTGGTATTACCTTATTACATTTTATAAGCGCAACACAAAGAAACAGTGCCACATATGAGAAATACAGTGATACAGCCACAGTGACACTCACCACCTGATAGTAGTAAAGGATACAATGACTATTGCAAGAGTATCGAATGTATACATGCCCTTTAGTAAGATCCGGAAGTGTGATTAAGTACGTTGTGAGGTAGCCCCATATATCCTTGGGCCATGAGGGTACTGGTAGTTCTTCAGCATAAAGTTCCAATTGTTCTTTACAGTAAGACATTTCAGACAAGCACTGACTCTGAGTGGGTGTTGCACTCTTTCCCTAATTCATCTGCACTCGCCTTTTGGGTAGCAACAAGGTCACTGCTACCAGTCTGTGTATCGCCGGCTGTAGGTTCTTAACCAGGTCAAGGAGGCACATGTGAAGCTGGCACACCACTGGCTCTAGCGCCATCTCAGTGAGGGTGGCCGTGACCTGCACCCAGAACTGGTGGATCGGGGCGCAGCCACGCCAAGTGTAAGAAATCAGCATTAGGTGCCCATCATCATGAACAATTCGCATCCGCACGCAGGTCAAACCTATGTAGCTTAGCAGGGGTGTGGTATATTTGATGGAGGTATTTGAAATATATTATACGTAAGGTACAGTTAGGCGTGGACAAGCTCATCCTCGAACAACCAAATGTCCATTCAGACAGCTCTAGTGGCTGGTCCAATACAGCATTACATTTGGCCAGTGCTAGGTCCATGGCCATGGGTGGGTCTCCCTGCGCTGAGACGTACAGTTTGGCAATTAGGCCCCCATGTGTGGTATTGGATAGCAGTGTGTTCAGTGCTTGTAGGGTTGGAGGTTCACCAGGATGACAGGAACAGTGCACACAGTGCCGCTCGCAGGTGGAAGTATATGTATGTCAGCAAGGGGGGTGAGGCGTTGTGTGCAAGCAACGTCCTCCAGAGTTATGAATGTCCCTCCAGTGTAAATGTCACCCATTGTTTTCAGACCCATCTTGTCAATGAGCTCGAGTGTGCGTGGCCCCTGTGTGACTGAGATAGTCAGATGGAACAGCAAGGGGAGCATCGGTGCATGTAGGGGAAGCTTGTTGGAGCATGCCCAAAGCAGATGCCAAGCCCTCATGGTGCTGTGAATGGTGTTAAATTCAGATCTATTAGCACAGGTACATGTATGGGGAAGAAGAGCAGCTAGCAGGAGTGGACTGGCATCGTCATGTTCAATCGACAAATGTGGGATATAGTCGTGGTGGCAATGCCAGTATTGTGCAAAATGGGACTGCACGCAGAGGTAGTAAAGTTCCATGTCTGGTGCTCCGAATCCCCTCCCTGCGTGTATTGCAAAGTAAGCATTACCCACCGGAGTCGATATTGCTTTTCCACCCACAAGAGCATTATCAATTGTATCTGAAGCGCCTTAAATAAGTGTTGCATCAGTGTAAGTGATATGTTGAGAAACAGATAGAGAAACCTGGGTAATATCACCATTTTCATAATAGCTATTCTATCTGCCATGGAAAGTGGCATCCGAGACCATCTGGTGACCTGGTCCTCCAGTCATGACATCGCCTGCCATAGTTGTATTGGGGTACAAGGTCCTGGGTCTGTATGTATCCAGATCCCCAAGTACTTGATTTAATTTGATTTGATATTTATAGAGCGCAAACAAATACCCAGAGGTGTATCAGCGCTAAAAGGTGGAGGGACATAGAGAATAATGTTACATTTTAGTGAAAAGCCAGGTTTTTAAAAGCTTGAGGAATTCCACAGGAGAGGGCTGATTTAATTGCCAAAGGGAGCTTATTTCAGTTTTGAGTTGTACAGAGCAGAAAGCTCCTACCTCCCCAAGAAAAGAGCTTGTAGGGAGGCACCACCAAATTAATCGCTGAGCTAGACCTAAGGGTCCTGTTAGGCACATTCCTTCCAAGTTTTCCTCTTAAGAAGGTTGGACCTTGTCCCTGAAGTGCTTTGTAGGTTATACAAAGCGCTGTGAAGAGAATCATTTGCTTAACAGGAAGCCAATGCAGTCTTACCAAAGCCTGTGAGGCAGACTGGAACCTTGGGATTTTCATCAGCAATCTTGCTGCTGTGTTTTGTAGAATTTGCAAATCAGATGGAGCTTGGATAGGTTGACATGAAGACCATTACAATAGTCAATCCTGGAGATTACAAGGCAGAGGACCATTGTATTCAGTAAAATTAGGCGGAAGAAACTGTGCTATTTTCCTAATCATGCGCAGCATGAGGAAGGATGTAGAAATTACGTTATTAACTTATTCTTTGTAAGTAAGTTTGACTTCTACCAAGATACCCAGATTTTTCTCCCTATTTGCAGGAACCGAAAGAGAACCCAATTCCTCCGGCCACCAGGAAGGATTCCAAAAGGAAGTGTTATTACCAAAGAGGATAACCTCTGTCTTTGCAGAGTTCAACTCGAGGCAGTTCACATCCATCCAGGCACTGACCTCTGGCATGCACACACGGAATGACTCACTCATGTCTGGACAATTTCTGGAAAGAAACACAACAATCTGGGTGTCGTCTGCATATGAAACGGTAGAAAAACTGAATGATTTCACCAAGGCAGCCAGGGGTGTTACATAGATATTAAAAAGAGTTGGACTCATCGATTGGGGTACACCGCAAGGCAGAGAAAAACATTTCGAGGTGAAGTCACCCGTAGCTACTGTCTTGGTTCAATCTGCCTGAAAGGATCTGAAAAGGGCCAGAACTACCCCCTCTGGCCCCAAATCTGCCAACCGGTGTATCAGTAGGTCGTGATTGACAGTGTCAATAGCTGCCCTTACCATCAACTGTATCCCTGACCATTTCTGTGGCTACAATAAGAGCCGATTCAGTAGAATGCCCTCTGCGAAACCCAAATTGGGAATCCTCCAGAATTGATTGCTATTCAGCAAGGCCGATAATTGAAGATTAATTTCTTTCTTCAATATCTTCGCAGGGAATGGCAGTCTGGATATCAGTCTAAAGCTGTTAGGGTCAAGAGTGTTCAAGTTGGCTTTCTTAAGCAACGGGATGATAGAGACAGTTTTCCAAGCTTCTGGAAAGACACCGGTCTTGAGTACGACATTAAAGATGGGCGTCAGTTGGGCAGCAACCAGGTCAGGTATGAGATGTAAGATTTTTGGGGGACAAGGATCATGAGGGGAGCCTGATTTGGTTGAAAGAACCAATTGTCTGACTTGGTCTACTGAGGGAAAATTAAACTCAGAGAATGACCACTTCTTAATGTCCCTAAGACAATTATCATACCCCAAGGGTTGCATTGCAATTTTAGATGTGAATTTATTAAAAATGACTTTAACCTTATTCAGAAAAAATAATGCCAGGAACTCACAGAAGTTCTGATGAGTGCTTTCCAAACATATGACCGCTGGTGGGGAGAGTTTGGAAACAACTTGAAAGAGGGCCTTAGATGAGCAGCTAGCTGCTTCAATGGAATTGATGAAGTACTTAGATTTTTCCTTCACTAAAAGATTTTTATAGTCTGCCAGCAGCAATTCGTAATTTTCTTTTTCATTGTTATCGTAATTTTCCTTCCATATCCGTTCTTGTTTCCGACAGGCTTTCTTAGCAGCCCGGAGCACTTCCCCAAACCATGGGGATGTAGGTTTGCTTCTCCTGGATAAGGTCTGTTTGGCAGGAGCCAGCCCATCCACTGCTCCAGATAGCCATGAGGAGTAATTGGAGACCATTTTATCAGGAGCATCAGACTTTGTGGGTCGAGAACTGGAGAGGACTGAGTTAAGTTCCTGGGCATCAATCTTATTCAAAGCCCGGGAATAAATTAACTTCCCAGGAACCTTCTTAGGGGCAGTATTATGACATACAAGGATTTCCCAACTGACTGTACTGTGATCAGACCACGTCACTGGCAAGATAGCAAAGTTAGTACAGTGATGACAATTGGAGAAAATCCCATCTAAGGTGTGGCCAGCATGGTGGGTTGGCCCAGCCACACATTGCTCCAAACCAAAACCTTTAAATAAGTCAAGCAGAGCAACAGTGTCAGTATCATTGCTATTCTCTAAATGAAAATTATAATCACCCAACAAAGTGAAATCAGTTGTAGAGAGAGAAGATTCTATGGACTGACCAATTACGTCAAGAAAGTGGGTTTTTGTGCCTGGTGGTCTATACAGCAAAAGACCGTTGAGCAACTGAGATTTGGATAGTTCAAATTTATAGAACAAGCCGAGGAAAAGATAGCTGCATAGATATCCCGATAGATAACAGCAAGCCCCCCACCTTTCCTGCCCTCCCTATCTAGCCTGTGAACCATGTAACTAGGTGGGACTGAAGCAATCATTTCTGGTCCCGCTGACTGGTCTGCCAATGTTTCTGTCACAAAGACGATGTCTACCTGATGGGAGTCTGTTAGCTCAGCCACTTCCAAATGGTGCTTAACCAAAGACCTTGCATTAATTAAAACACATTTAGCCCTGAGGCCAGAGTCAGAAGGGATGATCAACTGACCTGAACCCGAAGGGACAGAACCCAATGGCCCTACATGCTCTAACACAGGAGTGAATTGAAACTTGCAAGCAATGCATTTATTCACTGACAAATCAAAATCCTGCGGTAAACGTTTAGGGCAGGTCAGGCTTGAGTGTTTCGTGCTGTAGGAAAGTAGGATCTGCTTTTATGGTTACCCCCACTTTTTGCCTGGCGCTAAGCTGTTATTGACTAGTCTGACTGGGATCCTGCTAAATCAGGACACAAGTCTAACTGCTTTCTCCCTTAAATTGTTATGTTCAGTACTTAGGTACATCCCAGATTGGATACTGGGTACCCTTATCAGTCCCTAGTATATGGTACCAAGGCACCCAGGGCATAGATACCCCAGAGGTCCACCATGGGCTGAAGCATGCGTTATGCCTCCCATGGGAGACCATTCAAATTGGAACTACAGGCCTGCCATTGCAGCCTGTGTAAACTGGTGTTAGCACCACTTACTAAAGATATAGGTTTCCTATATCTAGGGTCACTGCACTTAAAACCTATAAGTCACCCCTATAGCAGGCCTTAGCAATCCTGAAGGCAGGGTGCTTAATTCTAAGTGTGAGGGTGCCCCTGCATGAGCAGGACACCCCTACAGCCTACGGAGTCCATTCTCCTGGGTTCTAAGTGAAGCAGCCATATACTATATAGAGGGGCACTGCGTAATTACGCGATGACCATCTCGAAATTGGCTGCAACGAATCCTACCATGTTTGGTATCAAACATGTTGGAATCATACCCTCACACCGTAAACAGTGTGGGAGGTATGATTCCAAGCACTGGAAGAGCCCTCCGTTAGGCTTTCAGTGTTTCCAGTGCCAGCGTGCTAGACCCGGACAGCACAAAATGGTTGCTGCCGACCAGAGACATGATTCTGCCCTTCTGTTGCTGAGCCAAGCTCGAGAAGGGGAAGGCAGAACAATAGGCATCCAGTCAGATGGAGGTGTGACCACCTCCCAGACAGGATTTAGTGTATTGGGACCGGGTGGGTGCACTTGCCAGCACCACTAAGTCTGCATGAGGGGCACATTTGGTGTCCCTGTGCATAGTCCAGTTCAAACCAGTCTTGGGAGCCGTTGGCTCCCGCTCTGGTGCGAAACTGGACAAAGGACATGGGAGTAACCTCCCCCCTGTCCAGACCCTCCCCTGAGAGGGTCCCCTGAATCATCCCAACCCATTCTTTAGGGTACTTAAGGGCTTACCTGGGTGTAGGTCCCTAGATTCATCGTGGAACAAGATTCGGATCAGACACCACTTCTTCTTCTACCGTCTGGGCACTCTGGACTTCGTTGGACTTCGTTTGGGCTCGACTTCGTCTCCATTCCAGTCTGCTGCATCATCCGTGACTGTGCACCATACAGGAACCTTCCAAGACTTGTGGACATCAAAGACACCTGAAGGAATCTACCTTGAAGTGAAGGGGTCACTTCCCTGCATTCACAGGCACCGCAACTAAGTCTACCGGTCTGCTGATCCTAAGCTCCTCCGGACTCCGTAAGGTTCTGCAACACAGGTGGTGGTTCTCCACAGCTCTCGAGGCCTGCCCTGCCCTCTCACCAAGTTTGAGGCCAGTATCCCTCGTGGGGGCTGCAATAACCGAACCTCTGTGCACAGAGTCAACATGCAGTTGCAAAATCTTGTTGGCTTCCTTCCAAGAAGATCTTCAGGCTCCAAGTAGCCCAAACCTCGAGCATCTCCAGTGACTAGAATTTTGGGCCACACCGCATCATTGTGCATTGTGGCCTGCATCTTTTGGTGAGCTGCTTGAGGTCCTCTCGCGACTCCAGTGCCTCCGACCTGTGGGTCTATTTGAGGGTCACCTTTGTTCCTTTTGGGCTCCCCTGATTGCTCGGGGCCTGACCTGACTCCCCTGCTTGTGGTGAGTCCCCTGGACCTTGCTGGTCCTGACATTGCACCTTCTTTGACTTCTGCATTGGTTGCATTTGCCAAGGCTTGTTGGTGCTCTCGCCAGACACCAACCCCTCAGCACTCAACACCCAACATCGGACAGCTCGTGCATGGCTCCTGGTCTTCCTCAGCACCGCCTGGTCCTCACAGCTGCAGAGTCAAGGTCATTGTCATCTCTCCTGCAACACCCAACATCGGACGGCATTCATCTTCCAAGTCTCCTGGTCACTCCTGAGTGACATAGACTCTATCCCCTCTGCTTGCAGGTACCTCTCATCTAGAATCCACCTTCGGATTCCATTGGACACTTTCTTCTTCTTCAGCAGCGGCACTTTCCTGTAGTCCTCCATTGGGTTCGATGGCAGTGTCCGACACCACTTCACAGCTATGCACCCGGCTTCCCTGGTGTAGGTAACATGGGTACTAGGATATCCACGGGTGGAGTAGCTCTCCAGCCTTCTGTCTTCCACAGGGTTTCTTCAGGGTCCACTGGGAAGGGTCCGTAATCTTTAAAAATCCAACTGCAACTTACACGGAGACTTGTACGGAGCACACGGTTGTGTTCCCACACTGCACACGCTCTCCGTGGGGTTCCTAATCACTCACCTTGGATGGTTCCTTGGGTCCCCAGCACTTCTACGTCCTCTCGACATTGTCTTGACCCAAGTCATGGTTCATATACTCTAATCCCACTTTCTTAGTATATGGTTTGGTCCCCCCCCCCCGGGTCCACTGTGTATTCTGTGCTATTTACTGCATTTCTTGGCAAAGCATTGTGTGCATTGTGCATATCTCCAGGTAGGAGATATTTGTATGTGTTAGAGAGTATTATATAATAAATACATATTTTTATAAATACCTTGTGTGGTTCTTTTTCACTTAATCTATACTATAAGATTGCATTCTGGTAAAACAAGCTGCTTTATACTCCTGGACTAAGCCTGAAGGCTGCTCTCCACAGCTACCACCTAGAGAGCTTTCTAAGGTTGTCTAAGACCTCTTAAATCACCATAAGGGTTGTCTGGACTGGTGCAGGGTGCCCACTTACATAAGAGGACATCATATATAAGGCCAACAGCTAAGCTCTAGAATAAATCTTCCGCACCCCATCCTCGCCATTATATTGGCCAGGGGAACGGGCCCTGGGCCCGGTCCAGGCATGGACGGCTGCAGACGGGCTTGCCTTTGGCATGCCCGCTGCGTGTCCGTACCGTCATCCGCTTAAGTAGTGGTGCAGGCTCCACTAGACAGCAAACGTCCCTCTTTCCGACTAACAGGGAGGGAGGGAAAGTGAGTGAGAGTCTCTCTCCACTCCAAACGGCAATGTCGCGGTGGACCAGAGAGAGTTCACACTCTTGGCAGAGTTAATTTTAATCAAGATTGCCATTTGGGGATTTTGCACTTCGCTGCGACTCAAATGTCTGTGTGCGGTCTGATTTCCCCATATTTATTAATGTGGTGGCCCAGCGCTGTGATAAGCAACCGGGTCAGCTACAGGGACCCAGTTTGGCCTGGCTAAGCTATCACACTATGAGCAAAGCAGGAGTGCTGCGCCCCCCAGCAGGCGCAGGCAGGAGGTGAAAGGTATGGAGAGAGGAGGGGGGTCCGCAGTCTCCCCGTCAGTGCAAAGCTTTCATGAAGCCTCGCCGCCTCAGTTAGTGGCGAGCCAGGCTCAGCGGGTCCATCGTGGGGGGGTCACAGGCCTTATTTCCTTCAGGTACGGCTAAGCAGCTCTGTCCTCTGAAGCGCAATGTTGTCCCAAGGGCCAGGGGCAGCAAGGGCTGTGTTTGCAGGCTCACCTTTGATTAAGAGATGTCGACTGTCTGCGGATTCCAGGCCGCCATCGGTCAGGAGAAATCAGACAGAGGCCACTACCGGCCCTCTAAGGGGCCACGCAGGGAGATCGCACATGTTCAGCAGAGTCAAGTTGGCCCCAGTCCAGCTCTCAGAGCAGATCCGCAGCATAGGCTCGCAATCCAGCACCAAGGCAGTACAGCAGCACAGGCCGCAGCAATGTCAGCAAGCGTCTTTTAAACAGGGCGGCCCCCACTGCACTCACTCTCCTTGTGAGGACCCGGCTAGGTCTGGCATTGTCCCGCTGTCTTCTTATGTGCCGCTAATGTCCACTGGGTGCAGGTCGGCTTACCGCCAGGCCCTCCGCCGGGCCCCACCCTGCTCGACGTCCCCCCAGGGACCACACTCAGGACCGCCACTGCGAGTGGCACGTCAGGCATGCCAGCTAGATCTTGGCAGGGTCCAGTTGATCGCAATCAAAACCGGCTCTCCACCGACCCGGCAGCAGAATCGGGCCCAGAATGGACTTGCAGCGCCACTGATTCAGGATTGCACAGGGCTGATCGCCCGCCTCTCCAGTCTTTGTGGGCCGCATCGGCCTGGCCACCTCTTCACAGTGTACCCAGCAAAGTTGCCGGCATCTCTGTCTTCTCCTACGAAGGGCCGAGGAGGGGACTGGGCTACCGCTGCCTTCCCCGGTTTAAGCCACAGAGCCGACCACCCACCCCACCAGGCCCCGCACGGCGTGCCATCGTGCTGGGGCCCCACCACCGAGCACAGGCTCTGGTTTGTCCACGCACTGCACAGGCCATTTCACAGCGTAAGGAGTGGGTCAATGCTCTGGGCAGCTTCAATCCAGAGCCGGGCCCAGAACTGACCCACAGCGCCACCAATGCAGGAGTTTATAGGGTCAATCGCTGGGATCACCAGTCTGTGGGCCGCCGCGGCCCGGTCTCTGATTTAAACGTTTTCACACCACGGCCGCCAGCGTCACTGTCCTCTCCAGTTCCTTCTCGAACTATACAGGCCTTCCCTCAGCTCACACGGTGCAGGATCATAGCCAATATATTTCATCAATCTTCTTCCATGGCAGGAATTAAACCGGTGTAAGGACTCCCATCAATGTTTAGGAGCCAGATCTCTTCAGTCGAGAGGGTCACAATGCTGGATTGATATATTATGGGCAGATAGTTATTACTGGCCGGCCGAGCTGCACTAAAGTGCGGCCATCTTGCCATGGGCTCTACAGCGTCCCCCCTGGTGAAGTTAGAATTTAAATTACAATTCTGAAAATGCCACTTTTAGAAAGTTGGAAAAAAAGGGGGTTTTACCTGGACCTTGTATCATTAAATGCACTTATGATTTACCGTGGAGGTCAAAGATAATTATTTTATTTGACCAAGTTTTTTACTTATCAAAATTCATTTTGTTTTTTCAAATATTCATTCAGTTGCACAAAATATTAACAACCTTCTATACAAAAAAGTCACAAAGACTAAATCATCAAACTAATAATACATGAAATACTGTCATTAATGACAACCAACAATACAACATCACCACATAATGTACAACAAATACACAGAAAACAAAAGATATTGTGCAATCAAAATAATAAATCAAATGATTAGCATGTGTAATCAAATAATGAATCAAAATGATTAACATAGCTTATAATCACAAAGGGAACGAAACATAGTGTCCATAACAGGGGAAAACAATTTTAAAACCCTCCGTATGGCATGATAATTGAATCTCAGTTCCTCAATGTCAGAAAAATGCCAACGCATTTCAAGTCCTAGGCTACAAATACAAGGACTCTCATCAGGGCTTCTTAATTCAATGCACCTTTTTTCTGCGTGCAATGGTATTATCTGTAATAATTTTAACAAATAATATTATTCATTGTATTTTCCTGCTCCTTCACTGAAAAAGTTTAAAATTCACAAAAAGCTGAGCATTAGTACCTGGCGAGAAGATATTAATTTTTTTCTGTACATCAAACTGGGATCCATCCACCTTACAATCGGTCTCCCCGGGGGATCATTTAGTCTTTTATGAATTTTGGGTAAAAAAATATAGGACCGGAATCCTAGGAAAACTGTTTAATGAACAGGCGGACAAGGGTGGGGCTGTAGTTATTTGGCCCAGAGAGATGTACCTGGTTGAGGGTAGATCGCAGGTAAACAACCAGGAATGGTATCGCCTTGTAAAAGAAGATCCCACAAGAGCGATACAAGAAAAAATCTCAGAAATACTCAAGGTTGGTCTAGAAGAAGAGATTTTGGGTCCTAAAGAATTTGATTTCTTATCTAAACGTTTTCCTAGGATTCCGGTCCTATATTTTTTACCCAAAATTCATAAAAGACTAAATGATCCCCCGGGAGACCGATTGTATCGGGGTGTGACTCCCTTCTTGAACCGATCTCAAAATATGTAGATTTTTTTCTAAAGCCCTTTCTAATAGAGGTCCCCTCGTATTTACGAGATACCACTGATTTTATTACTAAGGTGGAAGGATCCCAGTTTGATGTACAAACACAACTGATGGTATCTTTCGATGTAACATCTCTTTACACTCAAATTCCTCAGGAAGAAGTTCTCCAGGTAATTGAAATATACCTGGAAAGTAGGCAAAGACCACACAGGGTGCCCACTGAATTTATCTTAAAATTGGCTGAAGTTGCTCTCAAGAACAACTACTTTAAGTTCGAAGATCAGTTCTACATGCAAGTGAAGGGGACCGCCATGGGTTGTCCCTTCGCGCCGGAGATGGCGGTCCTCTTCATGGCCCAATATGAAGAGAAATTCCTCAAGTTAAACAATCCATTTCAAAGAAATGTGCAGCAATGGCTGCGCTATATTGATGATATTTGGTGTTTATGGTCAGGCTCCTTAGAAGAACTGACTATGTTTCATGAGTGGCTGAACACGCGACATAGGGACATTACATTTTCTGTATCCTATAGTAGAACAGCCTTGACTTTCTTGGATGTGGAAGTACGCCCAGATGCGAACAAATTGATTACATCTCTTCATCGAAAAAGTACAGATAAAAACACAATTTTACACCATAAGAGTGCCCATCCGAAGAGCCTCAAAGAAAATCTCCCTTATGGACAGCTGTTGCGAATAAGGCGGAACTGTTCCTGTAGGGATGATTTTGAAAGACATGCAGCAATTTTCTGTAAAGAGATGTTGGAAAGGGGCTATCCGAAGAAGCTTTTAAAACATTCTACAAAAAGGGCGTGGTATACACCTAGGGAGGCCCTGTTACAGACTAAGCAGAAAGTGACATTGGATAGGCTAGTCTGTGTCCCCACATATGGCCCAGAGACAAATAAGTTCAAGCAGATCATTTTAAGAAACTGGCACCTGTTGCAAAATTTGGATTGTGATTATCAAAAACCACTGTTTGCAATGAAAAAGAATCGCAGCATTGGGCAACAAATTGTGAGGGCAGATATTTTCCAGACTAAGGCCAAAGTGAATTGCGCGCGCAATGGCAATTGAAGCCCATTGAAGGTCATAGGAAATGTGGCAATTGTGTGGCTTGCAGTACAACTCTTGAAGGAATCGAATTCGAACATAATTCAATAAAATGGAAACATACAGTCTTTACGAATTGCAAGACAAAGAATGTTGTCTATGCAATAGTTTGTCCTTGCCCAAAAATCTATTTAGGCAAGACAAACCAACAAATTAACCAGAGAATCACGCAACATCGCTCTCCGTATCAAGAAAAAGGTGGTAACAGCACCCATGGTTGAACACTTTATCGCTAAAGCCCATCGCGAGAATGATTTCAAATGGACTGTGCTTTTTGCATATAATAAATCTAAGCTAATGGGTGACATCAACAGTTTGTTGCTTCAAAAGGAAGCATACTTGATTTTGAAATATGACAGCGTTTCAACTGGCTTGAATATGATGACTGAGCTTTCCAGAATGTAAAACTTTGAGTATTTTTTCTCTCTTTAAATGTATCCAAAGTCTTTGTGAAATACATGTCCCAGAATGCACCTTTGAAAAAAATGTGTGAACCACTGGAACCCTCTGCATTTTGATTGGTTTAATCGAAAGGAACTACATTTCCCATGCAGAGTAGTGCCCAGCAATATGTAATGGCGTCTTAGGGAGTGTTTGGTTGCTGGTGAATTTCTGTCAGTCAACTTTTGGAGGGAGAAAATCACTGAGAGGCTATGCCTAATTGAGGTAAGCATCGATACTAAGATTGAGCTTTCAGAATTGAAACAGGTCATGCTATGGTGCTTGACACCGTTTTGACCTTGTAAATATTTCCTTTCAGACATGCGGTATTTTGAATAAATCACGGAGTAGGAGCTGCTTCCGAATGGAGGTAAGCTTCCTTGTTTCAGGGGTAATTACAAAATAAATATTGCATCCCACAAAGATGCTAGACAACTGATTTGACTTGATTATTTTACAAACTCATTTTTTTAGAACGTTTGAGGAAACCGAAGGCACAAAATTAAGGCAGAAAAAGCGGTGAGCAATTTTCTTCTTTGCCAGGTACGAACTTGAGGGGGCAATTGACACTTTATGTGTGCTTCCAACAGCTTGAATTGATTACATGCCTTGTGCTGGTTGTTTTATAAATAAAAAAATGAAATGGGTTTTCGTTTTAACCTACAGATACTCCGCTGCACACTGACGTTACCGGAAGTATTCTTTTCAAGCAGGGAACATATTTTATCTCTGCAGGTAGGACGTCAATGCCTGGATCATTTTTACACGAATCGGTGCCGGTTGTGGCAAAAATAGTGATAGTTTCCTCTTACTTTGATAGGTTTCTCCACAAAGAGATTCCAAATTGCCTGAAGAAAAAATTAATATCTTCTCGCCAGGTACTAATGCTCAGCTTTTTGTGAATTTTAAACTTTTTCAGTGAAGGAGCAGGAAAATACAATGAATAATATTATTATTTTGTTTATTTAAATTTATTACAGATAATACCATCGCACGCAGAAACAAGGTGCATTGAATTAAGAAGCCCTGATGAGAGTCCTTGTATTTGTAGCCTAGGACTTGAAATGCGTTGGCATTTTTCTGACATTGAGGAACTGAGATTCAATTATCATGCCATACGGAGGGTTTTAAAATTGTTTTACCCCTGTTATGGACACTATGTTTCGTTCCCTTTGTGATTATAAGCTATGTTAATCATTTGATTCATTATTTGATTACACATGCTAATCATTTGATTTATTATTTTGATTGCACAATATCTTTGGTTTTTGTGTATTTGTTGTACATTATGTGGTGATGTTGTATTGTTGGTTTTCATTAATGATAGTATTTCATGTATTATTAATTTGATGATTGAGTCTTTGTGACTTTTTTTGTATAGAAGGTTGTTAATATTTTTGTGTGTCTTCTTTGTTTGCAACTGAATGAATATTTGAAAAAACAAAATGAATTTTGATAAGTAAAAAACTTGGTCAAATAAAATAATTATCTTTGACCTCCACGGTAAATCATAAGTGCATTTAATGATACAAGGTCCAGGTAAAACCCCCTTTTATTCCTAGTATATGGCCCTACCTGTACTTTGTCCACTTGGGCCTAACTCCTTTGTGTTGATAACTTTTAGAAAGTTGGCATTTTCTTGCCTTAGTCATTTGGTGCCTGCAGCTTGTCTCTAGTCACATGACGGGTGTAGTTGGCATTTGGGCTTTGTGTATCCACCTAGACAGCCAACACAATGGGAGCTTAGGTGTGACTGAGTGGGCTATCTTAACAGGATGGGAGCGAGGAGCTGGACCCAGCCTCACTTACACTTTAATAGGCTGTGTCCTGTCCTCACACAAAAAGCTGCTGTAGATAGTCTGGAGCCAGGGCTGGCAGGGCATCTGTGCACTTCAAAGGCATGCCTTTAGATGTTTCTCCCTGCTTCAAAGGCACAATTGTGTGTAAAAGAACGACCTCAGACACCACCACTCCAGTACACTTCTGGACCTGTGGATACTCTGCCTGGAAAAATTAATGCTGTGCAGCTAAAAGGAATGCCACTCTGCTGGACTGCTACTCAGCTGGACTCCTTCTTTGCTGTGCTGACCTGCTGCCTGCTGCCCTCTTTTCTGGGTGAGAAGGACTGGACCTGCATCTCTTGAACCCAGAGCCCAGAGCGACTCCAAGGGCTAGTTGGCTGGCCTCCTGATCTGAAGCCTCAGAGACATAACAGGCTTTCAACAACCTTGCATCTGCACCTGGACTCTGCCATCTGTCAGTCTACCCTGCCAAGTGGTGCCACCCCACTCCTGGACACTTGGAAGTGGGCCTAAGGTACTTTCCAGAGTAACTGATGCATCTGCTCTGCTGAGTGGCGCATGCTCGAGCCGAACCGACGCATCTCCTCGGCTGAGCAGCGCATCCTCGAGCAAATCCGATGCATCACCCCTGCTGGGTGGATTGGGCCCAGCTCAGAAGACTGACCTCGCAATCCTTGGCACAGACGAATTGGCGAAGGCGCGGCGCATCTCCGACCCAGATCCTCGCATCTCTCATCAACAGCAGTTTGAAGGCGATGCCAGTCTCCGCATTGCAGCTTCGCAGCTCTTCAGAACTGACACATCGCCAGCTGCAAGCCACATCCTCGACGCCTAGACTTTGCATCGCAAGCCCCATCAACAGGATATTCGATGCAACAGGACCTCACACCACAGCCACGCTGCATCCCAGAACTGACGCATCGTTTCGGCTACCTGACGCTTCTTCGCCTCAGATCGGTGCAAGGCTCTGCAACCAGGATTTAAGGCACTTTACTCAGTCAGCCTAACTGGGTCCCTGTAGCCCCATGCTCCATCACAGACGGCCTGAACTTGTGACTTTGTCCCAGTCCGGTGTGACCAGATATCCCTTGTTGGGGCTTTGTGCTTTTTGGTGCTATTTTACCGTAAAAACTTAAAATTCAATATCTCCGTTTTCACTAATAGGATTTTTGTCGCTTTGGTCTTGTTTTATTTATTAAAAAGTACTCTATATTTCTAGACCTGGTGTGGGATCTTTTTGATTGGTGTTTTCACTGTTTTACCATTTAAAGTGTTGCACAAATACTTTACACTTTGCCTTCAAGTTAAGCCTGACTGCTTTGTGCCAATCCATCAGGGGGTGAGCACAGGTTAATCTGGGGTTTGCTTGTGCCTTACCCTAACTAGGACTGTGGTTGCTGCTTGACCAGGGCTCACATCCCAGTCAAGCAGTAACCCAATTTCTAACAAGAATGAAAAAAGGTTTCTTATTTTCGTTGTTTAAACTGCAGCTGTAATTATGATCTGTGACCTGACTTTCACCTTGGCTGCTAGCTTTGGCAATTGGCTTTTGATATCACAACTCAACTGTAATAAATTATAATATTTGAGCAGCTCTGCCATTTTCTCATAACAAATTACTTAGAGATGTAACAAGTCGATTATAAAAAGGAAATTAGAGGCGGGCTTTTAAACCAGGGATTGCAGGCTTTCACATATGATAGCAAAGATAACAACTCAAATTTACAGAGCATAAACATTGAATTAACTAAGACAGCTTAAAGGTTACTATTCTATTTGCTGAGTATCAATTAAAACATGAGCTAAAGAGCCTAATTTCTCTCATTTAAATGAAGCCTTCTCAGTTTAAGAAGTGAATTTGTGCATTAAACTTACAGGCACAATGATGAGTGAAATCTTTTAGTAATGCTGAGAAATCAATTGGAAAAACCAATAAACTGCTAATATGAATTGATTTATTACAGCACAATTTTCAATAAGGCTCTCAGTTTTGGCCATATAACATACCTCGCTATGCACATTTAAAGCATATATCGCATTTTCTACCTGACAAATTAACTGTTCAAACAATTAATGATAACCTAATGGAGAAACTCACAAGTTAGATTTTTCTTGTACACTTCAAAAGAAAGCACCCAGAAATCCTAATTTCAAAACAATAATATCACCATATTAATGTACCTTAGAGCTTTTCTCCTTCGGTGTACTGCAGGTACAGGCTGTAACTATCAGCTGATGGCAGCGCTTGTGCACAACGCAGGTACATACTAGGGAAAAGAAAGAGCACCAGTTAATTATACATTGAGGAATACATTCAAGGTCCTTGAAGAGAGGTTCAATAATGTAACTATGGATACATACAATAGAAAAATAGGTGGCAGTGGTTTTATGAACATAGAATTATCTCCAAAAATAATAAACACAGTACGAAAGGAAAATATTTATTAGTGGAAGAATACTCCTAAAACCCAAAAGCCGTCATAATATGAAACTGGAGTGGGTGAGACTGGAGAGCAGATTTAGTAATTTATTTATTTATTCTTTGGCTTGATTGGGCGTGGACCAATTAATTGCCGGCTTTGAGGCACTGCAAAGCATTCAGGCCCAAAACATACTTATGAATGCAAATTCGACATATACTGTATGCTGTAGGCTGGTGAAATTTAGTGATAGATCTTTCACTTGGCTGTTACAATTTATATTAGAAACATCAATACTGAACAATTTGCACATAATTTTGTAAAGAAACAAGACAGAGTGAAAGACCTTAGAAATTCAATATGATTACTAAATCAGCACGTTCGAATCCAGTGAGTCATGAAGTACTAGTTGATGAGGCAAAAAGTATATCTTGAGCAGCTCAACAGCCACTCATTGAAACCCGGATGACTGCAATTTTGTTTTGATTGCCTTGTAGATTGACGAAAGAGTAAAAAAAATAAACATATCATACCAACAGCGATTTTGAGTGCCACTTGTTTCGTTCTGGGAATTTCTGAGAAATATCATTGGGCTTGGAGGTTGACTTACAAAAGTGTGCAGTGCACACTATGAGCATCCGAGCGATTTGCAACATCGACATTATCTGTATTATAAAATTAAAACAGACTCTTCATGCCACAGTCTGATGCATTTTGTTTTATTTTGATTTTTGATTTTTATAGCTAAACTGATAAGTTCAGCGTTTAACAAGTGAAGCCTTGATTGATCCATTGTACACATACACAAATATATATATATTTTTCCTGATGAACCGTTGTCTTTGTTAACAATATTACTATAAGTTTAGCTCTGGCATAGGAGGGTAAACCTGATTTTTTTTTTGTTTGCTGCTCTACACAATGAAGTTGGTAACCAGGAACTGGTGAGGTATTACAAACTGCGCCTCATGGCCAAACGACCTCCTCATAAGCTAAAACACACAACAAAACTAAAGCGCACTTAACAGTTATCCCTATCAAAATAAGCTGTGGAGCAAATGGTCTGAAGCTTGCTATTTCCTGGTGCTCTCTTTCTCTGTCCCTTTTCTTTCTCTCAGTCTCTCTTTTGTCTCTTGTTGTCTCTGTAACATCTCTCCTCCCAAAGTGTGATTCTTCCCTGCCTCACCCTCATATGGTCTACCAACATTTACACAAGAAGAATAGGTCACAAGCCTATTGATAGAAGCTACATTACAACTTCAATCCAATGTCCGCCTCTAACAAAAAAAATCAGAAATCCTAATTTTGATTCTTTCCAGTCTTACCCAATGTGACTCAGACATTTCTAATTTTTCGATCTCACTTGAATCATGCACAAAGATTCAGGTGATAAGTTTGGCACAAGGTTTACCTGATCAAAGCCAAATCTTTGAGGGAGATCTAGGCATCGCCAATTCCAGCAAATGGCCAATGAGTTTTTGATCTAGGAGTAGATCATACAGTCCTATTTTTGTCTTCGGATGCTGATATTTGTAGTTGTGATCTTCATTTGTAAATCCAGGACAACAAGTACTAAAAAGCACAGGAACATTAGGACTGAATGAGGGCAGTGTGAAGTTGGGTTGAACCTGGAAGTCATATGAACTATTTTTAGCAAGGGTGTCAAACATATGTCCGAGAGAGCCAATCAATAACATATTTTCAGAACACACAAAGATGTATATGCCATTTAGTGGTAATACTGAAATATGCCATGGTTCTGAACCTATGATGGACAGGTTCATTGTAGGACCATGAGCTATTTCCTATTGAACTGAAAAACGTAACCTTGTGTAGATCTTGATTTTGGAGAAATACATATTTACTGAGAAAAAGCTGCGATATATACTGTTTTCAGATTTCTTGTGCAAACATAGAGAATATCTCTTGTGTCTCCAAATATCATATTTTTGGCATTTTATATTTGTAAATTACAATAGACAGCATGCTTTTATATAATATTAGATAATATTAAGGAAGAAGTTGTGTATCTCCCTTATTTTGATCTTAAGGTTTTACTTCACACCCTGCCTCTAGTATAAAAACATATTTATAATATGTCTTCACAAAAATCAGCATTTCGACCATTGGCCATTTTATTTTCAAATTCCTAATTAGTAGATAAACTCACTAAATTACATAAAGTAAAATAGAATAAATTATTTTTTGTTGATTGTCTAATAGGGTGAGACGCAAACAGGGTTTAGTCAAGTCAAGTCAATACAAAGTTTATTGTATAGATTACTTAAAACCATGACAATATAAAACATTTAAAAAAGACGTAATATGCAAAGTGACAAAAGAGAATGGTGATTCCTTGCAAGACCCTGTAAGATAACTAGCGCATAGTGCCCAAAGATTAAAAACTCAGAATGTACACGCGGTTTTAGTTATATTTCAGATAATTTAACTATTTGCAGTCTGTTATAATTGGTCCAATTTGAATTTTTATAAAAGAGATAAAAATACCTTACAAAGTCCATCTAAAAAATGGAGGAAATGCTTAGCAGGTAAAAAAGAAAAAAAAACACAATTGCAAAGTGACCAAACTCCACAATGCCTAATGTCCATGGTACATAAACTAAGAGTTATCAATTCACGATCATCTCAATGCTTTGTTGTGAATTTTTAAGGAAGTCCTGCACAGCTTTAAAGAATTTGCCTATTCTTGCTAATTCGAGGGGCACCATGGTGCTAAAAGTCCAATTCATTGCCTGATTACATGTTCTTATACCATTAGTTAAAAAGAGTGGCTTTAATAGAGATCGTTGGGAGTCAAGCAATGTCGGGCAGCTACAAAGTAAATGTAAAAAAGTTTCCGATTTGTAGCCGCAAAGTCTACACTTAACTATCTTAGAAAGCAGTGGCCAGTTGGGGATAAAGTCTTTAATGTGTAATGCCAGCATCCTTGCTGCCAAGATTTGGGTCAGGCAAACTTTCCCTATTGCACTATTGAGATAAGGTTTTGCCTGAAGTCCAACTTGGCTGTCATTGTTGTATGATACAGCCAGGGCTCTTAATGGCGGTGTAGACTTAATGTTTTGCAAGTCCGTGGTCTTTGAAAGTAGTTTAGTTTGTTTATTCATTATACTTTTTACTGCGGTGTACGTAATTGAAGGAGTATTTAGAACGGTCAGGTCAATTTGTAGAGTTGCTGCTGCTGTCATTAGATACATGGACCACGGGTTGTTTTTATATTTGAATATATCTTGCAGAATAAATTTCAAGGTACCTGGCAACGCCGTTATGCATCTATAAAAGTACTTTAAAAAGGACCCCATGCTAGACCATGTGATGCCCACCAGGCCAAATTCAAGTCTCACCAAGGGTCCCCTGATGTAATAGGGCAGTTTGCAAACTCTTTTATAAGTTTTTAGGTGTAGTTTTTCAATAGTTTTGGTGAGTTGAGCTGGAAAGGCCTCGCTACCATAGGTAAATGCAGAAGGTAGTACGGCCCTAAGCACTTTTCTAATTGGGGCTGAGGTGGAGCTTTCAAGGGCTGTATGTAGTTGGCAAAGTCTAGTAATTATTAATGCTGCCTTATCCTTTAAGTGGCGCTAGTGTATTGTAGGTGCGCCATTCGCAGAGAACCAAGTGCCCAAATAATTATAAGATTTAGCTCCTGAGATTTTTAGAGGGCCCAGAGACCAGTGGCTACTTGTTTGTTTTAGCGTCCTTCCGAAGGATAACACCTTTGTTTTGGATTCATTTACTAACATCTTGTTTGCACTATTATATGAATGAAGTGAATTTAGTGCTCTCTGGAGTCTTATTTTTGAATTAACAAGCAGGACAATGTCGTCCGTGTATTGCAATATTGTGATCTTGATATTGCCTATTTTTGGGGGGATCAAGTTGGCGTTGTTAAGTGCCCGAGACATGTCCGCCGTGTATAAATTAAACAACATTGGAGCGAGGACACACCCTTGCTTTAGCCCTTGATTAGTGTTGATCTTCCTAGTTAGCGCAGTATTTGACAGCTTGACCCTCACCCAAGTTGATGTATACAATGATATAATGGCGTTAAGAAGACCACCAGGAATACCCCACACCTGGAGTTTCCTCCATAGAATACCTCTGTCCACCAGATCGAATGCAGATGAGTAGTCCACGAAGCATGCGTAGAGAGCTGTTGTCTTCTGGCTTTTTGCCTGGTGGACAAGATAGGATAGGGTGATTATATTATCCATTGTGGACGAATTGGGTCTGAAACCGGTTTGACAGAAAGGAATTATTGCATTTGTTGTTGCCCAAGTCTCTAGCTCGTTTAAGAGTGCAGCTGCTTAGATCTTGGCCTCAATGTCCAGTAAGGCTATCAGGCGGTAGTTGGTGGGGTTTTGTCTGTCGCCCTTTTTAAAAATTGGATACAATATAGAGCCTCTCCAGCTGTCTGGCACTTGATGGCACAGATTGTGAACAATGAGGAGAGTATTGCGGGCCATAGTGCCAAGTCTTCTTTAAACAGATGGGCCGGGAGACCATTTGGGCCAGGTGCGCCTGCAGATCTTGTTTTACTTAGTGCTTTTTGAATACTGTTGGTCGTAAATATGGGGACACAGCCTATTGAATCGTCAGTAAGGTCTGAGTGTTCGAGCGGGAAGGCTCCTGGTTGATCGACTACGTAAAGCTTTTTTACATGCAAAGACCACGTGGCTTCAGTGATGGAGCTACTCCTTATTACTTCCTGGCTTGTTTTGTTTTTGATGTGCCTCCATAGGTCTGCCTGATTATGCTTGCTCATAATTGAGTATACGTATTGCCAATCCTTTTCCCTCTGCTGGTTTTTTTCTTGCCATATCAGTTGCTTATATTGTTTTCTGGCACCTTGGATTTCCAATGTTAGTTCCGCTTTGGCTTGTTCGTTCCGGATTTTCTTACATGCCGTCGTCAACTTTCGAATGTACCATGAGCTAGACAGAATAGCTTGAGTTTTATTAGGGGATTTTAACTGGTGTCGCCGAGGGCCTACAGGGGGGTTTAATGTTTCATGAATGCCCCTGGTTATGAGAGCCCAATGAGTTAATAAAAAGTCACCACTTTGTGCCTGCAGAGACTGTCCAGTAGCGACTGTCCATGATGCTAAATTCCGTAGATTGGCATGGCGCCAATTAATTCTTCGGGTTAGATGTACTGTTTCGTCGTTGCAAGAGGTGCCCAGAACCTTATGGCCCTTGCGTTTGGGTAGATCAATATTAAAAATTATGCAAAGAGGCAGGTGGTCACTCCAATACATATTAAATAAATACTTTTAAACCAGGACACCAAGGAGAACATATCGAACATGTTTTATTTATCCTGTTTTTTATAATAAGGAATTAAGCAAGTCCATTTTCCACTTACAAAATGTGAAACGTGAAACTCAACTTCAGTCCAAAATAATTTTGCTGTGTTCATTATTACAAAAGCGCCATTACATTAGGGTCAGGACTCTTCATCCATTTGTCTGCTGAGCTGTCATTTACATTTTTCTTCGTCCTAACACAGCATACAGCCTAAGGGATTAGGTCAACTCACTTCAGTCATTGGTTCTCTTGCACTGTTAGTGATGGCATTTTGACTTATCAAATGTGCAAGTTCGCCTAAAAAGAAGTGCATTTCGGTTCCATGGGTACGGTGCCAGAAAACTGAGGCCTAAATATAATCTGAGAAAAATAATGAGTCCTAAATATTGTTTACAAAAACATCACTCTATTATCATTACTATACGGCAGTAAATCTACATCCAATCAATCAACATTTGTATAAACCATATTTAAGCTGCTATACATGTCACAGAATATTTTTATTATCTGTATTTTGGCATGCAACCATGCCAAGGCTGGTGGACCAATATTTAACTTCGCAATGCTTGTGTGATTAAACTATATCTTCAAATTACTTTAATTCAAAGCCAACAGCAGTGCTGCACCGATAGGAATCATATTTTCCAGTCATGTTACACTTAGGGGCATATTGTCAAGGACTTATCGCAGATTTATCGGCACTTTAGCGCCGCAAAAGTGGCGATAGACTTTTCGCCCTATTCACAAGCTGGTACAAACTGCCAATATCGCCAGTTTACCAGCGATAGCTGCCGCAAAAAACATCGCCACAGATGAGATATGCAGAGTAGGCGTTCCCGTGCAAAAACACACGAAAACACCACTTCGCGATATTCTCAACGACCAGCCAGATCTGCGATGCGACCCAAAAACAGGCGATAAGGCATGTTAGCAGCAGGCATTTAACACCTGCGTTCTGCTGGTGCTAAGCAGGACGACTACCTGCAGTATGAAAGGGAGCCCAGCCCAGAGCCACATCTGAAGACCCACAGATGCCATGGAGACAATGAACATGCAGCCCGGAGACCCATGAGGGCCACAACACCCATCGCCACCACCCCCAGGACCACCCCCCCCCCTCCGGACCTCCCCCTGGACTACCACCGAGGCAGCGTAGGACAAGACAGCGGACTGTCCGATAACGGCATGGCCCCTCAGCCACACAATTGCAGAATGTGGGGAGAGGTGGGAACCAAGTATGTGTGAAGGAGGCAACTCACCCATGAAGAAGAATGTACACAATGCCAAGTGTGGCGGTGATGTGCTGGACAGACCACAGAATGCAGAGCACAGACATGTCCATGTGGACATATACTGCTGGTGTGTGTAGTTTTGTGGACAGTGGACGCAACCATGTCACCTCAGGCAGTGGGGAAGTCCCTGGACATGTAGCTGTGCCGTCCCCCCCTGTAAGCGTAAGCGCAGTGGGCTGGGCCGGCGGTTGCCACTCCAGCGTAGGAGTGCCGATCAAAAGGCCGGGGACCTGGGCGTTGTTCTCTTCCGTGATGGGCAACGCGTCTGCCAGGGCGGCGCACCTCACCCTGCCATGAGTCCACCGCCGTGACCTCCAGACTCCGCGACACAGGCCCCCAGCGCATCCAGCGCATCCAGCGGCACAGCAACACGTAGTCATGTGTGTGCCGGATACTGCCTTAGTCCTACACTGCGGTCAGCAGGTCCCACAATTCAAATCGTGCCACATTTCTGTTAATGGAGGAAACCACTAGTCAACAGACATTGCCCCCAGTGCGGCCCGCCCGGATGACGCATCATCGTTGGCTGCACACCCGCTGAGCGCTCCAGGTGCCACTAACTCAGTGCACCACAAGTCATCGCCACGTGGATGTGGGCCCTCGCTGACCGCTGCCTCCGGCCTACACTGCAGTCAGCAGGTCCCCAAAGTCAAACGACGCATCATCGTTGGCTGCACACCCGCTGAGCGCTCCAGGTGCAACTAACTCAGTGCACCACAAGTCATCGCCACATGGATGTGGGCCCTCGCTGACCGCTGCCTCCGGCCTACACTGTGGTCAGCAGGTCCCCAAAGTCAAACGACGCATTATCGTTGGCTGCACACCCGCTGAGCGCTCCAGGTGCCACTAACTCAGTGCACCACAAGTCATCGCCACGTGGATGTGGGCCCCCGCTGACCGCTGCCTCCGGCCTACACTGCGGTCAGCAGGTCCCCAAAGTCAAACGACGCATCATCGTTGGCTGCACACCCGCTGAGCGCTCCAGGTGCCACTAACTCAGTGCACCACAAGTCATCGCCACGTGGATGTGGGCCCTCGCTGACCGCTGCCTCCGGCCTACACTGCGGTCAGCAGGTGCCCAAAGTCAAACAAACCATCATCGCTGGCTGTGCACCTGCTGAGCGCTCCAGGTGCCACTGACCCTGTGCAACACAAGCCGACGCCACGTGGCAATATTGAGGCAGAATTAAGTAGGCGAAAAACATTGCACCCATTGCGGCCCGCACGGACGGCGCATCGTCGTTGGCTGTGCACCTGCTGAGCGCTCCAGGTGCTACTAACTCAGTGCACCACAAGTCATTCACGTGGCTGTGTGCCATTTCTGACCGCTGCCTCTGACCTACACTGCGGTCAGCAGGGCTCGCAGACCAAATCCAATCCTGACATGCAAGGACACGCCATCATCGCTGGCTGCACACCCGCCACCACCGCCAGGACCACCTCCAACCAACTGCCAGAGTCGGAGGAGTGTCACAGCCAGCCTATCTAAGTTGCTCACACCTCTCTTGGATGCCATCATAAGCTTGATACCCTGCTCAGCTCTTCAGGTGCAACTAACTCAGTGCACCACAACACATGGACCCTTCATGATTGAGTTTTGTGCTGTGGACAGCGGACGCATCAATGTCACCTCTGGCAGTGGGGAAGACCTGGGACGATGATGATGAAGATGAGGCAGGTGTACCACACCCCACTGCAGCTGCAGCAGGAATATCCCGAAGGGACCAAATCATTAACAATTCCTTCACATGAGCACGCTCAGCTCTGGTGCCCCTACCTCAGTGCAGTGCAAGTCATGGACCCTTTATGATTGAATCTGTGTGTGTGATCCGATGATCACTGTTCTAGTTGTTGCCAGCACCAACCACTCCCTGAGGGCTGGCTTACACTCATCCCACACCCATCCAGCACAGGCGTCACTGGACATGTGACCCTGGTAATAAAAAGTGGCCGGGCGCACGTGCCCGTAGCCAGTTCAACTATCTATCTAAGTGTGTCCGTGTGGTCATTATGTATGCATGATGGGCCAGGGCCCTACCACATTACATTGTGCTGTTGACAGCGGATGCAACCATGTCACCTCAGGCAGTGGGTACGACCTTGGACACGTAGCTTTGTCGTCCCCCCTGTTAGCATAAGCGGAGTGGGCTGGGCCGGCGTACGCCAAGCCAGCGTAGGGGTGTGAAGGATTTCACCGGGTCTCTGGGCGTGGTTCAGTTCTGGCCTGGAGAAGGAAGTAACTAATGCGTGTGTCTCTGTTGTAGTGTCGGCGCCACCCAGTCCGCAATCGACAATGTTGCAATGTAGCATGCACCCGGAGGCCGGGCTCGCACGAACGGGGAAAAGAAGGAGCTCAAGACCGCTCGGGGTCTTGGCTCATACATGCCAAGTGTTGTGTGTATCTGTATTGCCGTAGCATGAGCCAAATGCCTAGCCTTAATCGCAGCGCTAGTTCAGCCAGGCATGAACTCTACGTCTGTGTCCGCCCTATCCTTCCCATAGGCCTACACTCACGTGGCCGCCCACCTCCAATGACCAACATCACAGTGTGGTTGTCAGGCTTGTGGACATGCGCAGACAGGCATGACCATGGTGTGCCGTAGGAGTGCCAGTGATACAACCACGCAGCGCACACAAGTAAATAGGCTCGGGGGGAGAGAGGAGCAGCTGTGAGGCAACGTTACACACAGTGATGCCACTCATTTGCCACATGCAAGACATGTTGAACATGAATGCCAAAGTCGCACACATCCCACCCCACCCCCAACAAGCCACTTCACAGTACCTGCATGCAAGCAGATGAGAAACTAACATTAGGGATGAATGCTCCTTTGTCTGAGCTATCAGGCGGAAGCACATCTGCACCTCCGACCTAGGAATTGCATGTGCCTGGCACCCCCTGACAGATACTATAGCAGCTGATGATGACTCTCACACTACGCACAGCCCGACGAGAGACCAACGTATACACACCCCACACACAGAAGTCCTTGCTCGAAGTTATCTTGAATGGAATGGCCTTCACACTTACTCCCACACCATCCCAGGCGTACAACCGTTGCACACTAAAACAACTCGTTGATCAGAGCTGTGGCATTTCATCCACAGAACTGGTGCAGGTCAGGACAGTGCCGCTTCAACCAGAGCCACTAACGCAATGGCAGAACATCCCGGACACATGCACAACCCCTGTCACGTGGAACTGTACCGTGCACGTATGCTGCATTTACTGGGGGTACTGCCATTGGCAGTGCTGCGGATCAGTTACCGGCTAAGCTTCCGCCTTGCCAACGTCACCTGCGTTCAGCCTGTGTTGCATTGTCGATCGTGCATATTCGAGTGGTCCACGGATGTCTGCCTATCCAACAGGACGGTAGCTGAACTGGATTTTGACATGTGTGTGCGCCCCCTGTTGGCCCACAACCAGGAGTGTCACCGTGATACCCGTTTACGGGATGCCTTGATACTTGGCATACATGCTGGTAGCTGGACCTGGGAGATTGCACAACTCCTCGTGTGCAGTGACCACATTGAACCGCTCCCCTATTGGGCTGTAGTGCTAATTGGTGAAAGGGGGTGGATGCAGCACATCTGTCCGGACCTGCTAATGGATGGCCTTGCCATCCTGTTTGATGAAGTTGACAACGAGCTCATGTTGGAAATGATAGCCTACGAAGCTGCAATCGCTTTTATGGACGAGTAACTACGTACCTGCAGCCACAACAGATTGGAACCCATTGCACATGTCCCAACACCTTGTTGCATCTTGGAGATCTGGTCACATATCCCACGACAACAGTGGACATGGCTGCATTCACCTGGACTCCGAATACATGAGCGGACAACAACGCGGGTTAACACACACCTGTGGAAGGTGAGGCACTCCCCCGGAGTGGACAGCGGCGCTTGGCAACGTTCCACGTTCTGACATACTGCTGCATTGGTCTGCATGTTGTGGCACTTATCTTGGCGTACTGACACGCATATGCTAATAAAGTCTACGCACCTTTACTTGTATTCAACTGTGATGAGTGTTGATTTGCATGACAATGTGTGTCTCACTGCCTATCTGGGTCACGGTCATACATGCATTGCTGCACCATCAGGGATGTGGGGTTGTACTAGTACATTATCATCTCACAGTATCCTGCTGTGCCACATGCGAATGGCCATTTTCCACACACAAGCGGCAGCAGTTGTGTCCTCTGTTCTATTGTGGTGGTGTTGCTGTTTGTTCAACATTGTTGTAAATGTTGCGGTGCTCTGGATCTTATGTGTGTGTGCTGCATTGTAGGTGAGTTGCCCCTTCAGCTCTGATTTGGCTGGCCTGTATCCCTTTCAGGCGGTGTGGCTTTCACTTCTGTGCTTATGCAGTGCTGTGATGTTGCAGACTTGGGTAAATTGGGCTCTTGGTTGGTGTTGTGACTCTTGGGCATGGTTTGTCCGCAGATGTGCTCTACTTAATTGTGCATGTGTGCCATTGTGCCCATCTCCCCCCAGTCCCTGGTGGTTACTCACCCTGTTGCTGATGTGTCGGGTCATGTTGAGCAGTGTCTGGTCCCCCAACTCCTGCCACCGTCTCCACACTGATGACTGTGGTCACCATTTCCTCCATCTCATCCAGCTCCTCCTGTGGCGCTGGTCTCCCACCTCCAGTCTGCATTGCTGCCTTCTGGTTGTCTGCGAGTTTCTGCTTGGTCTTGCGCTTCACATCATTCCAGCGCCTCTTGACCTCGTCCATTGTCCTCCTCAGCACTTCGACTGCATTCGCCTTGTCCAGGATGGACTGCCATATTGTATTTTTTGTTGCCAATGACACAGTAGAGGTGACGTGCAGTTGTTGATGGTGTTCTATCACCTCCGTGATCAGGATCCTGTTTTCCTGCGGACTGAACCGTGTCTTCCTCTTCTTCTTCTCCTTGCCCTTCTCTGTCCCCGGAGTCCCAGGCTGGTCCTCCGTGGGGCTTGTGGGGTTCTGGTTGTCCTCTGTACTTGCTCCGGCTACCTCCATGGTGCTTTGCAGTTGTTTGTGTTTTGTTTGTGTTTTGTGTTGCCGCTTTTATTGTGCTTTTTGTAGCCTGACTTGTGGGACTTGCAGGCCTGGCGCTGCTTCTCGCTGGATTTTTTATCGCGGTGGGGCACATCGCAACTTTTTTCGCGTTTGGGTTTGGATTTTCATCGCCGTCCCGGTAATGTTATCGCGGACATTTGACGCGTTATAGGGAGACTATCGCATGTTTCCGCCGTGTTGCGAATACGACGTTAACCCGGAGTTGTTTTCCCGCGATAGACGGCGATATGGAAACTTGCGTTAACCTAATTTGGCGATGTTAATCGCACGTTCTTGAGAATATGCCCCTTAGTTTTTATGCATTTTATGAGTTCACCTGTCTGCCAGGAAGCTTCGAACTCTTCTGTTAAAATTATAGGCAATGATTATCTTTCTTTAATTTAAAAATTTGATAGCAAACATGTTGCCCACACATTTAGGCAGTGACATGTTTTGTTTAAAAAAAATTATTTTTGTGGCATAGGGTTGCAATAAATATAGCAAAAAACATAACTTGGGCACCAGCTTGCCAAAGTCAGTTATTGGCTTTGCCAATGTGTGTTGTCTTTGCTAAAACCTTGTCACGCTCATTAAATGGTTTATAAAAAAAAAGGAATACTTTCTTTTGCAGTCATTTCGCAATCTGTTTGCATTTTTTTCTACTGGTGCAAACATATTTATGTAATACAAACTGGGGCAAAATCATCTGAATAATCTTGTCTTAGTAGTAGAAAACGAGTAATTGGGGGAAATAACTTCTGCTCCGTTTTTGAACCAGTGTAAGTTTATCTAATCTGGTTGCCTGAAGATGTTTTGGAATGTGTGTTATCGTACCGGTGAACTGGTATTTCCTACAGTGTCTGTTAATTCAAAATAATCATTTTTACAGCTCCACAAGCCATTGTTTGCCTTGCTTCCTCTCCAATGTTGTTTCTAGCGGTGTTCTGTACAGTAGGTTTGCTGTGGTTGCTGTGCTTGGTGCCTGGGCAATACCTTTACTTGCAGCAGAAACACAATTACAGAACCGAAACCAGGAAGTAACAAAGAGCAGGGCACAGGGGACCATCAAACTGAATTGCACAGTCCTTGGCTCGGATGTAATCAACACTACCTCTAAGTGACATTCACGGAAATATGTGACTGAATAACAGAAACGCCCTTGAACATCCAGAGAGCTACATTTGTGCAAGCCTCACTAAAACATACTTAATAATAAATACATTAATGCCTTTCAGAGCAGCATGGTATTTGAAACGTATTCTTACCTTGGCATTGATAACCTTGCTTCCCAAATACGCCCCTATTTTGAGCAAAACAGAAATGAGATGCAGTTAAATATATTTAAATAAACGCCTTTACTAGCAACAACTTTACATTGCAGACTTGTGAAATGTCACATATTGACGTGAAGAATAGTCTTCACAATGGCCGGAAACAGTGATCCCCACGAGTGCCACAATTTAGAAAAATAAGCGGAAATCTAAAGGCGCAGATTTAAGCATAAGCCTGCCTTATGTTTCCATTCGTTTTGAAATGCACAAGCAAATAATTAAGCCTGGAAAGCTACGACTCTCTTATTTTTCCAGTGCTATGGGGCGTATTCACGAAGGAAAAATCCGGGGTTAAGATACTCTTAAGACTTTTACACCCATGGAAGAGGGTCTGATTTATGAAGGGTTTTACCAATGGTGCAAGAAACTCTTAGGACTCTCTAAAGTTTCGAAAGGTAGTCCAAAGCCTGTCTTAAATCATTGAACCCGCTTATAAACCAGGCCCAACTGTATTAAGGTTGTTTTAAATCAGGAGCGACAGTCTTTAGACAGACTTAAGCTAGAACATAACCCTTTGTCAACAAGGCACTCTTACCTGAATTAAGACATTTTTCATAGGTCTTAAGGCTGGAAAAAAATCTTCGTAAATTGGGTGCTCGCTTGTCCTCACTACTCCCTTCCCATATACCCCATTGAAATTTGGAACAATCACTTTACACACCGGGCAAGCATACTTACACCAATTGCTGTTGAAGTACATACATGAGTTTTTCCAGGGGTAGGAACTTGTAATCCTTCTGTGACCCCCACATAGCGGAACTTCATGGGAGTTCTCAAATTCTTGTAAGGGTCATCCCAATTTATACCTGCTGTTGTTCAAATGGAACTATCCACCAGGTGAGCAGACCTTTCCACTTGAATAGCTGAAGGTCTGCTCTGAAACTCTGACTATATAAATCATAATTTTCATTTTATGGTTTACATTTCTTTATTGTAGTTATAAAGGTAACATACAGTATTCGCTTTGTGACCTGTAAGAGCAGGTTGCAATGATACAATTACTTGATAACCCCCAAACTCCCTCACCCTCACCCTATCCCACCCGTCCCCACCCAGACCCGGGCACCAGGTCGAGATAAATGATAAAGGTATACCTATTTCACCTGTCACATCTCGATATTACGTCCCAGGTAGTGGTTGCGTTGTGTTCCGATAGACGAAGAAGGTGCAGGTATTTAGGGCATGTGAGCTCGCGGAACTCTGTTGTCAGAAAGTTTAAGAAAGGTTTCCAGAGTTTGGGGAATGCAGAGCCCTGATTCATTAGTGTGAGGGTGATTTGCTCCATCCCCATGATATACCACAATCTGTGCAGCCAGGCCTGATGAGTAGGGATATGCCCATGCCCCAGTGTGTTTAAATATTCTGAAGGGCTACGAGTAGCGCTAATCCGATCTGTCTGCCTCTACAGGACTTTAAGGGGAAGGTAAGTGCGTTGGGGAGGCCTAGGAGGATATACGCCAGGAATCTGGGAATTTCTGTCTCCAGGTGTGTGTCTATGTCCTTAAGTACTTGCTCCCAATAAACCGCTAATTTCCCATAGTATGTGCAGTAGTGTTCCGGGGGCTCCGCATTGGCGCCAGCATTCAGGTGGTGTAGATGGTGTAATCCTATGTAATCTGGAGGGGGTGAGGTACCAATAGGTTATTATCTTGGTTGCTGTTTCAATGCCTGGGATATTGCAGGCCGTGTGCCTAGCTCGATAGTGTATGTCGTCCCATTCCTTCTGAGACAGTTCACGGCCAATTTCCAATTCCCACCGCTTCTAGGCACACGGGATTTAGTGGGAGCGCTATCAGGGCTTAGGAGTTTGTATAACTGTGTGATGAGGCGCATGTCTGCCATGGAAGAGAGTAACCAGCGCTCGTAGGGAGTAAGCGGGTGCTGTGCCCCCCGGCGGATGGAGGGCTGCATCACCCAATGACGGATCTGCGTGTAGTGCCATCTCTCACTCTCAGGGATTCCATACTCCGAGCGGAGGGATTCAAATGGTATGGGGCCCTCTGTATAAAACATGTGTCCCACCGATCTACATCCCGGTTGATTCCAGTGATAGAAAGCTGGGTCAGAGAGGGCCGGTGTAAATTCGGGGTTCCCAACCATGGGAGTCAAGGGGGAAGGGAAGGAAGTGAGGTTCCTTCTGGTCGCTACTTTGTCCCATATCGTCAGGACTGGCTTTGTGATAAGGGAGAGATATAGGTTGGTAGGTCGCGCGGACTTGGGGAGGAAGGGAATCCTCCACAGGGGTTGCCCTGCGAGCACCCTCTCCATAAATAGCCAATGTTTTTCCCATTCAGCCCTTGACCACTCCACTAGGACTTGCAGTTGGGTGGCCTGAAAATACCTGACAATGTCCGGGACTCCCAAGCCCCCCTCCAGGGGGGGGTCTGTATGCTATATCTCTGCGAAGTCGGGAACGCTTCTCTGCCCAAACAAATCTATTCACTTCGTCCGGAGTGAGCGAAACGAGCCCAGTGGTGGGTCGGTTGGGAGAATTTGAAATAGATATAAAATCCTGGGAAGAACAGACATCTTCACTGCCGCTATCCTCCCGAGCCAATAGAGGGAGTGTTTCCGCCAGCGACTGAGGTCGGAGCGCACCTGGCAGATCAAGGAGTGGTAGTTGCGGGTCGTTGTTTCGGAAATTGTAGAGACGATTCGAAGTCCCAGGTACGCAATATGGGACCTAGCCCACTGAAGAGGAAAAGATTGTTGGAGAGTAGTCAGTGTGTGTTGCCGCAGTGTTAGATTAAAGGGCTTGTGATTTGTGAATATTCATTTTGAACCCTGCCACCTTGCCGAATGTTGCAAGCTCCTCAAGGATTGCTGGTACAGAAGAGGATGAGCTTCTAAGGTCGCCAATATGTCATCCGCATATAGGCTAATTGTATGGTGTTCGCTGCCAAATTTAATCCCCTTTATAGAGGGATTGGATCTGACTCTGTGCGCCATGGGCTCCATATATAGAGTAACCCCGCGCGTCGTACTCCGCTCCACCAGCGGAGTTGGTAAAACTTTGCAAACTCCGCGAAGTTGGGCAAAACTCCGACTCCGTGGCGGAGCGGAGTACGAGGCCAGCCCCATTAAAAATTATTTTTAAAAACATCACTTACCTTGTCTTCTGCCTGCCCTGCTCCTCACCGCGGGGTCTCCCTTCTTCCGGAGTCCTCCTCCTCGCGTCCCTGTAGGTATTACCTCATGCGTGAACTGCGCATGCGCAGTTCACGAACGGCGTAATACATACGGGGACGCGAAGAGTAGGACGACAGAAGAAGGGAGACACCACGGCGAGGAGCAGGGCAGGCAGAAGACAAGGTAAGTGGTGTTTTTTACATTTTTTTGCAGGGTTTTTGTGGTCCCGGGGCGGAGCGGAGCTCCACGTAGTTCCACGGAGGTTTTTTTTTTTACTCCGTGGAACTACGCGGAGCACCACTACGCATACTCCGCCCAGGGTTAATATAGAGCAAAAAGTAATTGTGACAAGGGGCATCCCTGACTGGTGCCTCTGTTTATTCGAAATGGGGTGGAGGAGTAGCCGTTTACCCGTATTGTTGCTGTGGGGCTGTCATAGGTGCTAAAGATCCACTTTCTAAATCTGTCACCTATACCGAAATGTTCCAAGGTGGCTTCAAGATAGGGCCAGTGTACTTAGTCGAACGCTTTCTCTGCCTATACCGAGAGGAGCATCCGTTCTTGGTCATGTCTCTGTGCCTTGTCTATTAGATGGAGGACCCTATGTGTGTTGTCGCTGCATTGGTGCTGTGGAATGAAATCGGCTTGGTCCGGGTCAATAAGATCCGGCATTAGGGTATTGAGGCGGGCCACTAAGATTCCTGTGAAGATTTTAAGGTCAACGTTTAAAAGGGAGATGTGTCTGTAGGAGGAGCTCTGGGCTTTGAACTTCCCTGGTTTGGGAATCTCAACGATGGAGGCCATCTTCATGGAGGGGGGAAGGGTCACTGAGTCCCCTAAGGCGTTAAAAAGTCAGGTAAGGAGGGGTGCTAGGGTTTGGCAGAAGGTTTTGTAAAAGATGGCAGGGAAACCGTCCGGATCTGGGGATTTGGAGGGCTTTAAGTGGGTTATACAGGATATAACCTCCTTAGTTCTGATGGGACTATCCAGGTTGTCTCCCTGGTCTGTGTTTAAGATAGAAGTATGTACTTCTCGAAGGTAGGACGGAATATCACCTGAGGAGAGCTTTTGAGCCATGTATAGCTCCTAATGGTAATTCCGGAACGTTTCTGCTATGTGGGGGTCGTCAGTCTGTGCTCGGCCATTAGGATCGAGCACTTCCAGAATCCGGTGTTCCTGCCGCTGGAGTCTCAGCCTGTTGGCTAGAAGGCGCCCAGCTCTGTCTCCTCCGATATAAAAACGCTGTTTTAGGCGGACTGCAGCACATTACACCCTATAAGTGTCAAGACCGGCTAATTGGGTTCTAGCGGCTTCTAGCTGTCTCCAAACTCGTGGAGCTCCAGTCCGTTTATGAATACGCTCACGTTCTGCCACTTGGAGGGAAAGGCTCTCTCTCTTGACCCTACGCTCCTTATTTTCGGCCGCTGACAGGGCGATAATTTCCCCTCTAATCACGGCATTCAGTGCGTCCCACGTGGTGGAGATTGCTGTGTCCAGCCTGTCATTAATGACTAAGTAGTTTTCAATGGCTCTATTGATTTTGGTTACATGTTCCGGTCTGTGCAAGAGACTGTCTCGTAATCGCCACGTTCTGTGTATAAGGTATTGTTTAGGAATGTCTATTGTGGCGACAACGGCCGCTTGATCCGATAGGGATCGAGGTTCAATAACTACTTCCTGGACCCGGGAGGATATTTCGTGCGAGCCCAGTAGGTAGTCTAGTCTGGCATAAATTTTGTGTGCAAAGGAGTAATATGTATAATCTTGGGTGTGTGTGTGAGTGGGCCTCCAGAGGTTGGTTAGGCCTATGTTTTTTAACCAGTCCAGCCCCGCTCTGGACAGGGCGCCCGCCTGGCCATGTCTCTGTGTACACCTGTCTAATTTGTTGTTCAAAACGAGATTTAAGTCTCCCCCACTAGGACCGAACGGTTAGGGGTCTCCATAATCTCCGTCACTGCCTATCTAAGGAATGGTTCTTGTCCCTCATTAGGTGAATATATAGTGGCAATTGTGTGTGTGGTGTGTCCTATTTGTATTGAGAGGGCTAGCATTCTCCCTTTTACTTCAGCCTCTATGGCTAAAACCTTTCCCCTGAAGTGTTGAGATATTAGGATGGCCGCTCTCGCTTTCTTGTTTGTGAGGGATGAAAAGTATTGACAGGGGAAGTGTATGGAGTGGAGCCTATGTTCATCACGGGGGAGGAGATGCGTCTCCTGCAATAGGCAAATATGTGATTCATAATTTTCCAAGTACGATAAAATAGCCCTTCTTTTCAGGGAATGATTAAGGCCTTTAACATTCAATGTGAGGACTCTTAATTTGTGAGTTATCTGGAGGGGGAATTAGGTTCTGTGTTAAGGCTATCGGGTGTGTCTTAGGGGCCTGATTTGTGCGGTATGCGTTGTGTAGTGTTTTAGAGAGTGTGGGTAGTGCAATATTGCCTGAATGGTGCCTGGGTCGAACTATAAAGCAAAACAAAGAAACCCCAGAACTCATGGCGAGCAAACAGCAAATAATCAAACTAGAAAATATCGGTCAAAGTCTATTTCCGAAAAGGCAATATAATGTTCCTGAGATGGGGTTCGTGGATGCCGTCCTCCTCCCCGCCCTGGCCCCCCCGGTCCAGCGGATAAGGCTATGTAGTGAAGCTAAGGCCAAGAAAAAGAGGGATTGTGAAAGAGAAAGAGAGGAGGCATAGCAATATATGAAACCAGAGACGTCCCCGGAGTCTGTCTTGTGCAACCTAGGGAGTTGCAGGCCTCAAGAGTGTTCCAGAAAGCAAGTCAAGGACTGCCTGCTTTTCCCTGGCAATTGTTTCAGGGTCCGGGCGATGTTCAGCCATGGAGGCCCCCGGGCTCCTCCGTCTCTGGCTGTCCGACCCATCCGAGTTCCGTCTCTCCTTCAGCCCCAGTATGCGTTGTGCTTCTTCCACTGAGCGGAGGTGATGCACCATCCCTTCATGACGGAATATAATGCGGAAAGGGTGGCCCCAAGAGTACCGTCACCCCGCTGCCCACAGGTGTGTATGGGGTGGAAGGCTTTACGTTTCTGAAGCGTCGTGGCAGCAAGGTCTTGGTATAGGACCGGATGAAAGCCCTGATATTGTAAGGGGTGCTTGTCTCTAGCTCGTTGGAGAATGAGTTCTTTCAAGGGAAAGTCATGTACGCATGTGAGAATGTCTGGTGGCGGGGACCTGGGCGAGTGTTTGGGGCCCACTCTATGGGTTCTGTCCAGTTTGATGTCCATCTCTGAGTCAGGACCCAGTACAATTCTAAAGAGGTCCTTTACAAAGGAGGTGATGTCAGATCCTTCGGCCCCAGATGGAACCCCCCATAGGCGAATGTTGTTCCTGCGTGACCTGTTCTCCAGGTCCTCTGTGTGGGCTTGAAGGTCCAGATGATGGTCTTGGAGGTGGAGGATCTCCTGCTGGAGTTGTTAAATTTCCTCCTCCCTGCTTGTTTCGTGGTCTTCCAGCGTGGAGATCCTCTCACCCAGCCCCTCTCGGTCACGTTGGGTTTCTTTCAGTTCCTGTGATATCTCCTTCCTAAAGGACTGAAGGTCTTCGTGCAGCGAGGCAAACAACGATTCCAAGTATGGGCGAGTGATTGGCTCAACCGTCCGCAATCTTGGCCACGCCCCATAATTTTCATTTTAGAAATGGACATCCACTTCTAGTGCATAATTTGTGCGGGTGGTTGCAGGTGGTAGGTAACAACTCTCATATTTGGGGAATTTGACTTATTTTTCATCAACAGACTGACCCAGAGCAAGAGAACGGCAGAAGAGGGAAAAGGAAGGAGGAAGAGAATTATAGAAAAGCAGTGGAAAAGGAAGAAAGCAGGGATGAAAATGAACCACCTTAAGTGAGATAAAGTGACATGAAGGGAGTAAAGGTGCAAAAACGTAGCATGAGGAGGAATCATGACTAAGAAAATCGGTATTTGGCAAACCCATCATTAGACTATGCCAACAGTGCGATCCTAAGAAAAAACTTTGGACCCGAGCTCGTAGTTAAATTAAATCACCTGTTGAATTTGGGTTTGATAGACTTCTTTAGAGAACAGTTTAACTGAGGTTGTCTTAGGAGGTGGAAACTAGGCTTAGAGGGACCAACTAATGTAATATGTGCTATCCCCTTCACATGTAGTGTTATAAATCAAGCATAATTATCATTTTAAATAGTCCCCTTTGCACAGCGTAAATCAGGCATACATTAACTTATTTATGTATTTATTTCCTACAGCGCTGACGTGGCCCATGGGTGTTTTAGCACTTTACAATGGAGGGATGTAAGTTACAGATAATATTTATTTATTTATTATATAGTTATAAAGTTTTATATAGTGCAAACTTGACCCTAGAAGGGTATCAGAGCGCTTTACAAATGGTTGGGAAAGAAGAAAACAGGACAACCAAGAAACATAAATGCTGACAATAATCATTGCAAATCCATAAACATGATCGTTCTGTACAACAGGCAACATTCGAAAAACTGACCAATTAGGGAGGACAGTAGGACCATTAGGCAAGTGTCAATAAAAGAAAGGATCAATGAGACCTCAACAGGAATAAAGGCATAAGGACAAGAAAAAGTCAGGTCAATCAGCAACAAAAATAAATTAAACATCATTAAAAGAAATCCATGAAGGGCAGCAGGTAGTCGTCAGCAAGCAAGTGAAATACTCCTTGGTTCCAGTGGTGAGATCTAAAAGGTCAGTGAAACGTCAGTGAAGAGGAAGAGGGCAGAAAAAGATAAAGGATGTAACTATAGTAAGGTACAATTGAGACAGTAAAACACTGGAGCGTTCAGAATGAAATGAGAAGAAAAAAAGTGGAGGAAGTGTCGGATGGGACCATTCCAGTGGCTAAGAAACAGTTAGGACACATATATTTGAACAGTAGCGATTATTCTCAATTGTAACCAAAGTGTCTTTGGAACAGGAAGATTTTAAACTCCTTTTTAAAATGTTGCAAGGCAGGGAGTGGTAGCTCCAGCTGGTGGAAGAGAAATCCCAAATTCCTGTAGCACTGCCAGAGAGGATTGCTCCAAAGACTGCTATTTTCTAATATTGGAGACATGAAGAGGATAGATTCTGCAATAGGCAATCTCTATTGACTACTAGAGATTTTCAATATTTCAGTCAACTAGAAGGGTGTAGAAGTATGTGGGCCTAGTGTGTCATGCAGGCTATCTTAAATTACAAAACAACAAGTATAGCTAACTATGAATAGGGTAGAATCACTAGTAAATGCGAGTTCCAGAAATGTTCCCATCTAGGATGCGTGACCCTAACCTACTAACAGTGGGATACCTCATCATTGGGTCCTCTCCTCATTCAGGATTTGTAATAAGTCTGAATGGGTGCACCAATAAGGGAGCACTTTCCAAAGATGCTTATGTTGAGACCCTGATATATTAGTCTATAAAATTAGCTTGTGTTTACCCTGATAATGTATTTGTGGTACAAATGATAACATTAAAAAAAAGTGGTATGTTAGAAAATATTTTTATTCCTACTTCTTAGAGGTTCACATGTTTTGTCATCGATTAAGTTCAATTGGGTCAGTAGACTTTGTCAAGGCCAGGCATCCCTAATAACTGTCTCTACCCTGAATGTTGTGTATTTGAAATGCCCTATGAAAGGGAGTGCAGTATATTGGTTCAATCACAACTCTCATCTTTTGGAATATGTTTCACAATAGAGAGGCTCTTCCTCTCTCTCTGGGGTAATTATTTCCCTTATTTAGGTTATTTACCGCTACGGGCATTTGAAACTGCGAGTATAACACTCACTAGTTATTTGAACCCTATCTTTTCCTTATGTCTAAATGATTCTGAAACACACTAGTGGTTCTAAAGTCTACATGATTCACTACACTTGTCCTTTTGAGATATATGAAATAGGAGGATGTATTAACGTTTCTCATCTTCCTTGCCCTGTTTTACACACTTTCTTTAATGAGAAAATAAGAAGCCTTTGTAGTGTTATTCGCACAGGGAAAATGTGGATGACTTTCATGCATCCAGAAATAAAGTGAGCAGCCACATGTAATACAATTCTAACAGTAGTAAGATTAACTTTTGGAATGTCAGTGAGAATTGAAGTCCCATAATCAAATATGCATAGAACAAGGGCCTGAAATAAGGACTTTACTTCTTGTCTATGAATGAACTGCTTACTACCCTAAACCAAGTTGGTAACACGTGCTACTGGCCATAGCAATGATTTGTAGCTAAAGGTTAAGTCTTTTATTAAGAATGAAACCCAGAGATTTAGCTTTATCCACAGTGGCCATTTTATATTCCAGGAGAGTACATGAATCAATCCATGATTCTAACAGCAGGTTGGATTTTTTGAATGATTTTATAATCCTTGTTTTTTAGGGGTTGAGTGATGTCCAGATTTGGACATTCTCTGAGGTGTTGGAGAGCAGGGTTATGCCATTTGGAGATTAAATCTTCAGCAAGAGTTAGGTACTGCCAGCAAATTGATAGTAAAGTATCCCAGAATTCCTGCAGTTCGCCCCAAGTGCTTCCAAATAAAGATTAAATAATGTAGGAGATAATTTAGAGTCATACAAAACCCCTTGTTACTAACACTACTAGATATAAATGTACCTATTTCAACAGCTTGTGTTCAGTTTGACAAATAGGAGCAGAACTAGTTAAGAACAATACATTAAATGCCAATTTGCTATTTACAGATTTTTTTATTAAGAGATATGATTGAAAGTTTCAAAAGAAGCAGGTAGGTTTAGAAGTACAAGTAAATATAATATACAATGGTTCAACTAGTATTACTTATACTCAATTCTTCCTTTCGCAGGAGAAAAATATTCCGGCATGCGCTTAATGTACAAAAAACACACTCGCCCTTTTAGTACATTTAATTAACAATTGTCAAAGGCATCAATTTGACACAAAATAGACAAAAAACAACACTGACATAAACAAAACAACAGTTGTGCACTCTAATTTCGAGTAAATCACATTCCAACATTTCAATTTAATGAGACAAGATCCTCTGAAATATATGTTTCAGGTTGAAATTGAGCAGAATGTCAGAGGTTGGAGGTAGTGAGAGTTTGATGGACTTTACCTTCTCATTGAAAAGTTTCACAAATTCTTCAAATTTGGATTCAGGATTGTTGATCATGCCAACAAAAGATGCCTATTGGCCTGCTTAACTCCTTCAACTAGAAGTTTTGAGTGATTTCAATCGTGATGTAATGTGCCATGTAAATGTGGTTGTTATAGCTTTTTCTGTCCGCTAATAGCTGAGTCAAATCAGAGAAAAGGGGAGGTTGTCTCCATTTAGTTTAAATTCTTCTCAGCAATTTTATTTCCTCAGATACGTCTATAGAGAACCAAGGAGGAGAGTGATACAGTCTTTTCTTCTTCCATTTCAGAACTGAGCAAACCCCAAGAAGGGCCTTCATGCAATCGTTGTGATGTACAACAGACACTGATGTCTGGTTTAGTTGCCACAACAGGAATATTTTTCTGAGCCCTGACGCAAGTGTGTTAAACTTTATATTCTTTGTGTCCCAAAACCACACTCTTTTTTGTTTTTGGGATAGGCTGGGGGATAAAAGCTTAGGGAGGAGGTGAAGGTGGACATGAAGGTAAGATTTGACGATGAGGGTTAGAATTGATGTCTGGCATGTGAGAAGCTTGGGGAATGGTCAAAAGCTAAATTAGCTTAGGCAAAGAGGGTGGACAGTAGTTAGAGTGAGAAATCTGTGATGGAGAATGAAAGGGGGAGTTGTGTGAAGATGTGGAAAAAGCGTTATTACCCTCATGTCAAATATGAATATGTGACGTTGCAACGCATGCGTTTACAACGCATGCCATTACAATGCGGTCATTACAACGACCGCGTTGCTACCACGTGTGCATTACATCGCAAGTCATATCAACGACTTGCTGTAGGGGGCGCGCTGGACTTAGGAATAGTATTAATTACTATTCTTACTCCAGTTTGTGCAACAGCAGGGAAGGTGTTGGATTTAAAATCCAACACATTCCCTGGTGTTGCACGCCCCCTGCAGCAAGTCGTTGATACGACTTGCAATTTAATGGCACGCGTGGTAACAACGCGGTTGTTGTAACGACCTCGTTGTAAAGTTACCGGGTTGTGGAGACAGCGTTGTAAATGCTGTTTCCCGTCAACTATTGGCATGGCATATAATGAGTTGGTCAGCAGATCGAAGATGGTGTACGAAGGGGGGTATAATTAGAGTTCAAAAGCTGTGGAAAAGGTTAACAAAATTTGGCTCTGATAGCTCAAGAAGTAGCATTACTCTTCATAAGTGAAGATGGATAGCCATCCCTCTTGATGGAGGGATATCCCTATCGCCTGGGTATGGGGGGAAACTGAGCTGATCAGAAAGCCCACTAATAAAAGAAGAGGCATCAAGTTTCAAATTGAAGGAAATTGGGGGAAGCGGGATATTAGTACTAGACAAAATAGCATCTAAAGATGGATGGAGGGAGTGAAAGAAACAGGCAATCAAGTCCAGATTTGCATCCTTCGATTGAATCATGATCTCGCCATTGTTGAAAATGGAAATGGAGAGATTGTCATTGAAATGCATGAAAGGAGACACAGTTAGCGTTCACCCATTAGGTATATTTGCAGAACAAGATAACTTTATAAAGGGTTTAAACCCAAAGGGCCGTTATGAGCATGAAAAGGGTATGTCTCTTTTGAAGTTCAACTTCTAGGCACAGTGGTATTAACCTGTGATTCGTTTTTGGGTAATTCTCTAAAAATTCCATGTTTTATTTCTTAGATATTTCTTTACATAGGTTGGGAGGGTGGACATTTTTAAAGGCATTAGAGCCAGATTTAATTAAATGGTTGGAAAGTGAGTGGAGATCAGTTCGGGTTGCTTGTCAAAATTAACTAAGTGGAGAGGAGTCACGGATATCCGTGCCAGAAAGAGGTAGGGTTTGTGAAAAGTACTTTGGTTATAAAATCTATATAGTACAAAAACCGGTAGGAGGCGGGTCCACGGGAAAATATTTAACGACCTACAAAGACACTTTCCCAAAAGACTACGAAACACACTAAATTGTCTAGAGGTCTGCAGCGTTACTTGGTGCCCACCGGCATCCTGTGCTGCTCACCAGTATCTAAACACGCCTAAGTGAAGCCCTCATGTGGGCAACCCATATAGGGAAACAGAGTCCCATCACTCACCAAAAGGTGACATGCTTCATCATCTGGGTTCTCCTCCCGGCTGTAACCCCTAGTACAGCCGAGGGCTACAACCCCCTCACTGTGAGGGAGGAGCACAGGGATGTTTTGCAGGATCTCCTAGGATATACTAAAATCCAGAGTATGATGAGCTGTGGTGTACAATTCAGTGGTGGGCGCAGTGCAAAAAAACTGAAAAAGTGAGATTAAAACTGGCTACTAAGAGAGAAATCTATTTATTGTGCATCTCTTAGTGTCAGGGTTAAAAACAGTGCTAAGGCAGTTTTGAAAGAATAAACTGCTACAGTAAAGTTAAGAGGGTCGGTCTACATGTTTCAGCTATTGATGACGTAAAGAGTGTCTAGCCTTCCTCAGGACCAAAAAAGTATAAGCTACTGCGTAGTAAGTGTGATGGCAAAAAAACTGTATATGATACAAACGTGAAATGTAAATGAAAAAAATGGAAAGATACAACTTATCGCACCAATTGTTTCATTTCAAGGTACGTCATTGAACCTGTGTGAAAAAGCACAAACAACATAAATAACGTGTAAGGATTTTGGTACAGCAGTGTGAAAAGTAACGAGGAGCTAGTAATAAATGCTCAATCTCCCTTCGCACTTAATGTGCAGCAACTTGTAAGTATGTTGTAACTTACCCGTAGTGTGCGGGTAAAGAACCTCACCTCACCTGGCCACTGCTCAGGACGTGAGGCTCCGCTCTAGAGGGAATAACACAAAACCGGACTTTATAAAACTATAGAAGTCTGGTTGTGACTTCCAAAAATAAATAACAAATCCATCTCAATGTAAAATCGCGGTGGGATATAGACTGTAATGACAAACAAAGATTCTCTTCAATACCGAGTAACCACACAAATCTAGGATATTAAGGCGCTTAGTGCAGTGATGTTACTAAAGAGGATCCTCACTACGTATGGACACACCAGCCAGGAGAGTGTTAAAAAATGTGTAGACTCAAGATATAATGAGCCTGAGTCTAGCGGTGAACATATAATGTGAAACCCATGCATAGCTAGCTAAGCGAGTAGTCACTAAGACAAGAACACACACCAGACCATTGGAGTGTGGAAGAGTGACCACAATGTACAATGGGCAGAGTACAATAGTCTAAGTCAAACGGTGAGCATGTACCGGAAGACACACGCACATCAAGCAAAGCAGGCAGACGACTTACCTATCCGTCGGTACCCTGGGCTTCTCTGAGCCATGGACGGAGGTAAAACCGACACGGAAGGAAGTCCTATTTGTATGCCTAGTGTGTTAATTGGAAAATGAAGCTCACCGGCAAGATAGCGGCGCGTACCAATGACGCAGCCGCAACACTGCTAGGTGCTAGGAAATGTAGTTCTTGCGGTTGTTAATACCGCATGGAAGCGGGGCGCAATTAAAATAGTATGGAAGAAAATAACTTATAAATTGTGTTGGCAAACCTATTAAAGAAATTGACTTCTCTAATGCCAGTGCTGGGAACATTGCAAACGCTAGTGTAAATAAGCATCGCGTTGCGTGAAACTCCCACAGCGCCACTGATGATGGGAATTGTAGTTTCTACAGTGACGTCCAAAGTCACGGTTCACGGCTGCTATGGGTATGCAACTGCGGTGGTCTTAAAATTGTTGCTTGTCAAAATGCAACAATAACGGTTACTTATAAATATCTACTGCGTCTGATGAAAGAAATTAACTTCTCTAATGTCAGTACTGGGAACATAGCAAGCGCCAGTATAAAAAAGCGTCGCATTTCATGGAACTACCCACAGCGCCACTAATGATGGGAATAGTAGTTTCTAAATCAATGTCTGGAATCACGGTTCGCGGCTGCTATTGATCTGCAACCATAGAATCTTATATTTGTTGCTTATAAAAATACACCCCTTTGTGCCGATAACAGTTACTTATAAACATCTTATCAATGTAGATGTACAGTTGCCCCAGTAGAATGAAAACTATTAAGGTACCGATGGCTTGTGGGTAGTGGATTTCAAAAAAACGTTAGGTCAGATTACTCCGCGTGCAATGCAGAGTGCCCTCAAACATCTTAATTAAATGTAGTTATTGAAACAAGACTCTCTTGTTAGAGAGGAGTATGAGGCAGAATTCCATCTCAGCTGCAGGTACACTGTAATTGTTCAGATGCAATCACATGATAGAGATCCACAAGGGATGACCGTCCCTTATTGTTATTACTGTGCACAGTAAGTGTCCTACGACCCCAGAAAAGATTAAAGTAAGGTCCAAGGAATCTCATCCTTGAGACCTGTCTTGTCACATTGCAATTTGAATACCCAACGTTGTTCCTTCAAGAAAAGGAATTTGGATATATCTGTTATATGCGCAGGAATATAAGGCTGCTCAAGCACAGTCCAACGTAGCTCGTCTGCTGTATGTTTAAAGGTCAGGAAATGGTTGGTAAGTTTCGTAGCCTGCTTGCAGCATCTGATAGTGCTCTTATGTTCTGAGATGCGGAGTTTAACCTTACGCGTGGTCATCCCCACATAACGTAACTGACACGGACATGTAATTAAGTAGATCAGGTTATCACTATTACAGTTTGTGTGTCGCATTTGGGACCATGGTCTAGCTGTCCCGATATCAATTGTAGTATAATGTCTCGTTTGAGGACAGGCCGAGCAGGTCCCACAAGGGAAATGTCCTTGTACTGGCGGCAGATTCCACAGGGTTCCCTGCGCGGACCTGTTTGATACAGGTTTTCTGGGTCGAGTATGCACCAGAGAATCTCTCAGGTTGGAGCTCCTCTTAAAAGCAAACAGAGGAGGAGACAGGTTTGCATGATCAATATTCAGGATCCTCCAATGTTTGCGGATAGTCTGCTGGATCTTGTTAGACAGTGCATGAAACGTACTCACACATGTAAGTCTGGAAGTGGGGGGGCTTAGGTTCTCGAATTTCTAGTAGTGCTTCCCGATTGTTGTTGGCAGCACGCTTCAATGACTGGCGTACTAATTTATTCGGGTACCTCCTTTCCTTTAGTTGTTGGGAAAGTAGTCCTGCGTGTTCAGTGAATTTATATGGTGTAGAGCAATTACGTCTGATTCGAAGGAATTGACCATATGGCAGGTTATCACGAAGTGATTTCGGATGGTTACTGTTATAAAGCAGTAGCGAGTTCCGTGCCATGGGTTTCCTATGCAGTTCGCTTTGTAACCCAGTGTCTATGGGAAAGATCTTCAAGTCTAGGAATGGAAGACTATTTTTACTGTATTCGACGGTGAAACGGAGAAAGGAATTTCTTGAATTCAGCCAGGTTTGAAATTCCAGAATGGTTTCAGCTTCTCCTCTCCATATCACAAGAATATCGTCGATATACCTTTTCCAGATCACTATGCTTGCCCAATAGGGATTAGTAGCGGTTAGTACGTGGTCTTGTTCAAACACGTGAACATAGAGATTGGCCAGACTCGGAGCGAAGACACTCCCCATTGATGTACCAGATGTTTGGAGGTAGATAGTGTCTTCGAATTTGAAAAAGTTTTCTTTCATCGCGAGTCTGGCACACTCCATAATGAAATGTACAGGAGTGATGGAGTTCAAGTCCCGTTCCTCAAGTAGTAATCGAATCACGTCAAGAGTCTCGTCTTGCGGTATACAAGTATACAATGACTCGACGTCAAATGAAACGAGGAAGTCTGTCTCGCTGTTAAACTCGATCTCGGTAAGTAGCCGCAAGACGTCCGCAGTATCTTTCAAGAAAGTCGGCATTTCACTCACCGTTGGGCGTAGGAAAAAGTCCACAAAAGTGGACAGAGGTTCCAAAAGTGAACCTATACCCGAGATAATGGGGCGTCCAGGCGGGGGTCTCTGTGTTTTATGTATCTTGGTTAATACATAGAAACACGGCATGACAGGGTGCTGCGTCACCAAAAAATTGGCCTCACTCGCCGTGACCCAGCCTTCAAGCTTAGCCTCATCCACGAGGCTGTGTATCTCATGGCTCAGACGGTGAGTAGGATCAATTGTCAAAAGTTGATAGAAGCGAGTGTCACTCAACTGGCGTTAGCACTCTGTGCGGTAGGACAAGGTGTCCATCACGACAGTGGCCCCACCTTTGTCCGCCGGTTTGATAGTGACGGTTGAGTCAGTTGCTAGTGAGTGCAGCGCTTTCTTTTCTGTAGCTGGTAAATTATTGTAGAAGCGGTTGCAAGTTGAAGTAAGGGTGTTGACATCATTCAAAACCGCTTTTTCAATAGTTAAAACTTGTACTGGGACAAGATGACTCGGAGGGTTGAAAGTAGATCGCTTTTTCAAACCTGTGTTAGGGGCCTCGATCTCAGCAGTACAGGAGTCCTTATTCTTAAAAAAGAAGTGAGGCCGAATTTTACGGAAGAATTGAGCTAGTTCAACTGAGTTTGAAAAGGGTCACCTCCAATCGAGGGCACAAACCCAAGACCTCTGTTGAAGACTGCTGTTTCTTCTGTTGTTAAAACCCGTTTACTGAGTTTTAACTTATGAAAAAGCGACTTTGAATGATGTCAACACCCTTACTACAACTTGCAACCGCTTCTACAATAATTTACCGGCTACAGAAAAGAAAGCGCTGCACTCACTAGCAACTGACTCAACCGTCACTATCAAACCCGCGGACAAAGGTGGGGCCACTGTCGTGATGGACACCTTGTCCTACCGCACAGAGTGCTTACGCCAGTTGAGTGACACTCGCTTCTATCAACTTTTGACAATTGATCCTACTCACCGCCTGAGCCATGAGATACACAGCCTCGTGGATGAGGCTAAGCTTGAAGTCTGGGTCACGGCGAGTGAGGCCAATTTTTTGGTGACACAGCACCCTGTCATGCCGTGTTTCTATATATTACCCAAGATACATAAAACACAGAGACCCCCGCCTGGACGCCCCATTATCTCGGGCATAGGTTCTCGTTTGGAACCTCTGTCCACTTTTGTGGACTTTTTCCTACTCCCAATGGTGAGTGAAATGCCGACTTACTTGAAAGATACTGCAGACGTAGAAGCGGTTGCAAGTTGTAGTAAGGGTGTTGACATCATTCAAAACCGCTTTTTCAAAAGTTAAAACTTGTACTGGGACAAGATGACTCGGAGGGTTGAAAGTAGATCGCTTTTTCAAACCTGTGTTAGGGTCCTCGATCTCAGCAGTACAGGAGTCCTTATTCTTAGTCCTTATTCTTAAAAAAGAAGTGAAGCTGAATTTTACAGGCACGAGCAAGGACTAAGCCTGGTGGTCAACCTCAGTAAACGGGTTTTAACAACAGAAGAAACAGCAGTCCTCAACAGAGGTCTTGGGTTTGTGCCCTCGATTGGAGGTGACCCTTTTCAAACTCAGTTGAACTAGCTCAATTCTTCCGTAAAATTCGGCTTCACTTCTTTTTTAAGAATAAGGACTCCTGTACTGCTGAGATCGAGGCCCGTAATACGAGTTTGAAAAAGCGATCTACTTTCAACCCTCCGAGTCATCTTGTCCCAGTAGAAGTTTTAACTTTTGAAAAAGCGGTTTTGAATGATGTCAACACCCTTACTACAACTTGCAACCGCTTCTACAATAATTTACCGGCTACAGAAAAGAAAGCGCTGCACCCACTAGCAACTGACTCAACCGTCACTATCAAACCGGCGGACAAAGGTGGGGCCACTGTCGTGATGGACACCTTGTCCTACCGCACAGAGTGCTTACACCAGTTCAGTGACACTCGCTTCTATCAACTTTTGACAATTGATCCTACTCACCGCCTGAGCCATGAGATACACAGCCTCGTGGATGAGGCTAAGCTTGAAGGCTGGGTCACGGCGAGTGAGGCCAATTTTTTGGTGACGCAGCACCCTGTCATGCCGTGTTTCTATGTATTACCCAAGATACATAAAACACAGAGACCCCCGCCTGGACGCCCCATTATCTCGGGCATAGGTTCTCTTTTGGAACCTCTGTCCACTTTTGTGGACTTTTCCTACGCCCAATGGTGAGTGAAATGCCGACTTACTTGAAAGATACTGCGGACGTCTTGCGTCTACTTACCGAGATCGAGTTTAACAGCGAGACAGACTTCCTCGTTTCCTTTGACGTCGAGTCATTGTCTACTTATATACCGCAAGACGAGACTCTTGACGTGATTCGATTACTACTTGAGGAACGGGACTTGAACTCCATCACACCTGTACATTTCATTATGGAGTGTGCCAGACTCGCGATGAAAGAAAACTTTTTCAAATTCGAAGACACTATCTACCTCCAAACATCTGGTACATCAATGGGGAGTGTCTTCGCTCTGAGTCTGGCCAATCTCTATGTTCACGTGTTTGAACAAGACCACATACTGACCGCTACTAATCCCTATTGTTGGGCAAGCATAGTGATCTGGAAAAGGTATATCGATGATATTCTTGTGATATGGAGAGGAGAAGCTGAAACCATTCTGGAATTTCAAACCTGGCTGAATTCAAGAAATTCCTTTCTCCGTTTCACCGTCGAATACAGTAAGAATAGTCTTCCATTCCTAGACTTGAAGATCTTTCCCACAGACACTGGGTTACAAAGCGAACTGTATAGGAAACCTATGGCACGGAACCCGCTACTGCTTTATAACAGTAACCATCCGAAATCACTTCGTGATAACCTGCCATATGGTCAATTCCTCGAGTCAGACGCAATTGCTCTACACCAGATAAATTCACTGAACACGCGGGACTACTTTCCCAACAACTAAAGGAAAGGAGGTACTGAATAAATTAGTACGCCAGTCATTGAAGCGTGCTGCCAACAACAATCGGGAAGCACTACTAGAAATTCGAGAACCTAAGCCCCCCACTTCCAGACTTACATGTGTGAGTACGTTTCATGCACTGTCTAACAAGATCCAGCAGACTATCCGCAAACATTGGAGGATCCTGAATATTGATCATTCGAACCTGTCTCCTCCTCTGTTTGCTTTTAAGAGGAGCTCCAACCTGAGAGATTCTCTGGTGCATACTCGACCCAGAAAACCTGTATCTAACAGGTCCGCACAGGGAACCCTGTGGAATCTGCCGCCAGTACAAGGACATTTCCCTTGTGGGACCTGCTCGACCTGTCCTCAAAGAGACATTCTACTACTATTGATATCGGGACAGCTAGACCATGGTCCCAAATGCGACACACAAACTGTAATAGTGATAACCTGATCTACTTAATTACATGTCCGTGCCAGTTACGTTATGTGGGGATGACCACGCGTAAGGTTAAGCTCCGCATCTCAGAACATAAGAGCACTATCAGATGCTGCAAGCAGGCTACGAAACTTACCAAACATTTCCTGACCTTTAAACATACAGCAGACGAGCTACGTTGAACTGTGCTTGAGCAGCCTTATATTCCTGCGCATATAACAGATATATCCAAATTCCTTTTTTTGAAGGAACAACGTTGGGTATTCAAATTGCAATGTGACAACTCAGGTCTCAATGATGAGATTCCTTGGACCTTACTTTAATCTTTTCTGGGGTCGTAGGACACTTACTGTGCACAGTAATAACAATAAGGGACGGTCATCCCTTGTGGATCTCTATCATGTGAATTACAGGGTACCTGCAGCTAAGATGGAATTCTGCCTCATACTCCTCTCTAACAAGAGAGTCTTGTTTCAATAACTACATTTAATTAAGATGTTTGAGGGCACTCTACATTGCACGCGGAGTAATCTGACTTAACGTTTTTTGGAAATCCACTACCCACAAGCCATCGGTACCTTAATAGTTTTCATTCTACTGGGGCAACTGTACATCTACATTGATAAGATGTTTATAAGTAACTGTTATCGGCACAAAGGGTGTATTTTTATAAGCAACAAATATAAGATTCTATGGTTGCAGATCAATAGCAGCCGCGAACCGTGATTCCGGACATTGATTTAGAAACTACTATTTCCATCATTAGTGGCGCTGTGGGTAGTTCCATGTAATGCGATGCTTTTCTATACTGGTGCTTGCTATGTTCCCAGTACTGACATTAGAGAAGTCAATTTCTTTCATCAGACGCAGTAGATATTTATAAGTAACTGTTATAGTTGCATTTTGACAAGCAACAATTTTGAGACCACCGCAGTTGCATACCCATAGCAGCCGTGAACCGTGACTTCGGACGTCACTGTAGAAACTACAATTCCCATCATCATTGGCGCTGTGGGAGTTTCACGCAACGCGATGCTTATTTACACTAGCGTCTGCAATGTTCCCAGCACTGGCATTAGAGAAGTCAATTTCTTTAATAGGTTTGCCAACACAATTTATAAGTTATTTTCTTCCATACTATTTTAATTGCGCCCCGCTTCCATGCGGTATTAACAACCGCGAGAACTACATTTCCCAGCACCTAGCAGTGTTGCGGCTGCGTCATTGGTATGCGCCGCTATCTTGCCGGTGAGGTTCATTTTCCAATTAACACACAAGGCATACAAATAGGACTTCCTTCCGTGTCGGTTTTACCTCCGTCCATGGCTCAGAGAAGCCCGGGGTACCGACGGATAGGTAAGTCGTCTGCCTGCTTTGCTTGATTTGCGTGTGTCTTCCGATACATGCTCACCGTTTGACTTAGACTATTGTACTCTGCCCATTGTACATTGTGGTCACTCTTCCACACTCCAATGGTCTGGTGTGTGTTCTTGTCTTAGTGACTACTCGCTTATCTAGCTATGCATGGGTTTCACATTATATGTTCACCGCTAGACTCGGGCTCATTATATCATGAGTCTACACATTTTTTAACACTCTCCTGGCTGGTGTGTCCATACGTAGTGAGGATCCTCTTTAGTAACATCACTGCACTAAGCGCTTTAATGTCCTAGATTTGTGTGGTTCCTCGGTATTGAAGAGAATCTTTGTTTGTCATTACAGTCTATATGCCACCGCGATTTTACATTGAGATGGATTTGTTATTTATTTTTGGAAGTCACAACCAGACTTCTATAGTTTTATAAAGTCTGATTTTGTGTTATTCCCTCTAGAGCGGTGCCTCACGCCCTGAGCAGTGGCCAGGTGAGGTGAGGTTCTTTACCCGCACACTACGGGTAAGTTACAACGTACTTACAAGTTGCTGCACATTAAGTGCGAAGGGGAGATTGAGCATTTATTACTAGCTCCTCGTTACTTTTCACACTGCTATACCAATATCCTAACACGTTATTTATGTTGTTTGTGCATTTAGACACAGGTTCAATGACGTACCTTGAAATGAAACTATTGGTGCGATAAGTTGTATCTTTCCATTTTTTCATTTACATTTCACGTTTGTATCATATACAGTATTTTTGTCATCACACTTACTACGCAGTAGCTTATACTTTTAGGTCCTGAGGAAGGCTAGACACTCTTTAGGTCATCAATAGCTGAAACATGTAGACCGACCCTCTTAACTTGACAGTAGCAGTTTATTCTTTCAAAACTGCCTTAGCACTGTTTTTAACCCTGACACTAAGAGATGCACAATAAATAAATTTCTCTCTTAGTAGCCAGTTTTAATCTCACTTTTTCTGTTTTTTTGCACTGCGCCCACCACTGAATAGTACACCACAGCTCATCATACTCTGGATTTTAGTATATCCTAGGAGATCCTGCAAAACATCCCTGCGCTCCTCCCTCACAGTGAGGGGGTTGTAGCCCTCGGCTGTACTAGGGGTTACAGCCGGGAGGAGATCCCAGATGATGAAGCATGTCACCTTTTGGTGAGTGATGGGACTCCGTTTCCCTATATGGGTTGCCCACATGAGGGCTTCACTTAGGCGTGTTTAGATACTGGTGAGCAGCACAGGATGCCGGTGGGCACAAAGTAACGCTGCAGACCTCTAGACAATTTAGTGTGTTTCGTAGTTTTTTATAAAATCTATATAACCATAAAACAAGATTAGAAGAGGAGCTTTTAAAATAAAAAAAAACAGTTCATGTGTAAAGAGAGGAATTAAAGATCATCCTACAGAAGGACGTATGGTGGTAGTTGCATAGTCTTGCTTCTCTTCCTAAGAGGCAGGTAGTCAGATTGGGAAAGGGAGGAGAGCAAACCAATGATAATTTAGTCAGTATTAATTATCTACAGGCAAACAAGATGGCTTCCTCCAGATTGTGCATCTCAAAGTGGACAGAATCCTCATGTACTTCCCCTTCCGGATAAAAACTTGACCCTGTTGTGTGGAAACGGAAATTGTGCTGAAGGCACCAGCCCTTTTAAGCAAGGGTGACTCACAGTCAGGCTGCAGACAATGGCTCTTTAATGGCTCTCAGGTCATGTGCATGATGATTCAGGTCTGAGGCAGTCCCTGGGAATCCCCCATCAGAGACCCAGTGGGAACCCAGCACATTTTCTATTGTGTCTTGCTGTAAGGTAGATCTGCACCACGGACAGTCCTTGGCCCCTAGTGGCATGGATCAAGTGCGGTTCTCACTCCATCCAGGTAGACCGCACAGGCAGATGTCAGAATCACAAACTCCAGTAGGGATTATTCCGGGATTTACGCAGATTGTGATCTCAGGCCACCAATGATTCTCTGCTGAGCGTCCATCCATGCGGCCATTGTGATGTTAACCTGCCTATCCTTTCCATTTGCCTTACATCTGGTCTTGTGAGGAAGTCAGGTATTCAATGGGATTAGCTGCAACCATGAAAACATTCAAAAGCAGCATACTTTACAACTGAACTCTTCAAAATGGTCTATGGTTTCCTATCCAGTGCAGTCCGAATTACACGCTAACCTCCCTTTCAACAACTACCTGGTTTCTGTTTTCGAAACTTAATCAAACCATACAACATATAGGATGCTCACAGGTGAATTGTAAAACAACCAAATATAAACATTTAAATGCAATATTAAAAAAAGGGTCTGATATACCGAAGACATTATCAATAAAATGGCATTACTACTCGATTATGGATTTTGTTGCTGTGTAGCTATGTTTCTCCTCACTGCGGTATCCTCCAGGAAAACAATGTTAGAGGATTGATTTTATGAACAATTACTTGCTCCGTTTTTAAAGTAGGTTTTTCCGCAGCAAGATGATTACTACACTATTGTTTGCTTCTAGTTATATAAGGTTTTATTTGTTTAAATATTTATTACCGGTTTTTGTATTATGATGTCTGTGCCTCTTTGCACAGTGTTTGTATGTATAATGTGTGTGCTTTTATGGCTATTTTATAGCCGAATAAAGATGACTTTGACTTTGACATTACTGAGTCCTGTAGTGAATTGAGGAAAAATAGATTAAAATTGTGGATGTGTTCGGAAACTTACACAGTTATCTTCAGTGCAAGAGGAAAGTCATAACTTTTAAATTTGAATGACATACCCAAAAATGTAGGCAAGCAGACAATAAAGGAATACCAAATTGTTCCTAACACACATTTAAACCCTAAAAAATCTGGACTGGTGCAAGCACGGGGAATGCATAGTTAAGGAGCAGCGAACAGGCAACTTCTCTGTGCCAGTTTGGGCTTGTTTGGCTGGTTCACCAGATATTATTGCTGATTTACATCCCAGAAGGAAAGAAACTGAGGCCATAATGCACATAGTTGTGGGTTAATCATGGTCTTGTAAGAACTGGGAGAGGGCATTTAGCAAAGTGGGTGGTGTGGCATCTTCTGTAAATAAGAAGTTGTAGCAAATGACCATTATTGGCTTGATTTCTCTCCAGTTTATGCCCTATTTTGTGCACTTTACCCCTGTTAAACAAGAGTAAAGTGCCTGTGTTCCACCTTTAAGCATGTTTAAATTGGATTATCCCTGATTGACATACTTAATTACGTGTCTCTACTACATGGTGTAGAAAATGCATGCCTGGACCTGGGCCTGGAAGTAAAACTGCCACCTGTGCCCCCTGTGGAGTGCAGCACTTATTGTGCCGTTCAAAGATTATGCCTGTAAAACATAGCATCAAACTTACCATGAGTAGCCTGACTGCAGCAGACTAAACATCTGCTATCAAACCTGTCAAAATAACCTTTTCTGACAGGTGGGAAACCCTGTTTTTAAATATTAATAAGTCTCCCCTCAATACACCTTGTTGCTCACAAGGAAGAGTGTTTGAGATTTAAAAGTGGAACTCTTGCAAAATTAAGGTTGACATGTTCCTCCAGTGACTAGCCCTCAAACGTTACTGTGTTACTGTTCACTGGCAGAGTCATAGAAATCCTAGAAAATGTCAAAGTACAAATTACAAACCTTAATCCGTAATGTTTGACAGGAAACAGCTAAAGTAGTGAATCAAAGTCTATTTTTCATATTTATTAAAAATTCAACTCATTGTTGAAGTTTGATGTTTAATATAAATTTAGGAAGTTCCCTCTTCCCTGCCTGAAACTCCTGAAGGCAAATTGCATTACCCTGCCTGCAGCTTGACCTTAATGAGGTATAAAAACTGCTCCCAAAGCAGGACAATGACATTGGCCTGGTGACAGGCTGTCATGGGTGTAGGGTATGTGATCCCTATCAGCTTAGGAATAAAAGCTTGGGAGGTTCCAGGAACCTCATTAATGGGAAAGGGGCAGAGGTGAGGCCTGCCCATATATAGTTTAGCATAAAGAGGGACCTATGTGAGGGAAAGCTTTTAAGGCCCAGGCACACAATAGCCAGCTGGCTCTGAATCCAGTGGAAGGTCAGCTACCCCTAGAACCAGTTTAGAATGGACACAGGAGAGGAGACTACTCATTTCCATGGCCACGCCTCTGGGTGGACACAAGGGTTCTGCATAAGGTAGGAAGGTTTCCCCCATATTAAGTTTTAGAAGTACGATGCACGGTGGAATTGTTTGCTGCAGGGCACCCCTGGAAACCTTTACCCCATTGGTTAGAAAGGGGTCAGGAGTCAGCCGCACCCACTGACTAGTGCACCCAATAAACTGGATCCAGAGCCATCATGAACTCCGTGCACTCGGGAGCACCCATGGACCCCTGTCCCAATCACATCTTCAACATCAAGAGCAAGACGATTGGTGACAAGCTCTAGAAAGTCCTGAACACCTCCATCACCTTAGTCTCCTCCCTAAGGACTAGAAACACGCTGAAGGGAGACCCCTCCTGAAGAAACCATCAGCCGACTCAACAGAACCGAAGAACTACTGGCCCATCTCCCTGCTCCCCTTTCTGATGAAGGTTCTTGAGAAGGCAATCAACCAGCAATTCATCGAACACAGGGAACACAGCAACCTCTTGGAACCCTCTCAATCTGGATCCACACCACACAGACAGCCCTGATCACAGCCACCAACAAGGGCCCTTCTGGACTGCAACAAAATGGCAGCCATCTTCTTGCCAGACCTGTCAGCCTCCTTTGACGCTGCCTCCCATGACATCTTGACCAATAGACTCCAGCACATCGGAATCCAGGGAGATGTCCTCAAATGGATTGCCTTATACCTCACCAGAAGAGCTCAGAGAATCCGTCTCCCATTGTTCACCTGGGAACCAAAGAAAATGATCTGCGCTGTCCCTCAAGGATCATCCGTCAGCCCCACCATCTTCACCACGCACATAACCGCCCGGCCAACACCATTAGATTGTACAGACTCAACATCATCTCCTACACCGACGACACCCACATCATCTTCCCGCTGTCAGAAGACCCCTCTACCACCAGAGCCAACTTCCACAGATGTATGATGAACGTCGCTGACCGGATGAAGGACTACTGTCTCAAGGTCAAGACGGACAAGATGGAAGTCCTCATTTTTGGGAACAACACCTCACCATGGAACAACACATAGTGGCCTGTTGAACGCTGCCCATCCCTCGCTGCTACAGACCACATGCCCAACCTTGGCATCATCTTGGACAGCAAGCTAGTATGAAGAAACAGGTAAACACAGTCTGATCCACCTGCTTTCACACCCTACGCATGCTCTGCAAGATCTTTAGGTGGCTCCCAATCAACACTAGAAGGACTGTCATGCAGGCCATCATCACCGGCAGGCTGGATGAGGGGAACACATGCTACATAGTGTTGGACTTGGCCCTTTTTGCAGGGTCATCCCTGAACTTTTTGCCTTCCTCCTAGCCTTTTTTCTGACATGCTGTCCAGTGTAAAGTGCGTGTGCTCTCTGTGATAAATATGGCAAAGATTGGTCTACACCTGTTTGGCATATTTAATTTACCTGTCAGTCCCTTGTAAAGTGGTATCTCATATACCCGGGGCTGGTAAATTAAATGCTACTGGTGGGCTTGCAGCGCTGATTGCGCCACCCACCAAGGTAGCCTTTCAAACCTATCCCAGGCCTCTGCCATTGCAAAGCCTGTGCGCGCAGTGTTACTGCCGCTGTGACATGGCACCTAAAGTGTGTGCCACGTCTGTGACCTCCCTTTTACTGCATGTCAGTCACCCCTAAGGTAGGCCCTAGCTAACCCTATGGGCAGGGTGCATTGTAGGTAAAAGGTAGGACATGTACCTTAAGTGTGTGACATGTCCTGGTAGTGACAAACAGCCATTTTGGTTTCTCACTGCTGTGAGGCTGCACTCCCATAGGAATGCATTGGGGATTCCCTGATAAGTGTTTCAGTGGTAATTCCTGATATGAGAGGAGCAGCGTGGTCAACTTTGGTAGGGTTGGAATAGTAATAATAAATGCTGCGCAATGGTGTGCACAAATTTATTATCACTATTTTAGAAATGCCACTTTTAGAAGTTGGCATTTCTGTGTGCTATGTGTCTGCCTGCCTGATGTGTATTGCATGTCTGGCTTTGAAGTGACAGGGGCTGGTGAGGTGTGTGTGGGTCCAGGGAGGGCAGGGTGACTGAGCGCTAGGCTGAATAGGGGATCTGCATTTGGAGTAGTGGGAGGAGTAGTCCCCTGACCCTGAATAGGTCTGTGCCTGCCTGGGTGAATGCTGGCTCCGCCCCCCTGTGGTGTGTCTGATCACCAAGCCCCCACCTGACAAAGGGGAAGAGGAGCCTTGTCAACAAAGTGCTCCAAAACCCCCCAGAACCAGTTCAGGCTGGTTCCTCCAAGCCCTGTGCCAGGGCAGACAAAGCAAATGATGTATAAATATTGGAGCTGTGACCCCATGAAAGGTGCTTTCCTTGTGCTTAGGAGGACGTGCTGCTGCTGGGCCCCAGGAGGAACCACCACCAGGGACTGCCTCCCTGCTGGAGGGCCCTGTGAGCTGGCCTGCCTGGGCCCAGCCTTTGCCCTGGACGTTTTGGGGGCACTTTAATTCCAGGAAGGAATCCTGGTGCTCTGCAGCGCTGCGCTGCATTCCGAGGGAACCCTGGTGTGGGGATTCCCCCACCTTGATGCATCGGAAGCGGGAGCCCACCCCGCATTGGTGACGTTGAGAGCGGGAGCCTACCCCGCTGGTTCGTGCTCCTGAAAGCGGGAGACCACCCCGCATTTGGTCCTGTGTTGGCAGGAGCCTACCCCGCATTTGTGCTTGATACGAGCGGGAGCCCACCCCGCATTTGCCCAGAGGAGAGGAGAAGCAGCGCGGCTGGCCAGGAAGTCAGGCATCGTGCCTGACGGTGGGCGGGGCTGGGAAAAGGAAACTGACGGCCGGCCAATATGAGCGCGGCCGGAGGCGAGGCAGCGACAGTCTGCTTGGAGGCAGAGCTACCGCAGCCGTGGTGCGAGCCCTGCGTGTGATCCCAGGCATCAGCAGAGTCTGGCCAGTGGGAGTCTGCAAGAAGGAGGCCGGTCGAGGCACATTGCCTGTGCCTGCCCCGCAACACGGAAGAAGTCCCCGGAGAAGCCCCGGTGAGTGGGACTGTGTGGGAGCCTTTTGCTTCGTGTGCTGCCCCAGAGGTGCCCGGTGAAGGGGGCACTTTGAAGGGCAGAGGAGCCCCGGCGAGAGGGGCCACGTGGAGCAGTATGGGCGCTCCCTGAAGCGGCATGGTGGTGCTGGTGCCTGATTCTGTTTTGGGGGCAATTTTGTGATAGGAGTCCTGGAGTGGGGCTCCAGAGGCACCATAGGTGCCAGTGCTCATTTTGTCCGCCACAGTTGCACCGGGAGAGAGAGCGGGCAGCTGCAACGTTGGGGCACTTTTGTTTAGGAGTCCCAGTGGGGGCTCAGGAGGCACAGTTGTGCCAGGGCTAATTTTGCACAGCTGCCCCGCCTGTTGGAGGGCAGCTGCAACGAGGGGGCATATCTTTACTTGCTGAGGAAGGGGTGAGTTACACACCCCTGCCCCCAGTGCATGACGCACATTGCCCTTGCTGCACGTGGCAGCTTAGCGCCCTGACATTTTGGACAGAGGGCCTTTGGGCCCCAGTGAAAGGCCAGTTGGCCTGGGGTCATTTCTGATGGTGAGGCCTAATATAATTGTGGCATACTGTGTTTTATGCTAATGTTATGCTTAGGATGTTTTCTGCATAATGAGTTTTATGCCTAATGTCATGCTATGATGTTTTAGGATGATGCCTATTGCGTAATGTGTTTATGCTTATGAGGTTGCCACATAATGTGTTTATGCCTAAAGTGATGCAGACATAATGTGTTTATGTTCCAGGTGATATAATGCTGAGTACAGTATTCTGCCAGTAGTTACTGATGGTGTTTTTACATTCACTACTTGTGCTTGTGATGATTCTGACAGTGGCTCGATTGGCCCTGTCACATGTATATAATCCCCTGTAAATTATTGCCTGGTGCCAGTTGGCACAGTGTATATGTGTGGTTATGATGTAATGTGTTTATGATAATACAAAGGCTATTTTTGATATAACCTTGTGTGGAGTTTCTTTTGTGGTGTGCCTAGTGTGTTGCTGCTGTGTGTGTGTGTGTTGCTCAAACGCTTTACACATTGCTTCTGGGATAAGCCTGACTGCTCGTGCCAAGCTACCAAGGGGGTGAGCAGGGGGTTATCTTCAGCGTGTAACTCCCTTGCCCTGACTAGAGTGGTGGTTTCTGCCTGGCTTAGGCGCAAGCCCCAGCCAACCAGAAATCCCATTTCTAACATTGGTTGTCAGCGGAGAGGATAGGACTTGCGTTTGCGCAGTACCACAGCGACAACTGGTTGCACTACAAACTCTGCATTTAGATAATCACAGATTTGGGGATTATTTTTCCTGATTTTGTTTTCTCCTCAAAAGTGTCATTTTTAAATTGTGTTTTCTGCTCTTTTAAACGTTTGGTGGCAGAAGGGAGAAAACGACTGGGCAGGGGACGCCAGTAGGTAGGGAGGATCCCATAGAGAGGGAGTCCCGTGCTGGGTCCAGTGCCAGGGGCAGTGCCCCATCCCTTTTCCTGTCCCCAAAGGAGTGGGTGGATAGGAGGGAAGAAAGGGAGCATCAGCTGGCATTGGAAAGGCTCAGGTTGGAGCTAGCGCAGCTGGGTGTGGAGGAGAAAAAGCGAGAGACCGAAAGGGTCTTAGCGCAGGAGAGGATGGCGGAGGCAGAGAGGGCCTTCGCCGGAGAGAAACTAGCTCTGGAGGGTAGGTTATCCCCTGAGTGCAGTTTTAGTTGTCTGGATTCACCGGTGAGGGTGGGGTCCAGTGGTGGCAGAAATATGGAGTCCAGTGCAGGAAGTCCCACTCCCAGATCCCAGAGCGTGGTACCTAGTTCCCAGGAAGAGGGTGTCACACCTGAAGGGTATAGGTTGAGGTTCAGGGGCAGTAGGAAACTGTCTCACCAGTCTTGGGGGGAGTTTGTGGATTAATGTTGTGATGCACTGAAAGGTTGGGTGATGAGTAGCATGGCAAATGATTTTGAAGGGCTGTTCAATCTGGTTGTCAGAGAGCACATGTTCAGTAATTGTTTTCCGGGGTTACGCCAACACCTGTTGGAGTGTGAGTTCTCTGATCCCAGGGAGCTTGCACGGGAGGCAGACCTCTGGCTGTGTGACTGAGGGTCTGAAGAGGCATTGGGGAGTGGTCCTAAAAGGAGTGGCTCAGGTATCTCCCGGTCCTGTGTGGGGGGAGAGGTTCAGAGTAGCCCAGCTAGGTCCTGGTGTAGTGGGAGGGGTGTAGGGGCTCACGTCCTCTCTCAGCGGAGAAGGAGTGAGTGTGGGCTGTGTCCCAAGGTGCCGGAAACCCAGTCTCAGGGCCTGGAAGGTTCCCTAAGGTAACACCAGGTTGGGGGCCTAGGCTGTACTAGTAGGCCATTTGAGGGGGATCTCCTAGTGTCAGGAGAACCTGGAGCGTCTGTAAATGGAGCTCCAGTAGTTCTGGTGTCTGGCGGTGCCGCTCCTAAGTGGAGGGTGCATAAGTCCAGATTGAGGGGTGAGAGGGGGATGTGTTCCCCAGTGGGAGAACCAGTGGGTCAGGGGCCAGCCAGAAGGGCTGAGCCTCCTAGTAGTGACCATGGTGACACCACTTCTGTCCTGGGGGATCTTCGCGCACTGTTAGATGGACAGGGGTCGGGGGATCTGCGCCAGGCAGACTGTCACACAACACGTGAGTCATGTGTTACCCTCAGGGGGATACTGTGTGCATCCCCAGAAGTCCTGGCGTGCCAGGCAAGTGCTCAGCCACGGGGATCAGCCCCAAGGTTGGGAGGCCAGGTTCAGGTTCTGCCTGACCTGGAGGGAAAGATGACTGTAAGCAGTGTCCTGACCGGTTTGTCTTCCAGCGGTACCACTCCAGGTGGGAGGGTGCAGAACTCTGGAAGGGGGTGCAGAGGGAGGGATTCCTCGCCTCTGACCCCAGTGAAACCTGAGGGTTTAGATCCTAGGTTGGGAGACCAGTTGCTGGAGAGAGGTCCTGAACTGGTGGGAGAGTTGTGTTCTGAGGGTGCCTCTCCAAGGAGGAGAGTGCGGAACCCTAGAAGGAGAGGTAGGGGAGGAGAGCCTCGCCCGTGACCTCTGGTCAGCCTGAGAGTGCGGACCCTAGGTTGGAGGATCAGTGGCAGATTAGAACTGCACTGATGAGAGGAAGAGTGGAGAATGGTTACTATGTGCCAGGGGTTACTGCCCCCCACTCTGTGAGATGGCAAGGACCAGAGACATCTGGATGGTCTAGGGCCTGGTCCTGGCCGCGGACAACTAGGGAGTACCAGTGGGGTAGCTTAGTTGGTCCTGAGAGATTTGACAGAGGGAACCATATGGGTTCAGAATGGCGTAGAACTGGAGTGTGCCCCTGGAGTTGCGGGCCCGCGTCTGTGTTCTATCGCCCAAGGCAGGGAAGCCTATCAAGGTGGTGATTGGTCTACCCTGCGTTTTGGCTGGAAGGGGGTTGTGTTGGACTTGGCCCTTTTTGCAGGGTCATCCCTGAACTTTTTGCCTTCCTCCTAGCCTTTTTTCTGACATGGTGTTGGTGGTTTTAGGACTCTGGGCACTTTAGCACTGCTGTCCAGTGTAAAGTGCATGTGCTCTCTGTGATAAATATGGTAAAGATTGGTCTACACCTGTTTGGCATATTTAATTTACCAGTCAGCCTCTTGTAAAGTGGTATCTCATATACCCGGGGCTGGTAAATTAAATGCTACTGGTGGGCTTGCAGCGCTGATTGCGCCACCCACCAAGGTAGCCTTTCAAACCTATCCCAGGCCTCTGCCATTGCAGGGCCTGTGCGCGCAGTGTTACTGCCGCTGTGACATGGCACCTAAAGTGTGTGCCACGTCTGTGACCCCCCTTTTACTGCATGTCAGTCACCCCTAAGGTAGGCCCTAGCTGGCCCTATGGGCAGGGTGCATTGTAGGTAAAAGGTAGGACATGTACCTTAAGTGTGTGACATGTCCTGGTAGTGACAAACAGCCATTTTGGTTTCTCACTGCTGTGAGGCTGCCCTCCCATAGGAATGCATTGGGGATTCCCTGATAAGTGTTTCAGTGGTAATTCCTAATATGAGAGGAGCAGTGTGGTCAAGTTTGGTATGGTTGGAATAGTAATAATAAATGCTGCGCAATGGTGTGCACAAATTTATTATCACTATTTTAGAAATGCCACTTTTAGAAGTTGGCATTTCTGTGTGCTATGTGTCTGCCTGCCTGATGTGTATTGGATGTCTGGCTTTGAAGTGACAGGGGCTGGTGAGGTGTGTGTGGCTCCAGGGAGGGCAGGGTGAGTCAGCACTAGGCTGAATAGGGAACTGCATTTGGAGTAGTGGGAGGAGTAGTCCCCTGACCCTGAATAGGTCTGTGCCTGCCTGGGTGAATGCTGGCTCCGCCCCCCTGTGGTGTGTCTGATCACCGAGCCCCCACCTGACAAAGGGGAAGAGGAGCTTTGTCAATAAAGTGCTCCAAAAGTCCCCAGAACCAGTTCAGGCTGGTTCCCCCAAGCCCTGTGCCAGGGCAGACAAAGCAAATGATGTATAAATATTTGTGACCCCATGAAAGGTGCTTTCCTTGTGCTTAGGAGGGACGTGCTGCTGCTGGGCCCCGGGAGGAACCGCCACGAGGGACTGCCTTCCTGCTGGAGGGCCCTGTGAGCTGGCCTGCCTGGGCCCAGCCTTTGCCCTGGACGTTTGGGGGCATAGCGCCTCGTGAGCGCTATATCTTTAATTCCAGGAAGGAATCCTGGTGCTCTGCAGCGCTGCGCTGCATTCCGAGGGAACCCCGGCGTGGGGATTCCCCCACCTTGATGCATCAGAAGCGGGAGCCCACCCCGCATTGGTGATGTCGAGAGCGGGAGCCTTCCCCGCTGGTTCGTGCTCCTGAAAGCGGGAGCCCACCCCGCATTTGGTCCTGTGTTGGCGGGAGCCTACCCCGCATTTGTGCTTGATACAAGCGGGAGCCCACCCCGCATTCGCCCGGAAGAGAGGAGAAGCAGCGTGGCCGGCCAGGAAGTCAGGAATCGTGCCTGACGGTGGGCGGGGCCGGGAAAAGGAAACTGGCGGCCGGCCACTAGCAGCGCGGCCGGAGGCGAGGCAGCGCCAGTCTGCTTGGAGGCAGAGCTCCCGCAGCTGTGGTGCGAGCCCTGCATGTGGTCCCAGGCATCAGCAGAGTCTGGCCAGTGGGAGTTTGCAAGAAGGGGGCCGGTCGAGGCACATTGCCGCTGCCTGCCCCGCAACACGGAAGAAGTCCCCGGAGAAGCCCCGGTGAGTGGGGCTGTGTGGGAGCCTTTTGCTTCGTGTGCTGCCCCAGAGGTGCCCGGTGAAGGGGCACTTTGAAGGCCAGAGGAGCCCCAGCGAGAGGGGCCGAGTGGAGCAGTATGGGCGCTCCCTGAAGCGGCACCGTGGTGCCGGTGCCTGATTCCGTTTTGGGGGCAATTTTGTGATAGAAGTCCCGGAGTGGGGCTCCTGAGGCACCATAGGTGCCAGTGCTCATTTTGTCCAACACAGCTGCACCGTGAGAGAGAGCGGGCAGCTGCAACGTTGGGGCACTTTTGTTTAGGAGTCCCAGTGGGGGCTCAGGAGGCACAGTTGTGCCAGGGCTAATGTTGCACAGCTGCCCCGCCTGTTGGAGGGCAGCTGCAACGAGGGGGCATAACTTTACTTACTGAGGAAGGGATGAGTTGCACACCCCTGCCCCCAGTGCATGACGCACATTGCCCTTGCTGCACGTGGCAGCTTAGCGCCCTGACATTTTGGACAGAGGGCCTTTGGGCCCCAGTGAAAGGCCAGTTGGCCTGGGGTCATCTCTGATGGTGAGGCCTAATATGATTGTGGCATACTGTGTTTTATGCTAATGTTATGCTTAGGATGTTTTCTGCATAATGAGTTTTATGCCTAATGTCATGCTATGATGCTTTAGGATGATGCCTATTGCGTAATGTGTTTATGCTTATGAGGTTGCCACATAATGTGTTTATGCCTAAAGTGATGCAGACATAATGTGTTTATGTTGCAGGTGATATAATGCTGAGTACAGTATTCTGCCAGTAGTTACTGGTGGTGTTTTTACATTCACTACTTGTGCTTGTGATGATTCTGACAGTGGCTCAATTGGCCCTGTCACATGTATATAATCCCCTGTAAACTATTGCCTGGTGCCAGTTGGCACAGTGTATATGTGTGGTTATGATGTAATGTGTTTATGATAATACAAAGGCTATTTTTGATATAACCTTGTGTGGAGTTTCTTTTGTGGTGTGCCTAGTGTGTTGCTGCTGTGTGTGTGTGTGTTGCGCAAACGCTTTACACATTGCCTCTGGGATAAGCCTGACTGCTCGTGCCAAGCTACCAAGGGTGTGAGCAGGGGCTATCTTCAGCGTGTAACTCCCTTGCCCTGACTAGAGTGGTGGTTTCTGCCTGGCTTAGGCGCAAGCCCTAGCCAACCAGAAATCCCATTTCTAACACATAGCAATCACCACATGCCTCCTGAAGAGACTACAGACAATACAAAACTCAGCTGCAAGACTCATCCTCGATCTCCACAGATGGACCCACATCACTCCCCACCTCAAGAAGCTACAGTGGCTCCCAATCCAGAAGAGATGCCAGTTCAAGATGTTGACCCACGCATACAAAGCCTTGCACAACGAAGAACCAGCATACATCAACAAAAGCATGTCCTTCCACCAGCTGACCAGACACCTACGATCTGCCTCCCTCTTCCTTGCAGACACACCCCAGATCTGCCAAAGCAACAGCAGAGGACGCTCCTTCTCACACCTGACAGCCAAAGTTTGGACCTTACCCTGAACCTCAGGACCACCTCATCGCTTTGGCATTTCAAGAAAGGACTCAAGACTTGGCTGTCCGAATGAACAGATCAGCACAAAGTAGCTAGCAACTCTAGAGCCATGAGTCCCTCACGGGTGAATTGTCACTCTTTATAAATCCCTGATTGATTGATAAATGTGGCACTCCCAGGAGACCCTTCTCCAAACAATTTCTAAACCTGCAAAAAATCAAAACAGAACTGGACAGTTCTTGCTGTAACAAGAAAGGAGCTCTGAAAGACTGGATCTGTATCCTCTTGTACCCAGGGCAATGAAGTGGATTCCAAGGGTCAGTGCGCTGACCTGTGTGATTACAGGGACACAAAAAGCTGAAGAACCACGTTTTGCTGTATTCCCAGTTGCCCAGTCCCAACTGGACCTGCACTGATCAGGTCACTTGCTGAATCATGCACTAAAGTTCTAAGAGCTGCCCCACTGGTCTAGGAGCCTTAGATAAAGAGCTGAGGAAAAAGGGACTTACCCCTGCAAAGGTTTGGGATTTAGAAACGTTCAGACTTCCAGATGCTGGAGTGCCAGGACCAACAACCAGAGACAGATCGGCAAAGGTGCAACTTTGCTGGGCAGAAGAAACAGGTTTGTCTTACTTGGAGCTTCTCTGCAGCAACAACTCTGTTTCAACGTGCCAGTTGGTGAGAAGGTTTCTGAACTCATGGAGCCCTTGACTGATAGAGCCTGTGCCCTGCCCCACTGGAAGAAAAGGACTTTAATTTCACAAAAAGAAAATCTTGACTGGCAGTAGGCATGAAAAGTATTCGGGCAACGGACAACTTTGGTTGGGTGGGGTTCAAATTTCTCCTCCTTTGAGCTTTTCCTACCTAAAGCAACAGCTTCAGCGAGACATCGCCCAACATCAATACAACGAAGCATCAACTTCGCCAAATTAAGCCTGATGACTTGCACTACAGCAGGACTTTCTTCTCCATTCTTCTGACTGAGGGCCTGATTTAGATATTGGCGGGACTACCGCAGTCCCTCTCTGAGGCGACGTTTCAAGTACTCCATCAAGCTGATGGTGTTCCGACTGACGTCTTTAGATGTATTGTGGCTGAGCCTCCTACCGCCTCAATGCAGTGTTATCTGTCGCCTAAAAGTTGACCCGCTGATGGCATGGCGGACTCCTGTGCTGGCTAACATTACATGGTTGGTTACCGTTAACCATATTTAGGTTTCACAGTTGTACTGGCGTTGTTCTTGCAGCGGTGTCCTGACAAAGGGGGTTCGTCGTGGGAGGTGTCTAAAATCGTCCCATGCCTGAGGCTATGGAATGGATGCCAGCAGCACACAGCTGGTGTACTACTGTGGCTATATGTGTCCACCTGCACACCACACTACACAACACACTCTATTCACACCCCTACTACCCTTACTCCTCCCTCCCAATTCTTGAGCTACTTTGCCTTGACTCCTATCACACCCACTCCCACCCTTCCCAAGTAAAAGCCTTGAGGCGCCTGATATGTGCCCAATAGATGGCCTTGCTGAGGAGGTAATCCTTGGACTATAGTCAGGGGACAAGTTAAGGACAACAAAGGCAGGAGAAATTGTATATTCAAGACACTGTTCAATGTCACATATGTGTTACTTTGCCAAAATAATGTACATGAGAGAGGTATTACACGAATGATTACTTGAGTACAACTTTCCCAACGTTTGTCCCACATTGATTATTGCTGTACAATTCATTGTGTAAATAGAATCGAATTGATGTAACAGTGAGAAACATGTTCTGACTCACGTTCATTACTAGTAATTCAACATTTCACTGATATGTCCCATAGCAATGTTCATACATTGTCATTGCTGCCAATTGTGATGGACTTTGAGAATTTGGTGCAAGCATTCATTATGATATTGAATACTTACACCGCAAAAAAATTGAATTTTTTTTTTCCAATGGGTGATGTTACAGGTGTGTTTCATTTCATTACTGACATAACTCGTTCCAACACATATTCATTACACAAGTATTTTAAATATTTTTATAGGACATGTATGTAAACGCACGGGCTCAGAGCTAATGTTAACTGACAATTCAACGTTAACAAGTAAGATGGACTGCTTACCTTCGACTCAGGTGAAGACGGGGTCCATTTCCTTTGTCCTCAAGTAGCAGCACAATGGCAGGACTTGTCCGGTCAGATTCTAGTCAAAAACGTAAGTGGAAAAGAGAAAAAAGGTAGGTTTTTTCCTCATTTCCCTTCCAATCCGCCAACTCAGGTGCAGAGGTTTGCCCACCACAGTTGTCTTTGCGGGAAGGCACATTGTGATTGGTTCTGCAGCAAAACTGGTTTTAGTCCTACTGACAGCTGCTCTTTCCTACAGTGCCTTCGACGTGAGTGTGAAGTTCTGGCAGAGTCGGCAGGACTTGGGCGGTATATCGTCTATGGTCCACCCAGCATCAAAATAAAGCAGGCAGACCATCAAGACAGAGGACGGATTATCCGACAGAAAAGCGACGGCAGGACCGATTCCAAGATCTAAATCAGGCCCTTGCGTTTGAAGGTTAAAATCCTTGACGAGTCATCCCTCTTGATGTATCCAACCACCTCGAGATGCATTGCAGTCGGCCTCATAGGATGCCTAGATCTTGGTCTACCATGACCATAGACTAACATTGACACTTAGTACATTTTGGTTCTATTTTTACTTTAAACTTTTAAAATTCATATCCCTGGTTCGACCTTATTGAATTTTTGTTGGTTTGGTGTCAGTCTTTTTGATAAAATTGAGTTTATTTTTCTAATTAGTTCGGGAATTTGTATTGTTTGCTCTCTTGACTTTATCACTGTTTTTGCACTGCATAAGTGCTTTGCATTTTGCCCTAAATTAAGCCTGCCTGCCCCATGCCATAGCTACCAAGGGTTGAGCTTAGGTTAATTTAGTGACATTAGGGATTCACACTGACAAGTTACTTTTATTATTACTTGAGGTGGGCAAATGCCCACCCCAAATAATAATCCACTTTGTTACAGTAGTCCATAGCAAAAGAAGACATAATGCCACTGTCACGCACCAAGAACGACTCGGGACTCCCGGCAATGGTGATTAGGGGATGTTTTATTATTTAACAAGGTCTCTGGGCTGGTCCTTCTCTCGTTCGCAGGGCAATACTTTGGCTTCTCCACAGGGTCTTTTCAGGGTCTTCTGCTTGGGTTCTCCATGGGGTCTCCTCCTCGGGAAAACGGAGAACAGAGAGACCGTTAGTGAGGCTTTTCTAGCCCGTCTGGCTTCCTCCCACCCCTTTTGTGCACAAGTGAACTGTCGTGTCCCTTCACACGTCACAGGACTGGAAAAGGGTTTTTTTTTGTGAGGGGGTGCCCGCCCGTGAGGGAAGGGAGTGGAACCACGAGGAATCACCTCTCTCCGGGTTCCTACATGCCCGTTAAGTCCTATCGGCCTGTCTCTCAACAGCACCTTTCTCTCTTGTTTGTACCTCACAAGATCGTGCCTGGGATATTCTCCACCTTCGTTCCCACCCTCAATATCCCTGAAATGCCACTCGCCAGAACACCCAGCTGCGCAACACCCCCCTGGTCCCTGCCGTCACTTGCCTGTTACCGTGACCCGGCAACGGGGTCACGGCTGTCTCGTCCAGAGCGCCTTCCCGAAGGGAGCCTTCCTTCTCCTCGCGCTGGGCCTCCCGACCTTGGTCTGCTACGGTTGGTCCCTCCTTGGCGATGGCGTCCTCTGCCCCTCCGGTCCTCTCGGTGCTGTCTCTTCTCCTTCGGTCCGCGCTCGATCCCGTTGCCTCCTCGTCCGCCAAGGCTGCCTCCGCCCTCCGCTGCACGGTACTCGTGTCGGTCTGCTCCGCTGGATCTGCTGTTTCTCCGTCCTCTCTGCTCGCTCCACTCGCTCCGCTCTCTCCGCTCTCTCCGCTCTCTTCCTCTGCCCTTCCAACCCGCTTTTCTTCTTCCGGCTTGAGGCGTTCTCTTCCTGTTGGCAGGAATGCGCGGTCAGTGGTACCCCCGGGGCTTTCGAGTACCGCCCCTGCCGCCGCCGCTCTGTCACACGGCATCCCCACCAGGCATGGCCGATCGGGCCACAAACCAGCGTCCGGTCTGGATAGGAAGTCCACGTTGGTCTGCAGGGCACCCGGCCGATGGAACACCTGGAAAGAGAAAGGCTGTAAGGCCAAAAACCAACGCAGGACCCGAACATTGGTGTCTTTGTTCCTGGCCAGCCACACCAAAGGGGCGTGATCGGTGACCAGAAGAAAGGAGCGGCCCAGCAGGTAGTACTGGAGGGATTGGACAGCCCACTTGATGGCCAGGCACTCTTTTTCCACCGTAGAATAACGGGATTCGCGGGGCAGTAGTTTTCGGCTCAGATAGACAACAGGGTGCATGCTACCTGTGCTATCGGGTTGGGACAGGATAGCCCCTAGGCCCCGGTCGGAGGCGTCGGTTTGGAGAGTAAACTGTTTTGTGAAGTCAGGGCATTGCAGTACGGGTTCGTGGCATAATGCTTCTTCCAGCATGGTTAGGCTTTGCTGTTGTTCGATTGTCCATTCTCTGATGGTGTTGGGATACGTTTTTGACAGCATGTCTGTTAGCGGGGCTGCGACCTCTGAAAAACGGGGTATGAATCTCCGGTAGTAACCCACCAGGCCCAGGAAGGCCTGTATCCCCTTTTTGGTGGTGGGTAAGGGTAGGTCCCTGATGGCGTCTACCTTGTCCACCTGTGGCCTGATGTGTCCCTCCCATATGTGGTAGCCTAGGAACCGTATAGAGTCGGTCGCGAGCATGCACTTGGCAGGGTTCGCGGTGAGACCTGCTTGCCGCAGGCTGTCCAGTACTGCCCTCAAGTGTATGGTGTGTTGTTCCCAAGTGGGGCTGTAAACGACGATATCGTCTAAGTACGCAGCTGCGTACTTTTGGTGGGCCCTCAACACGATATCCATTAGGCGTTGGAACGTGGCTGGTGCTCCATGGAGACCGAAAGGCAAGACCCTAAACTGATACAGTCCAGACGGGGTAGAAAACGCCGTTTTCTCCTTGGTCCCTGGTGCTAAGGCTATCTGCCAGTATCCTTTTGTTAGGTCCAGAGTGGTGAGGTATAGGGCGGTGCCTAGCTGATCGATCATTTCGCCCACCCGGGGCATAGGATAGGAATCAAAGTGAGAGAGGGAGTTCAGTTGTCTAAAGTCCACACAGAACCTCACGGATCCGTCGGGCTTTGGTACGAGGACAATCGGAGAACACCAAGGACTGGTGGAGTTCTCTATGATGCCGTCGCGTAACATGTCCTCTACCTCCCGCTCTACCACTCTTCGCCGGGCTTCTGGGATGCGATAGGGACGCAACCGAACAGGCTTAGCCCCGTCGGTTCTGTTATGGTGTTGGACCAGGGGTGTCCTACCTGGGTGTTTGGAGAATACGTCCTTATATTCGTTGACCAGGGTGAGGAGGGACTCCTTTTGGTTCGACTCTAGTCGGGGCCCTAATGGGATCTCACAGGGCATAAGGCCTTGTTCTTGGGGTAGAAACGGGATGGCCAGGGGTTGGTGATTGGTTATTAGTAGGGCGGTGGATGGAACAGGCTCAGGGTCAGAGTCATCCTCCCATTTCTTCAGGAGGTTGACGTGATAGATCTGTCCTATCCTCCCGGTGTGTGGAACTGCTACTCTATAGGTGACGGGGGTTACCTGGTGCGTGACGGTGTAGGGCCCCTTCCATCGGGCCAGGAGTTTGTTATCGGATGACGGTAGGAGAAGGAGGACCTTGTCCCCTACCTGGAAACTTCTGAGTTTGGCCTGTCGGTCGTATGCCCCTTTTTGTCTGCCCTGTGCTGCCTCCAAGTTCTCCCTCACCTCTCCCCATAACGTGGTGAGTCTGTCCCGGAGTTGGGTGGCATAGTCCAGAAGTCCCTGTTCTTCGTCTTCTTCCTCTTCCCACCTCTCTGCGGCCATGTCTAACAGGGTGCGGGGTTTGCACCCGAACACTAGCTCAAAGGGGCTATACCCAGTCGAGGACTGAGAATGGGTACGGATAGCAAATAAGGTGAGGGGAAGCTGTCTATCCCAGTCCCTACCAGAAGCGGATTTGGTCTTCTTTAGGATACTTTTAATGGTGTGGTTATATCGTTCCACAAGCCCGTCTGTTTGTGGATGGTAAACGGATGTCCGTATCTGCTGTATGCCTAGTAACTTACAGATTTGGGCCATAAGTTTGGACATGAACGGAGTCCCCTGGTCCGTCAGGAGTTCATTAGGGAAGCCCACCCGGCTGAAGAACCCCAGCATCGCTTGGGCCACATTATTGGTCGTCATACTGGAGAGCGGTATGGCCTCAGGGTATCTGGTTGCGTAGTCCACCAGTACCAGAATGTACTGGTGTCCCCGTGCGGAGGTGACTAAGGGCCCCACGAGGTCCATACCGACTCTGGAGAAGGGTGTGTCTATAAATGGGAGGGGCTGTAGGGGTGCCCGGGGCACGTGTGGGGGATTGGTCCGTTGGCATATTGGACAGGCAGCACAGTGGCGTCTGATATCCGAGAACACCCCCGGCCAATAGAAACGCCTTAGGAGGTACTCCTCAGTCTTTTCTCTCCCATAGTGTCCCCCTCCCGCTTGGTTGTGTGCAAGGTGGAGGACCTGTCGACGAAAGGAAGCGGGGACTAGCAGCTGTTTTATCGTCTCGGTGTCTTTCCTCACTTGCCTGTACAACAACCCCTTTGATCTACAAAAGCAGGGTCCTACCTGTTCGTCCTCCTCTGACACTATCCGGGCCCAGGCGTTCCCCAGGGTGGGATCTTCTGCTTGTGCTGCTCTGAAACTGCGTGGACGTTCCGTCACACCGTCTGCAACAGAGGAGGAGGCAGGAGGGATATTAGACAGCCCGTTGAGCACCATCTCCGGGTTGTGTTTTCTGTTAGTGCTGCGTGAATTCCTTTCCCTGTACCTACCCCCTGTTATGTCCTCCGAGCAGAAAGCCATGTCTTTCAGCCAGTGGCGCTCTTCTTCTTCCTTAATGGCCCTGGCTAGGTATGTCGGAAAGTCGGCGAAGTCTGTTCCTATAATACATTCCTCGACCAACCTGGGTATCGCGCCCACCCTCAGGCCCCTTTCTTCTCCTTTCTCTCCTAGGACAACCACAGCCACCGGGTAGGTCTTCTGGTCTCCATGGACACATGTAATAGCCACCCTTTCCCCCTTCCTCCACTGATGATCCCTGATACGTTCCTGGCTGAGCACCGAGTGGTGACACCCGGAGTCTATAAGGGTGGTGATGGGGGCACCATTCACAACCAGACCTAGGTAGTAGGCGTCCTTTTTGTCGCCTGCTACTAGCACTCTCCCTTTCGCGTACCCTACCTCCATAGGCTCAACGGTGTTGTGTCTCTGGGGACAGAGGCGGGCTATATGCCCCCACTCGGCACAGCGGAAACATTGGGGACCTGACCCCCCTTCCTTTGGGGTGGGGCGTGGGAGAAAACCGGGATCGATAAGGGGTCGGATCTGGGCAGGTGTGAATCCAGGTACAGGTGGTCTCCACCTTGGAACGCCGGCCAGGGTTGGTCGCGCTACGAAGGCTCTCACTTCCGGGGCTCGTTGATGGGCGCAAGCCAGCTCCATGGCGCCTGCAATTGTTACGTTGGGGTGCTGTTTTACCCAAGCACGAGTGGCGGCAGGGAGAGCGTCCAAGTATTGTTCCAAGAGGACCTTGTCCATCACCTGTTCCATGGTGGAGCAGTGGGGCTGCAGCCATCGGTTGCCCAGGTCCTGCACTCGATAGAACAGCGCCCTGGGGTTATCCTGGGGAAGCCACTTCTCTTTCCTGAACTTCATTCGATAGTGCTCGTGGTCGCAACCAAGCTGTTCTAGGATGGTCTTCTTGATGACGTCGTACGGGGTTGTGCCCGCTGGATTGGCCGCCTGATACGCGGTCTGTAGTTCCCCAGACAAAAGGGGCGCGATGTACTGACCCCAACGCTCAACCGGCCATTGGGCAGTGCCCGCGACGCGCTCAAAGTTCGTGAACAAGAAGTCGGGGTCTTCGCCAGGCTGGTATTTCTGTAAAACTGAGCTAGGCACATTGGGGTGCACTTTACTGCTGGCGATGGTGTCAGTTAATCGCTGTATGGCGGAGTCTTGTACCGTCTGGTTCTGTGCGATAAGGCCCGCCTGGGCTTGGAGGGCCTCCTGTAGGTGTTCCCGGTCGGTTTTAGCCTCAGTGGCTTGTCCTTCTACCACCAGCTGAAGGTGGCGTTGGCCCTCGGCCAGCTGTTTCAACATGTCTTCGAGGCCAAGAGGTTGGGTCATGTTCTTGTTGCGTAACGGGATAGGGGGGGGATCCCACTTCTGACACCACTTGTCACGCACCAAGAACGACTCGGGACTCCCGTCAACGGTGATTAGGGGATGTTTTATTATTTAACAAGGTCTCTGGGCTGGTCCTTCTCTCGTTCGCAGGGCGATACTTTGGCTTCTCCACAGGGTCTTTTCAGGGTCTTCTGCTTGGGTTCTCCATGGGGTCTCCTCCTCGGGAAAACGGAGAACAGAGAGACCGTTAGTGAGGCTTTTGTAGCCCGTCTGGCTTCCTCCCAGCCCTTTTGTGCACAAGTGAACTGTCGTGTTCCTTCACACGTCACAGGACCGGAAAAGGGGGTTTTTTTGTGAGGGGGTGCCCGCCCGTGAGGGAAGGGAGTGGAACCACGAGGAATCACCTCTCTCCGGGTTCCTACGTGCCCGTTAAGTCCTATCGGCCTGTCTCTCAATAGCACCTTTCTCTCTTGTTTGTACCTCACAAGATCGTGCCTGGGATATTCTCCACCTTCGTTCCCACCCTCAATATCCCTGAAATGCCACTTGCCAGAACACCCAGCTGCGCAACACCCCCCTGGTCCCTGTCGTCACTTGCCTGTTACCGTGACCCGGCAACGGGGTCACGGCTGTCTCGTCCAGAGCGCCTTCCCGAAGGGAGCCTTCCTTCTCCTCGCGCTGGGCCTCCCGACCTTGGTCTGCTACGGTTGGTCCCTCCTTGGCGATGGCGTCCTCTGCCCCTCCGGTCCTCTCGGTGCTGTCTCTTCTCCTTCGGTCCGCGCTCGTTGCCGTTGCCTCCTCGTCCGCCAGGGCTGCCTCCGCCCTCCGCTGCACGGTAGTCGTGTCGGTCTGCTCCGCTGGGTCTGCTGTTCCTCCGTCCTCTCTGCTCGCTCCACTCGCTCCGCTCTCTCCGCTCTCTTCCTCTGCCCTTCCAACCCGCTTTTCTTCTTCCGGCTTGAGGCGTTCTCTTCCTGTTGGCAGGAATGCGCGGTCAGTGGTACCCCCGGGGCTTTCGAGTACCGCCCCTGCCGCCGCCGCTCTGTCACAGCCACATTTTATGGAAACCAGAGATTTAAAGTGAAACAAAAACTACAAACTGATTATCTCCGCTGTTAGACATAGTATAGACTTGTTTGTCCTCGTAGCCAACTGCAGAGTGAAGGGAGGAAAGACCCAACAGTAGTTTTATCACTGGGGAATCTAATATTTTGCAAATACAGCATATCCACAATCTCATATGTGGCAGGTATCTCCATATTTTATCCGTCACATTTATGTGTCACCACAAACTAATGGTACTGGGGTTAATGCATGTTTCACTTCTCAATACAATTGCTTTAGTGATGATACTCACCAGGCAGCCACATGCCACCATAGCTTACAGCCTGCAATTGCGTATCAATATGGGCATAGAAGATGCCTGGCATAGAAGATGCCTGGCATAGTATACCATTTGCACATTGATGGAATACCACTTGTGGCTACTGTGTGAAGAAAGGCTCAAGGGGGATTGTTGATTGTAAAGCAAAATGTTCGGTGCTTGGTGCACCAGGCACGAGTGGGGAATGGTATGCAATGTAGATGTGATGGACCACAGTTTCAAGCCCTGAACTGCTACCTACATGGTGACATACTGCTGCATTCAATTGTTGATGCAACATGGAATCTGGCATATATGTTTTGTGGGAACCCTGCAAGATGCCTACTAGTATGCAGTTGGTTTTCTGAAAAGACAATAGGCAAGGACATGCTGTTCAGTTATTACCTGCATATGAAAGAGGGAGACATGGGGGCAGATCTTTCGTGCTGTGACCGCATCTTTTCAATCCTATGGCCATGACCAGAAGCAAATGCACTAGAAACAATATTCCACATCACCCCTTCTTGCTATACCAAAGAGATTGAAACGTGGCCTAAATACCATCATGCTCATTTCCTGCCTGGTCAACAGAGTCATGGCTATAATGCCTAGTCTTAACAGTTTGGTAAACCTCCCACAATTGATCATAGTATACACTTATATGTCTCAATAGCACTAGATTGACGAGAGGCGCTTTTGGCATTAAACATGATTAGCTCAAATTTTCTTAAGCAGCACTAATTATAGAAACTTTAAAATTGCTTCACTAAATTGTCTCACATGATAAGAGTATTATGGGTGGATAAGATCTGGCAAGATTTGCTCCAGGCTGTTAAATTAAAGGATAATAGATCCTTTTGGCACATAGCCTCACAGGGAAGCAGCAGTAGTGGGAGAACATATAATCACCATATTCAGCCTGCAATATGGATCACCCATTTTAGTACACTGTACACCAAGTATAAGCCTATTGACCTCCCTCAGAGCTCAGGGCTGATGGTTCTTAACAATGACACTTCATCAGCAGAACCTGAGATTACAGACACAGTACTTTTTAGCTTTGAGGATACTGTTAATGTCATCTGCCTCCTAAAATCAGCAAAAGCCCTTGGGTCAGACAAAATCCCCGGTGACCTTTTCAAATCAGAAGCCCTAATCTGAATTAGCTGTTAATCTCATGTCCAATGCTACTTCGACCAGAGGGAAAATTCCTGACTCATGGAAGGGGGCAGAGATTATCCCAGTTTTTAAAAAAGGCGATCCTTGTATTCAGTCTAACTACAGGCCTATCACCCTTATAGATAATTTACAGAAAATCTTTGCAAGGGAAGTGCTTGAAATATTACTAAAGTGGGTAAAAGCAGATCATATCCTATCACCACTTCAAGCTGGTTTTCGCCCGAAGACAAGTACCTCTGACCAGGATTTTAGATTTGGTCTGCTCTACTGAAAATATGCACACTTGCGGAAACAAAAGCTATATGTAGCCTTCGTAGATCTTAGGGCTGCATTTGATCTCGTACCCTGTGAGAATCTTTGGAGAGTTTTGATTGAAATGGGCGCGCCAGGGAATTTGGTCAAACTCATTGCAAGGTTGCATGACAATACCTACACTCAGGTCCGCTGGGGCAGTAGAGGGGAACTAACGGACCATATTCCAAATCTAAATGGCATGCGCCAAGGGTGCATCCTTCCTCCGACTGTTCACCCCGTACATAAATGATGTTGTAAGTGATCTGATGGACTGTAGAAATGATTCTCCCATTCTAAATGGTAAGAAGGTACCTATCCTTCTCTTTGCGGCTGATTCACTTCTCATCTCCAAAACCCATATGGGGCTCCAATCCTAACTGACAAATTTACGGGGTTCTGCAAATCTAGAGGCCTTGAGCTGAATGTCACAAAAACTAAATTTATGGTGTTTGGGACTGCAGCAGCCAAGTATTTTCTAGTTAGAGCAGGTGCTTAATCTCTGGAAACTTTCGACTATCTTGGTGTCACAAGGGGGAACCCCAACTTAACAAAAGTGTGTTGTGGATCCAGCACAAAGGTAATGGCATTCTTTCTTCTTCACCGAAAAACATGCTCTCGCTCAGTTTCCCCTGCACTTGATGGGTATTGTGCCAAAGCTCAACGTGCTGCTTCTTTTGACGCCGAGGTGTGGGGATGTGCTGGCACCCAGCAACTAGCTACTGTGGAACATAATTTTGTAAGATCAATTGTCTTAGTCCCTGCCAGTATCCCCTTTATTCCACTCTTTTTTGACCTTGGCATTAAAAGAATCTCAGATCTAGTAGCTTTAAAGCCTCAATTGTATTGGGCATGCTTTTGGTGAACTCCGGAGCAAAGTGAATACAGGAATTCCCTTAGAGAAATAATGAATTTGAGTAACGCCATGAAGATTCCCTGGCTCAAATTTGTATTTAATTGGCTCCAAAAGCTGGGTCTGAAAAAATTGTGGTATGAGCCAAGAATTATTTGTAAAGCAGAGATTGAAGGGCTAAAGTCTCAATACTGGGCCTATGTCTACGAACAGTTTGTTGCAAATGGCTCCAATGGTCACTTGACTAACATGTTTCTCGAATCTAAGGTCTCACCATGTTTTTAACCATTTCTGGACATTGTGACACCACCACTGACCAAGAGCTTGTATGTACGCTATCGGCTACGTACTCTACCAATACTGAAATCTGTCACAAGCAGGTGGAAGAATGATCTGGGCACTAATTTATGCCCTGCCTGTGGTCTGGTTCCTGAAACAGAGGAACATGTCTTGTTTTTCTGCCCAGAATATGTTGGTTCCCGCAAGAAGTGGATTCGGCCAATGTTTTTAAACATGGGCATGACTCATTATTTAACTGCCCTGAGGATCCTGAAAAGTGACACCCCTATTCCTGTTGTGCTTGCTGTGAGCCGTTACCCGAGCATGCACAATTCTTAATCCATTCAGCTTTCTGAATAGTGTAACTGTTTATAACTTTGCTAACTATGCAATGTTTACTGTCTGGAACCTGTTGTCCTGTTGATATTTATTTTGTATTATGTATATTTTGCACCCATTGGTATTGCACTGATTGCCTCTTTGCACTTAGACTATCTTGCACCCTAGTTAACTGGATAAGTTACAACGATTTGTTCTCCCTAGCATTGCATCAACTGTTCTCTATACACAGCGGCGGCTCCTCTGCTAAGGCGGAGGAGTGTCACCCCACTGCTCTTCAAGCAGTTTAAAACGGAAAACTAAAATGATAATAACCAATGTTATTATCATTTTAGTTTTACGTTCCTGCTTAGATGCGGGACAGGGCTGGGCTGGCCAGAGCAGAGGCCAGGGGGAGGAGTGGTGAGCACACTCTATGTGCGCATGACGGTTTAGCCAGCTGTCTTGGGACGGCCAAACTGTCATGCGCACTTTGCATGTTCTCCATCGGCTGTATTGTACAGCCTGGATAGAGAACATGCACAGCCTCCCAGTCCCTCGCTGAGCGCCGAACCACGGCACTCAGACCAATCACAACGCTGCTGTAAGGCAGTGTCGTGATAGGCTAGGGGAGCCTGGGAGCCTGTGGGCTTCCTGGTTCCTGCTTCATGCTGTCGACCGAGGAGCCGACGAGGACGAGAGGCGGCGGCCGGCCGGCCTGCAGGTACATTTTTATTTTCCATTTACCCCCCCCCCCGCCCTCTCCCCTCGCCACCCCCGTTAAGTAGGGGCCACCACTGTCTATACGTACTGTAAATCGATGATTTCGCACTCAACGACTTTGGACTGGTGAGACTGATTCACAATGCACTGCAGAACTTTTTTTGATCTGTTCTACATGAAGGACAGTTGTGTCTTTTAACTTGCTTTTAATATTTTTTAAAGGTGATGTATAGTTTTTTTTTATTTCTGGTGCGCTTTGTTGGTTATCAAAATCAAATAAAGTACTTTGAATTGAATTGATAAGAGTATTACTTCAATTTGTCACACCATTACATTGCTTGTTGACATTGCAGTGTTTGCCATGTCCACCTTTGCAGAAAATATCCAGTTTATTTTGTTAAACTTGGTCGAACGAACATGCAATTTCCCTTTCATGAGATAAAGACCATACGATAGAACTTTTGAACTGGGCAAATCAATTTACATAATTTTCTCTTGTTATCTAATATGTATTGAAGCAAATGCATTTGCTCCAAACTACAGTTTTTCCGATATTGAAACATGGACCGAACAGATTTCACATTATTTATGCTATTTCAACCAATTCGAAATGGAGATAATACATTTAATAAAGTTTTGCAGTATGAAATATGGGGCTAAGTTTGAAGTACGATCAGTGTGCTGAAGTTTATCACACTAATATCAAAGCAGTACAAAAACGGTTTAAAAATAAAGCTTATTTATGGACTATGATTTATTTTGTAATAGTACCATTACAAACTTAAAATAATGTAAAAGTAATAGAAACATATTTCTGTAATATAGACTGGAGCAGATACACTCCCTGTTACAAAACTAGTAAAATATTTTTGCCCACTTTTTGCCCCACGCTAAGTGTCTGTAGTAGGTTCTCTCCATGTTCTGATACTTAAAACTGTGTGAAAGTGTGTATGTTATGGTGGGAATTTCAGGGTGCCTACCTTGCCCTGATTTTGATGCTTCGCTGACTCTCCCATTTTACAAATGCAATTATTCACATGTTTCATGCTAAACACCTCAATATTCCCGCTTTTTTAAATCTATTTGTACATTTCGATTGTATAACTTCAACATCTGTGGCATATGTTCCCCAGAAATACGACCTGACATACGTGTGTGTATTTATGGGTTCTTGCCTTTCCTAATCTCTTTAACAGTGGAGGACACTCCTTCTCCTACCTCGCAGCCAAATCCTGGAACGAACTCCCTTGCACCTCCGGAAAGCCACCTCTCTTCTAGAATTCCAGAAGGCACTCAAGACCTGGTTGTTTAACAAATCCCACCTGAAGCAGCAAGACCCTCAGCTGTAGGATACCCTCATAGGTGATTAGCCGCGCTTTTTAAATCCTCTTGATTGATTGATTGAACCTATATATGGATAATTGACCTACACATGCGGTGGGGTAAGTCTACTCCTATGTCTTTTGTGAATTATTTTAGGTATACAAATTCTTGGGCTGAAGAAGAGGTAAAAAAAGTTTACCTACATTTTACTTTGATATAAGCTCAATTTGTAAAATATTCGTAATTCAATCATAGCAGGGACTTTTTTGTAGTACACTATGCACATTGTCAGTATAACCGTGGTCACTTTTCTGCATGAAATGGTCTTGCATGTATAGTAATGTTTGCCCTACTGAAAACACCACTCAGTTGTCAAAACACATAAATATAATACACACCATAACCAGAATGGTGACTCTCAAACATTGTAGCAGATCAATCAGCACAATGCTAACATTAACTTTAAATACATCACATTAAAATTAGAAACGACAATTTCTAAATATTAAAATTTCAACAAAAGTGATGCAGTTGTACTTACCAAATAAAGTCCTTACAGTGTGAGCAGTATGTGGGCTGTCGCAGGTACGTCGCCATGAATTTGTGCCCGTTGACCTGGTGAACTCGTCGCCGCACCGCTCCCTGGCGCTCCCTTGTGAAACGCTTAAAAAGTCGTCCATCCCGAAGAGTGGCTACTGTGGGCATAAAAAAAGTATCCTCTCTTAGTTATACTGATAGCAAAATGCAAAAAAAAAGTATGAATCCATATTTTCTCAGCATGTCCTCCCCTCCATGAAGACAAAGTACTTCATGGTTAATGATGAAACATTTTAATAGTTTAGAAATATTCAGTGTGCTAGTGATTGGGTTATTAGTTGGACAGGAAGTTAGGCCTGCTCAAGTAATAGGTCCACAATTTCTCCTTACTGAGAACCAAGCATAGTATTACTTGACTCTCTCAGGGTAGAGAAGCAGAGCATACCAAGGCCTGCTCTTAGGTGGTATGGGCTAGTAATCTCCATTCTCTGGCATGCAATAATTACACTCAATAAATGATTGTCCAGTCAGCTTTTTTTGCTTGAAAAGGAAAAGTACATTTATTACACACATATTATTAAATACTAGCCATTGATTTACAAATATATACATCATGCAGCTACAAATACATTAAGTGACATTCTGAAATCACGTGTGACCCCTAATAGACCACAACCCTAAAATCGCAGTACTCCCTAACTCCTAAACCAGATGTACAGGGGGTATCACTTTAAATACAGCAGGCCTATTGGCTTTGTCAAGGGGAAATCACAATAATAATAATCTAAGGCAAACCTACTGGCTTTGTCAGGGTCATCACATTAATATATATGGCAGGCCTAGTGACTTTATCAAGGGGCTACCGCATTAAAAGATCCATAACCACATATAAAAAATCATCACCATATAGGACTATAATCAACAACCATGTTTGAATGTAATTATCATTGCCAATGAAAAATTCCAATGTTTATCAAAAGTTACATTTCTACAATATACTGTCAATTTAGAACTTAAAATCAACAAAACGTGTGTCTGTATTACTTTAACACACTTTGGCCACATAAAATGCAGCCATAGTGCACACCACTAAAGATTGCTGCGCTCCCAGGCTGTAGAACAAAAATTCCAGCACAAAAAATAATGGTGAAATAGTCTGGGGATCATAGATTTTATGACCACCAAAAACAGAGAATCAGTTTTGCAAAGTCAATCAAATAGGGCTGTTGTGCTTCTGCAGCCCCAGGCTTCCCTTAAACACTGGGGTGGTACCCCTGATTTCCTTGGAGCACCACAAAAGGCAGGAAAACAAGCAAATCAGCCTCTCAAGAGGCATTATGGGGCCCTCCCAGCCCAGAAGCCATGAATAGTTTATTAGCGTCTTCGATCGCATTCTTTGTTTGCGCGTGGCATCGCATCTTTTTCTTTTTTTCCTCAAACATTTCTTTATTTGTATTTCATATCAATCACGGTCAGGTCTATTATAATGTATTATTAAAATTCAAGTTTATGAAAAAGATTTTTAGCAAATACTGAGCATTTAAGTGCCAAGCACAAATACATTGAGGATATTACAATATTTTTAAATCAATACAGGAAAGTATAAGCTTTAGAAATGCCATTAATCAACATTGCTATTTGTTAAATAACTCATCATGTACTATATTAGAAGGATAACACCATCACTGTTGTGTGATTCCTGTTTGGATCTGGTACATTTTATAACAAAAATAGCAAATAGTTAGTACTCAAGATATATTGAGAACATCACAATATTTTAGAGTTACATGGGAAAGTATGAGCTATAGCTTATATTAATCAAAATTGCTATTCGTTAGGTAACTTTCATGTATAATACCATAAGGGTAGCATTGTCTCTATTGAGTGGTTTCAGTAGGTGAGCAAGAAGTCCCACTGAAAGCCTTCTAGGTCAATCAAATATACTACCCAGGGCTCTCCTACTGGAAACAGCATACGTTCTATCCTATCAACTCAAATTAACACCCATTGGAGAAACAAGTTAAGGGGTATGGGTGGCGATCCACGACATTATAATATTTTAAAGTTCTTGGAGGTGTAAGAAAAACCCCCAGGTAGCCTCAAATAAGTGCAATCGATCTTGAATCTTCTACATGTGCCTCTCATAGGCGACCAAACGTTATAATTCAACGAACCACTCTTGATGTGTGGGTGATTGTGAGGAATGCCAGTGTCACAGAAAACATATCTTGGTCACAATTAAGGGTGTTGATATCCATGTACGCCAATGGGAAGTTGTGTCATCCATATCCGTAAAGTCATGTACTTGGGTCAGTATTGCAGAGTTTTCAAAGGGTATAGTCCTAGTGTTGTGGAGTGCTTGCCAGATTGAGTGCCAGTCGGATGTCAGGGCATGGAAGGACCATAGTATATGGTAGAGATCACAAACATCTGCATTACATTTCCAGCAAATGTCGTTCTGGATCATGTGGGCCCTATGCAATTTTTATGGGGATCAATACAATTATGTAGTATCTTGAAGTAGGAATATTTCAATTGTGCTTGTCGAAGTGAGCGGTCATGGTATTCCATGATCTCCTTCCAGTCTCCATCCGAGAAGGTAACTTCTAACTTTTCCTGCCAATAGGTTTTAGAGGATCTTAGTGTACTAGAGGAATAAACTATTTCAATAGGGGTCCAGTATAGGTTCAATACTAAACCTCTAGAAAGTTCTCAGTTTCTGAGATATCTCAATATGAGTGATTCTGGGAGGTGTATAGGGTCTCTTCCAAGTCTACCGTGTAGACAATGTCTTGGTTGCCAATACCACCACTGTTGTGATTGGGGTAAAGAAAACTCGTATTGAAGCATTGCAAAAGTACAGAAGGTGTCCCTCTAAGTAGATCTCCTATTGTCATGATCCCCCTAGTTTCCCATGCCAACCATCTAACCAGCTATGGCCTATGTGTATGCCTTCATTAGACCAGAGTGGTGCCTCTTTATGAACCATGTTATCTATGCCTTGCAGTTGGTGGGCAGCTTTACATGTCATCCACATTGCTCAAAGCATGGGGGGTAAACTAGGACATCATGGTATCATAGAGGAGTCCTAGGCCCATTGGGGATTGTGTCAAAGTACATTCCCAAAGTACCCACGGAGGATGATTGTTGATAGGTGCCAAAAAAGAGGCTAACTTTGAAAGGTGGTGGGCGAGATAGTACATATGCATGTCAGGAAGTCATAGGCCAGCAGATTTAGGGTCTGCATGTAACCTCGCTGGTTTAAGACAGAGGTCTCCTGCCCGCCCATATAAACAGTTTGATGTGTTTATTTATAGTGCGGAGTATGTGTGTAGGGATTGTGAGAGGCAGCATGCCAAAAACGTAATTGATTCGAGGTGCTGTTACCATTTTCAATATCTGGATTCTATCCCAGAAAGGAACCTGTAAGGTAGACCAGCGTGTGAACTCTACATCCATTCTGGACATCAGGGGCTTTATATTGTCAGGGACCGAACCATTGAGGCCCCTGTTAATGAGAACGCCCAAGTATTTTAATCCGGAGGTCTCCATGTGAAGCTGTAGGAGTCGAGCGTAGATCCTCAGTCATGGACAGTCAATGACAGCTCCTCGCTCTTTGTCTAATCTTATAACTGGAGAAAACAGAGAAGGCGTCAGTCAAGGAAAAGTCAGTAAGATATCATCTGCGTGAAGTAGAATTTTACAGTTGACTGCAGGAGTATTAATGCCCTTTATGAAAGTCGACTGACAAACAGCTGGTGACCAAAGATTCTAGGCCCAGCAAGAACAGTATAGGAGAGAGTGGGCATCCTTGCCGGGTCCCCTGATATATCGGAATGCCCTTCGTTGTAATTAATTTTGGTCCAATGAATAAGTCCGAGTAACTCTGGGGTCCCTCTAAGACACATAAGAAGGTACCATGTTTGAATGAGTCCCACGGGACAATTGTTATATTAATACATACCTACCCTGGTTCTTGTGGGCAGACAGGGTTGTCATTGTTATTTAAACAGTATCTTGATTGGGGGTATAAATGGACCCAGTATCAGGACCAGGTCCAACGTTTTGAATTTCACAAAGAAGTAGCGACCAAACTAGTCGCAGCTCGCACAGGTAATCACGGTGGGGCGGGGTGGGGGTAGTGAATTCAACATACCGCTCACTCGGCGATGCGGCGAGCGCAAGGTAAGTGGTTTTATTTATTTATTTACTTCTCACTATCCCGTTGTATATCGAATTCCACTACCCCCCACCCTGCCCCCACCCCTCCTCACCGCCTCACCGTGTTTACCTGTGCGAGCCGCCGCTAGACCAAATGGGTCTCTCCGTGTTTTTAGGATGGTATGTGGAACGCATTTGGGAGAGAGGATAGCGACTCCCCACCTCTTTGGGGAAACTGAAGGCCCTGGAGGGTCACAGGGTATCGAAGGATGCTACTACTTATAGCCCTACCCATTTAGCCCCTCTTGAGTTTGCTGGATTTAATGGTGAATAAATACATTTCCATTTAATAGTGCCTGTCAGGGGTTTTCGATGCAATGTACTGAAGTGTTTTCTGGCGTTTTATGTAATAAGCAAGGCTGTTGAGGTTAATGGAGATGATACGGAGAGGTCTGAGACGTTGAGGAGAAGCCATTGGTCTAGAATAAAACAGACCAAAATATGGGAAAACGGGGGAAACCGCCGATTTGGCGTAGAGTGATGGACAGTCGTCAGATGAGTAATAAAAAAAAAAAAGTGAGTGATGCACTACGAGAAGAGGTAGGTGAAGTAAGCGTTGATGCAGTGAAAAAGAAAAGAAAACAGTGAGATAATAAATGATATTTCAATAAGGGAACAAAATTAAAGCGTCTGAACTGAAGCCAGCCCCAGCAAGGTGTTGTTTATGTTCATTACTGGGCTCACCATGACTTTGAACTAAGAATGCACTATTATTGCAGTAATCTTCAGAAGACCGTGTTTGGAGTGTTGCCACTGTAATTAATTTTCTATTGTGGCTCACACTATAATTTCCACTGCTCCCTGTCTGTTGTCCTCTAGTTACAGCATGCATTGGGAGGATGAGCAGACGGGTGTGGTGACTTGTGGTATTATCGCCGAATCCAACTTTAATTACAGTCATGGTTATCTCCCATATGCCCATTCGGAAGCGTCTTTTCATCCTTCAGGTTAAAGACACCATTTTGTCCCACTCACGTTAACATTTGTTTTACGCAACGACATGCGTATCAATTTTTAGGTGGTGTGTAGACTGTAAAAATGTAAACAATTAGCCGGAGGTAGCATCATGACATCGTCTGGGAAGAATGTAGCAAAGCATGTTTTTTGGCTGCCATCTTTTAATGATAGGAAGAAAAAGCATGCTTGCAAAGCAGATTCCATTCAGGGCTAAAGATTCTTTTATCACTTAGTTCGTCTGCTCAGAAATCAGGCAACGTTGCTAGTCTCTTAGATGCTTACAGAACGCAAATTCTTTGAGTATTGTCTCTAGTATTTGACTGTTACTGTAACTCTGGCAACAGATTTACTCTTCTAATCTAAACAAAATGAGTCAGCTTGCTGAGTTACCGTTTAAGTCTGGCTAGAGACAACTGGCTTTTCTCAGATCTGATATAAAGAAAACTGAGATGGGGCCTTTGGGACACCACCCCTTCAGCGATTGGTCAATTTGGATCTGCCTCCACAGCCATTGTTTTAACAAGGTGTCTTTCTAACTGGGATAAGCTCATAAGAGTACTGCACAGTTTGACATTTTCAGCGTTGATTGGGCCGTTAATAAATCGTTACAATTACACTGGAGCTCCATTCTCTGCCCTGCAAGGTAGCTGGCTGGTAGAAGTGACAGCAAAGCACTTTTTTTGTTGTTGCAGATTTATATAGGCAAACTCGACCCGATTGTTATGCTGCGCTTTACATGAGCACCAGTTACGTTATTCAAGGACACATTCATTTTTTTTTGTAGGGGTAGGGAGATTAAGTGATTTGCCCAGAATCATAGGATGTTGAGTCGACACCGAGGCTCGAACCTAGTTCTCCAGCTTCAAAGGCGGCAGCTCTGGTCAGTGGTCATAAGGCCACATCCTCTCCCCGCTTGAGTAAGGCATGGAAAATAAACTAGAGCGCTGATCATTGTAAGTGGACTCCAAGTCACGTAAGATGGCCGACACATGAATGGGATGCTGTGCTATCTTAAATGAGAATTCCACCCACAATGCAATGACATCAGTCCAGTGCTAAGGCCACCTCCCTGCAGCACCTGATAGGCTGAGTAGGTACTCCAACAGTGACAGAGCAACTGTGGTATTGCGTGTCCTCTTGCAGATATGCTGCACCCAGAACACTAGAGAGCTGATCATTGTGAGGACAACCCATCATGTAAGATTACCACAACATAATGATGATGTGGCCACTATTACCCTCACAATGATGCCACACAGTCTGCTGCCAGAGCACTACAATCTGGAGCCATGGCTTTCATTCAATGGTCTGTAACTGCCACTGTGTGTGCACAGCCAGACACACACCTGTAGTGCCATGGCTGTGACCATGAGACCCTGCTCTGTCTATTTTAAATGTTTTCTGTTGAAGTAGTGGTTGGATGGTGGTGCATGTGTGCAAAAGGACCCACAGGATCCTGCAAGCGTCTGCCTGCCTTCAGTCCATGACAGTGGCATAACAAAACGTGAGGGAGTCCCCCTGCAAGTTATGCTGAAAGGCCCCCCACACTCACATCAGTAGGGGCTGAGGGGGCCCCCTTCAGCATGGGTAAGCCTGGGGGTCCACCGCACCGCGGGGGCTGCGGAGGTCTCTATTACACCCCTGGTCCGTGAACAGCACAATAGTTTTGATTAACATAGTGTCAAGTTTTATATTATGCCCATTGACGACATGGTTCTTGGTGCCATGATGTGTCACCAGTTATGGTAGAGGGACACTAGCATGCAATTACAGTTCAGGTTTATGCGACCCTTGGTGGGGAGATGGCCCATGTCAGGATCATAAGCCCCCTTCTGGCATCCTGGGGGAATATGACGCACTACAATGCGTACTAATACCACGCGTGTCATTACAACGCGGGTATTACTAAGCGTAGTCATTCACCACGACCTACCATTACAACGCATACTTTTACCATGAATATGCTTTTACCACACATGCCATTATAACGCAAAGGCATGCGTGGTAAAGGTATACTCTTGGTAAAAAGTATCTAAGGTAAGTTACACTACCCTGCCCTAACCTAAACCCTAATTTAGTACCCCTGCACGACCGCCCCCGAGCCCCAATCCTTTCCCTACCCTAAACCCTAAATCACTACCCATGCATGACCCACCAACCCCCAATCCTTTCCCTACCCTAAAACGCTACCCTGCACAACCCCCAACCCTAGCCTAAACCCTAAAACACTACCCTGCACGATACCTCCCGACCCCGAGTCCTCTCCCTACCCTTAAACACTACCCTGCATGACCCTACCCCCGACCCCCAGTCCTCTCCTTACACTAAAACACTACCCTGCACGACCCCCCCGACCCTACCCAAAACCCTAAAACACTACCCTGCATGACCCTCCCCCGACCCCCAGTCCTCTCCTCACCCTAAAACACTACCCTGCATGACCCCCCGACCCTACCCTAAACCCTACAACACTACCCCTGCACGACCCTCCCCCGACCCCAGTACTCTCCTTACACTAAAACACTACCCTGCATGACTCCCCTGACCGTACCCTAAATGCTAAAACACTACCCCTTGCACGACCCTCCCCCCGACCACCAGTCCTCTCCCTACCCTAAAACACTACCCTGCTCGACCACCCAACCCTACCCTAAACCCTACAACACTACCCCTGCACGACCCTCCCCCCAACCCAGAGTCCTCTCCTTGCACTAAAACACTACCCTGCACGACCCCCCGACCGTAAACCCTAAAACACTACCCCCCGCATGACCCTCCCCCGACCCCGAGTCCTCTCCCTACCCTAAAACACTACCCTGCATGACCCCGACCCTACCCTCAACCCTAAAACACTACCCTGCACGACCCCCCACCCCCAGCCCTCTCCCCTACCCTAAAGCGCTGCCCTGCACGACCCTCCCCGACCCCCAGACCTCTCCCTACCCTAAAACAGTACCTAGCATGACCCCCTCGACCCTACCATAAACCCTAAAACAGTACCCTGCACGACACACACCCCGACCCCCTTTTACCCTAAAATAGTCCCCCCCCACCCCAGACCCAATCCCTCTTACCTCTCTCTCCTCGTGGTTCCTCTCTCCCCTCATGGTTCCTGGTTCCTGCGGTCGTCTGAGGGGCGGTGCACGTCGTTGTGGGGAAATGGAAGAGCCTCTGTTTCCTCACAACGACATGGATCGCCTAATTTTTTTTACCAGGTATGTGCTTTCACCACACATACCTTTACAACGAAATTCGCTGTAAAGGCATGCGTGGTAAAAGCACATGCGTTGTAAAAAAAATGTGTGGTAATGACTATGCCTTGTTACAATGCATGCGTGGTAACGATTCCGTTGTAATGGTATGCGGGGAAACAGCCGCGTTGTAATGGCTGTTTCCCTCCAGGGGGCTCAGTATCATGGGCCCTGTAAAAGGGGAATGTCTGTGCCACAGGCCATCCAAGGTACTCTATCTGTGCATGCACAGCTGTATTAGCCAAGTTTATAGCGATACTCTGAGTGCAATACACAAGCAGCAGTGGAAACATGGTGCCTGCTGCTCACTTAAATGAGGGCATAAAAAAGTAATCAGCTTGGCAGGCCGCATTTGCAGCTGCAGCGCTTATAAAAGATGGTGGGGGCTGCCAGGCTACCATTTAAACTCAGTTGTGTACACGCAGTGCTTCTCTACTGATAGGCTGCCCCCTCCCATGCGTCTTATGATCCCTTTCTTCTTCATAACTGCATTGCTGCCAGACTGTGGTATGCCTGCCAATTATGACCTGTTCCTTCTGCCATCAAGCCCTGTCCAGACCTACTTATAGCCCTGTTTGGGGGGGATGCAGATGGCGCCTTCCCTTTCTCTAGGCAAGTGAACAACACGTTTTGTGGCTGGACAGCCTGGAGCTGAACATAATGCCAGCGGTGCTGCAGGATCTTAAGGAGGTGGATGGAGGATAGGAGAAAGGCATAGAATGTCTCTTGCGCTCATATGTTTTGGAGATAGGGTGGTGCGGTTTCTTTATGCTTTGAGGAGATAGAGCAGGGCTCCAGATCCACTGACAATGGCATGCTTAAATGTATTCAGGAATGTATACCCTGGAGCTCTCTACCCATATGGACCAATGACCTGCTCTTTCTATGCAGTGGCAGCTGCTCTCCAGGGAGCAATCTCAGAGCTCATTGGTGGAGTTATCTCTGGCCCCAAGGTGTTGCCTGCCAGGGATTGTTTGGCTCTAGAGCTCAGTGTGAAGGGTTAGAAGATGCTGAAGGACTTACCACAGTCTGGAAGATACACCTTACACACCTAGGAATGACCTTCGTCCCTGTCCCTCATCTTGTGCTAGATGTACCAGGCCGTTCTGTGTCACGATACTGCCGCAAAAGGTCTTCAAGTCTTCCTCACCCTTCACCACCACGTACCAGTAGACTGCACAGGCTGACAGTGCTAAGAATTCAGAAAATGCTTTTTATTTGTCCTCCTTGCCTTCCGGGATCTTCAGTACAGTACATGCAATGTATGCACGTCAGCAGTCTTCTTTGTAACTATAGGTCCCCATAGGACCATGTACAGCAGTAGGTTGTTTTTTTGGGCAGTTTCAAAAATGCATCAAGTACCAAGACATCGGCTTTAATTGAGGTTAGCAATCTAGTAGTGCCTTTTCCCTCCAGGTATGGACCATGGAAGGCACCTTTTTATTATCCTCAGATTTGTTCCCAGTGTTATCTCCAGACCTTCTCCACACCTTCTGTGTTTTTACCGTCTATTCCGCACAAGATATTGTGGAACCCAAGTAAAACTTTGAGAATCAGAGGTTAGAGCACCACGGAACACACCTTTTGCTTCAGGTCTTCCAACCGAAACAAACACATGATAGGCTTCTCCCTCTAAAGACAAACTTGCACTTTAATTTTTTACTCTTAATAGATAGAAAATGTTCATCACTTGTCACTTTACTTTGTCTGTATGGAATATTTCCACTTGCTGACAATATTTTTCCCGTTTTACTCCCTTTACCCTTAACAACGCCTTCGAGGAGTGGGTCATTCAATTTAACATTGTAATATTTTTTGGCCATGCATTTGGAAATTTGTTCTAATAAATGTGAGTAAAAATGACTTTTTGGCCGAACATCTCCCTCTGTTTGCCGCCCCATCCATGTGTAGAGTTCCCAGGTTACTGGGCCCTCAGAAAGCTGTCAGATTCTTTGGAGGGAAAGCATGTAAGTGTAGTAGCATCATCAATGAACAATGAGGTGCAGACTGCAACTTGATGGTTGGCATTAATGAGGATAGATTAAGCAAATTGCATTCCAACTAAGCATGCACATCAAGTTTAAGAGCACTGTGGAACTGACTAGGAGTATGCAGATTTAGGTGCAGGGAAACCGGATACCATTAATTAACATTTCCCGGCCAGACTCCTCACACATAAATCTGCCTTTTTTGACGTATTGTCCCCAGAATGGGAAATAACAAGTGGAGTCCTCCTTCAGCAGATAATTTGGCTCTCAACTAGAACTTGCTCTAATCTTGTTCCTGTAGCCTCTAGCTGAATCTCATACTCGGAGAAAGTGGTAAATAGAAACGGGGGTCCTGTGTGCCATGGGGGCACGGGTGTCAGGGGTCAGGCTGTGGGATGCCAGGGTGGAGCTTTGCATGATTACCCCCATGCCATATTGGGGGTTAGGGCTGGGCTGAACTTGTGCCCACAACCCCTGATAGATCCTTATGCAAATTTACTGGCAGGCTTTTCTGGCTGGTAAAATCAGGCCTAGTGTTCCAGCACAGAAAATAAAGTTGTACGAACTCTGGGCCAATTGTAATCAGGTGGAACTCTATCCCACCCAGAGATACCACTCTACTGACTGCTAACCAGGGCCTCTATGCATGAATTCAGTGAATAATGATGTATCAGGAAAAGGGTCCTACCACCCAGAGGTGAGAACTCTGTAAGAATTAGATTCCACAGTTGCTAGACACGTTGTCCTAAACCTTGTGCCACACCTCGCAACCTGACTTTGGTTTTACCTGGGGTTAAGCATTTTCAAAGTTTGTCATGCAAGATTAATTTTATGGCAAAGCACGGAGGTCAATATTATGCATATCTCTTTAATTGCCAACTCACAGCAGCAACTACACAACAATCTAAAGAACTTAGAATAGGAATCTTTAAGTGTTCCAATGGTTACTTAGTTCCCTCTGTGGCAGCCATCTTCCTTTTTTTTGCTGCTCACTGCTACAGATAAGTCAGCTTTTATTCTTATCCACAATTTCAAGTCGAATAATGATGTGTTTGTGCCTGTGTGCTTGGGATTTGGTATTTAAGGGGTAAGCTTGCGTAGGATATATTCATTAAGCTGCTTAGCGCTTTGTTTTTTCATCTGAGGCTTATCCTTGTTTACCCGAATCATTATTGTAACGTGAGACTAGTACATGCGGCGATTATAAGAAGATGCTTTCATTGGCTTAGCACTGGATCCCTCGCGCATAAAATCACTGAAGGGATCCAGTTTTGATTGTATTTTCTCGACTCAAGCACGCGCACAATAGACTCCGGTGCGCTCGAGCGATTAAAAGTTTGGGTCCCTGCGAGGACTCACAAGTACTTGAGGCAGGGAGTACCTTGAACTGTAACTGCCGATGCGGGCGAGGTTACCCGGTGCGGTAATCGGCATTGGGGACTTGCGCGCATGAGTTTATTTTCAACTGCAGTTGGTGAGCACGAGGACTGACGACGCCGCAGTCGTCAATCAAACCTCGCGTGCCACCAACAACTTAGGTACCACAGCTTAAGCACTTGGGAATCGGGCCAGAGATATGCGGCAAGACTCAAACGCCTCATAATTTAATTGAAATATATAATTCGAGTACCTAGCATCTTATGCGTCTTTATCCTCGTCCCTTTCCAGTTCCTTCGATCGAACCCTCTGAGGCCACTGTACTAGCGTCAGGTGGTGCAGTGGCTATCTTGGATTGGTCATATTCAAGAAGGCTGTCAAAAGAACCGGTAAACCGTTTTTATCTCTTGTCAGCTCCACTTGAGACGAGGTGCACCCGGCTTCAGTGTTATTTCAATGTTAAAAGTTGAGGGAGTTCATTTTTTGTAGCAGTTAGATTGATTTGACAGATAAAGAAAGGGTTTTATTGTGTGGTAGCATTATTAGAGGATATGGAGAAGGATAGAGCCATAGATGGAAGCATTGATGAAAGAGTTCAGGAGTGTGTTGACAAAGCAGTCTCTGTGTTGGCGTCACAGTTAGGGAATAAGATGGATGACTGCATGGATACATTTGAAAGTAGATTTGGAAGAAAGGCAGAGGAGGAACAATTTTGGTCAGTTGAAGAGGTGGCCACGGTAAGTGGTAATGGCAAGACGGTCACCCAAAAGAGGAACCACCTCTCTAAGGAAAAACTCAACAAGGAGAAAGGGGCCTTTAATCAGAAAGGCAAACTCAGACTAGCCTCAAAGGAGGTATATGGTAAAGCTCTAAAGGCTGCAAAAGAGGATCACAGAGCTATTGTCTGTGATGAATCCTATAGTAGTGGGGATATTGTAATATCATGTTCTTCGGATTTTGACTCCTCAGAGGATGAGAAAGTTGAACAGAAGAGAATAAAAAAAGAGAGGAGAGAGAAAGAAGGTTTGGACCAGGTCAAAGATATCAAAGATCCATTGGGTGACCTTATGTTTGACCCTAATACCATTCAGCATCCACTATCCCCTCAATGGGTTCCAATAAAACATGTAGCTGAGTACGTGGAGTACTGGATAAGGAGGGAGATGCCTAAGGAGGTTCGGACTAGACTCCGTTCCGAATGCCCGAGTCCTAGCGAATAAGGTGGCTTATACCCCCGAGTTGGATGCTAAGATGCTGACTTTTCTTAATAAATTGGGAAGAGACCCAAGACGGGTGCTCGATAAAGGCTTAAAGGGTTGTCAAGACCGCCTTCTAGACGTTTTTGGCCCGCTGACTAAGATTTTTGATCTTTGCGAGGAGGCATACCTTCAAGAAGGCTCGGTTGCTGTCTTAGAGCTAAGGCAATGGGTACAAAGAGCGGTTTGTTTATTAGGTAACGCGAATGCTTCTCTGTGCTCTGAACGCAGGAAGAGCCTGCTTATGAAAATTGACCCCAAGCTGGCAGAATTGTCAGGGAAGGAATCAGGACTGGAGGCAAAGGGTCTCCTTCTTGGGGAAGAATGTGTGAAGGAAATGGCTCGGTATGCAGGGGCCTTTAACTCCATTCAAAAAATTCAGAAGGATATCAAGAAGGTTTTTGGAACGGCCGGGAGAATGCGGGGTCGATTCCCCGGCCGAGGTTTTGGGATTATGCGGAGTTCCTTCTCGCGTGGTTGTAGACCTGGTGGCTACCAGTCTTCAGGAAGCTTCACACCTAGCTTCTACCCCCAGAGGCACAGAGGAAGAGGACGTTTTAGAGGAGAGAGACGTCCAAGACAAGGTATGTTTGGGAAGCAACCATTTATCTATTCAGGGAAAACTGGGTGGCAGACTCGCCCATTTTTTAGACAGATGGAAGGAGATAACCTCCGACCCTTGGGTGTTACAGACCGTAAGTGGATTTTAGATAGATTTTCTGGAAACGCCAGTCCAGGTAAAACAACCAACCCCTTTGAAGTTTGTGAAAGAGGAGGAGAATATAGTAGACAAAGAGGTTCAAGATTTAGCAGAGAAGGGGGCAATAGAGAAGGCAAACGATTCCTCTGCAGGGTTTGTGAGCAATCTTTTTCTTGTCAAGAAGAAAGACAAGGGCATGAGACCCGTGATAGATCTCAAAGAATTAAACGAATGGGTAGAATACAACCATTTCAAGATGGAAGGAATACACATGTTGAGGGACCTCCTAAGAAAAGGAGATTGGTTAACCAGTCTGGAACTAAAAGATGCTTACCTGACGGTTCCTGTTTGTCTGAGTCAGAGGGACCTCTTGAAATTCCAATGGAAGGGAACCATGTGGGGATTCAAAAGCCTTCCCTTTGGTCTAACTTCGGCTCCATGGTGCTTTACAAAGGTGATGACACCAATAGTAGCATGGTTACGCCCAAGAGGGGTGAGGCTGATAGTCTATTTAGACAACTTTCTAATTAAGTGCCAAAGCAGGGAACTGGCTTTCGACCATACAGCTCTGGCTGTTCGAGTGATAGAGGATTTGGTCTTCGTTGTGAACAAAAAGAAGTCTTGCTTAGAACCAAGACTGGAGACTGTGTTTTGGGGTTTTCAGATTTGGACATTGGATTGCGTATTGAGGTTGCCCATGGAGAATTTGAGGAGGATTTGCAGAGAGGTTCGGAGGGCGTTAGTAAGCGAGTGGCTAACCCTGAGACAAATAGCGAGGATTCTAGGTCTCCTCTCTGCCTCATCCAAGCAGAATTCACAGCTCCCCTTCATTATCGTGCATTCTGTGGTTAAAGACGATTTATTTAAACAGAGGAGTGAGATATTCAGACAGAGTTCAGACAGACTCAGAAACGAGGGAGGAATTAAGGTGGTGGTTAGAGAATCTAGAGGCATGGAATGGAAGGGCCATTTTCGGACCGAGCCCAGATTTAGTCAGAGTTGGATGCCAGCCTTCTGGGTTGGGGAGCAAGATGTGGTTCATTGACAACAGGGGGGAAGTGGACAAAACATGAAAAGGAAATGCACATCAACTACCTGGAGTTGTTAGCAGGTTCCTTTGCAGTGAAGAGTTTTGTCAAGGATCAGGTGAGGTGCTGTGTCCTTTTGAAAATGGACAACATTTCAGCTGTAAGATATGTAAACAAGTTAGGAGGTCCACATTCGAAGGCTCTAGCAGACTTGGCAAAGGAATTTTGGCACTTCTGTCTGGGCAGGAACATAATGATTCAGGCACAATACTTGCCAGGGATAAGAAACTCTGTGGCCAATTGGAATTCCAGACAGCTGAAAGATTTCAGCGATTGGAGGTTGAACATGAATGTGTTTTCGACAATAAATTCCTATTGGGGTCCACTAGGGATAGACTTGTTTGTAAACAGGGTGAATGCTCAACTCCTCAGATTCTACAGTTGGAGACCAGATCCAGTAGATGCTTTTCTGCAGGAACGGGGGGAATTTAAGGAGTTATGCTTTTCCCCCATTTGCGTTGATTCAGAGAGTTTTACTGAAAGTAAAAAGAGATTGTATTGGTAACTCCCTTTTGGACATCCCAGGTATGGTATCCAGATGCGATGGAGATGTCGATTGCAGACCCTCTACTTCTTTCGTGTACCCAGGGCCTGTTAACCAACACTTCAGGGGACAGTCACGAGTTGGTTCTGCAGGGTCATTTAAGGCTGATGGCGTGGTTGATTTCGGGAAAGTCTGGCAGGTGTCAGGACTATCGCTGGAGGCTTCAAAACGTATCAAAGAGTCATGGGCTCCAGGAACATCAAAGATATAGAGGTAATATACTATGAGGTTATGATACATAAGCACAATCGCGATATAGAGGGTTAGATAATGGCAGAGCGCGAAGGAACCACTAACACACCGATTCCAGTGTAGTATATTTTATGGATTTTTTAAACAATAAGGTTAGGAGTAAACATTATACATCAAAACAACATTTGTGCATAGTGTCCCAAGTGACAAAGGGAACCTAAACCTAAGTGACAACGTGAATATTAAATACAAAGTTTCCACAGTTTGTACAAGTCGACCATTATCAAAATATTTCCATGTGAACAGCAGCTATATACAATGATATGTGGTGGGGAAATGGTTCGCTTCTTCTGTTTGACAATATTTTATCCAAACTTGGATGAATGTAGAAAGTTGTGTGGAGTGAGATGCTTACGTGAGATGAGAGAAGGACTGATAACCTCAGAAACTGTTCAAATGCTCAATTGATAATTTCTTTTAAAAGCCCTCATAAGGCTGTGTCCACCCCTACTCTAACTTGTTGGGTCAAAGAGGTTATGGGGAAAGCAGGAATAGACTTGACAAAATTTGGGACTCAATCTACAAGAGGGGCAATGGCTTCAAAAGCACTTTTGCTAGGGGGAGGCCAAACTGGTATTTTGGCTGCAGCTGATTGGTCTTCAGATTCAGTATTTAAGAAATACTATTTTAAACATGTGGATTCTTTAGTTAGGAATATTATGGCAAGGCTTTAAACATGCATAATATTGGCCTCCGAGGCTAATATTATCCCCCTCTTTGATTTCCCACCCTATAATGTCTCTATGGTTTTCATTCCAGGAGGAGACTACAAGAAGTAATTGGAGGAAAAAAGAAGTCTGATTTGGTGGAGCTGACTTTCTACAGGTTGCTTGTTGGAATTTTGGTTTTCTAAGATTTGAACTATTGAAGTTGTTTGCATCAAAAAGAAGGAAGATGGCTGCCACACAGGGAACTAAGTAACCATTGGGACACTTAATGATTCCTATTCTAAGTTCTTTAGATCGTTGTGTAGTTGCTGCCTTGAGGTGGCAATTAAAGAGATATGCATAATATCAGCCTCCATGTCTTTAATAAAATCATGATTTTCTACCCACCCAGCTGTGGAAAATCTGAATTATTGTTTAAAGCATATTAACCCTTACAGTTTGAGCAGACACTTACAGTTGTACAATCATTCTACATTAAATCACATTGAATGTAAGTAGATACTCCAAGTGGTTTTGTATGTGTGTGTGTGACTGTGTGCACTCATGAAATGCAGAAAACCTGAGCTGCACCTGGCTATGCGTTATTCCACCCATGCTTTACATAGTGAAGTTTGCACTGTCCAACTGTTCTATGGGGGGGAGGGGGGGAATCTTGCACTCCTGCTGCTCTTACTGTACCTATTCTCGCCCTATTGTAGTGTGTGCATTTAAGGTAATGCTGCACGAAATGTTGCACTGCACATGCCCTGGCTTTTTATTTTCTGTGTGCTTGAGGAAAGCTTTCTCCGCGGTCGTCCTCATAGCACAGTTGTGTAGGTGAGAGAAGCTTGTTGGTACTCTGCCTTTTCAGTACCTGCCCTGTGTGAAACCTGCATTGCCATTACCCATGCCGCCACTATATGGTGGACGCCAAGGAAGCTCCAACTACTGCTGCCTTGGCTGTACTTGTCCTGTGCTTGCCAGGGAAGCTTTCACTGCTTCTCCATGTCTTGTGCTCATTGAGTGTGTGTGTGAGCAAGGCTTGTACTGATATTACCTACGGTGTGCGCGAGGGACGCTAGAACTGCTGCTGCCAGTGCTATAACTGTTAGGTGCACGAGAGAAACTTGCACTGATTTTTTTTAAATCAGTTTTGTCAACAATACCAACTATATTTGAACTCTTAAATATTTTATACGGTCTTTGATCATTAGAATAAAGCTTCAAATTCTACCACCACGTAAATCGTATTATTACCGAAGATGATTTAAACAATTATAAGTGGGAATAATAACGTTTTGGGCCCAATGCACAAAAAGGCAGTGCACCTGCAGCAGTAAGAGTATTTCTACAAAATAGTGCAGATTTGGTTATTTTGGGGAATTCACAGCATTGACAGTAGTAGACTAGGAAAAGTGCCATTCTCAGATTTCGATGCAGTCTAAGGTAATGTCATGCTATCAGTGCTTAATTTACAAAAGAATAAGTTCCAACGCCCCAACCAGATTTTGCTGCCGTAGTGTTGATTTCCCCTCATGTCCCTTTCACCCACCTCCAGAGACTCCAAGCCCTTTATTTCACTCTTTCAGGTTATTTTAATTCCCATGTCACTGTTTCTTTGTCTTACTCCTTCTTTCCCTGTTTTGTGTTTTTCCTCTCTCTTACTCTGGGTCAAAGTCTGACGACAAAAAATAAGTGGTGATCCCCAAAACATAGAGAGCCTGTGGACCCCACCAGCAAACTCTTTACAAATTAAGATTAAGATTAAAATATGATATAGCTCTGAGATGCTATTTTACCAGTGTGTAATAGTACGCAGGGGTCAGCTGTTCATTAGTGAAAGGCAGCCCTACTCCACGAAGCTATCTGGAATGGATGCATGAATAAAAGATGGATCCATCCGTGCTACTCATCATGTCAGTAACGAAAATAAAGAAAACAAAAAATTACATTATATGTTAGTCTCAAAGACCGCCTCACTGTCATAACACATCATATATATTACCTCCTCGTCCATCTTCCGGTCCCAGTCCTTATGTAGTAAGCAGTATCTCTGCCTCACACAACTGTATTACCAAACCCAGTGGTTCTTAACCTGTCGTCCGAGGTATGGAGGCACTGGGAAACAACCTGCCATCCTCAAATACCCGTGGGGACAGATGGATGTGGACAAGGCAAACAGGCACCTAAAGGAAACCTTTCCCTGGTTTACTGATGATAAGTCAGTAGACACTATGGTGGAGACCTATGAGAGTTGGAGAGCCAGGGTGATGGGTAGGACATTGCCAATGATATTGCCCGCCCTCCGATTCATCCATCCGCAACTTGGTACAATGAGGAGCTAAGAAAATCTAATCCTCAATGCAAAAAGTGGAGAAGCGCTAGAGATCTAATTATGCTTCTCAAGTTAAGATGGAACTTAATAGAGCATTGCGGTCCTATAAAAAGCTTTTAATGGCTGCCAAAGCTAGTTATTATTTAAAGGAGATTCTTTCAGGCACAAATAGATCCCAACATTTTTTTGAGAGTACTCATTCTTTAGCAAATCCAGACAGTGTCGCTTTTTCAATATAGCGCTCTCAAACACTTTCCAATGACCTGGTAGTGTTTTCTGAGAATAAAAATATAAACATCATGGCAAGCTTGTCATCTTCCACGAATGGGGTGGTAGAGTCCTCCCCCCAGAATTATGACCAGCATGTTAGGACTAGGGGAGATGATGACTCTCCTTCCATACATGAAGATGGAATTGGAAGTAGGATAAGGTTGTTGAGAAACTTGGGTAAGATCTCTGTCAGGCACTTTGGTGAATTAACACAATCTATTATGTCGGGTTCACCCAATGATCTGATGCCGCCTAAAGTGTGGCACTGTTTAGTGGGCATTTTATCAGAAGTCCTACGCCCCGTCTGTAATGCCTTTTTATCTTCAGGGTTAGTTTCCCATGATTGGAGTTTCAGAGGTTTTTTTTTATACAGTGCGAACTTGGCCCGAAGATATCAGGAATCAGAGCGCTTTACATGAGCACCAGTTGCGTTACACAAGGACACATTCATTTTTGTTAGGCACAGGGAGATTAAGTGATTTGCCCAGAATCACAGGATGTCGAGCGTCATTGCCGAGACTCAAATCCGGTTCCCCAGATTTGAGATTGACCACCCTAGCCGTTCGGCCACATCTTCTCCCATTGGAAAAAACGTGTCCATCAGCAGATCTTAATATTCTCAGTAACTATCGGCCCATTTCCCTGCTTCCATTTTCAGTGAAAATCTAGAATTCTATTTTAGTAGGCCATATTGAGAGCAATGTGTTACTGGATCCTGGTAAGTCGGGTTTTCACCCAATGCACGGCACAGAGACAATATTGGTCTCTGTTCTGGATGATCAGAGGATGGCAGTCGACAAGGGTAACTTTGTAGCCCTGGTATTACTAGACTTGTTGGCAGCATTCTATATATTTTCCCATAATATACTGAACTCTAGGCCATCTGAAATCGGTGTAAAGCTCGAAGATGGTGTGCATCTTATTTGAAGGATAGAAATCAGGTGGTTCATCTTCCACCATATCATTTGGAACCCAGAGATATGAAACAGGGGGTGTCCCAAGGGTCTGAGTTGCGGCCCTTGACTGAGCTGTTTCACCATTGAGGGTTAGTCTTTAAGAACTACACAGATGATACACAGCTTATAATATCGGTGGATCCAAAAACGTCTGCATCATATGATAGTTCCACCCAATTTATGTAGGAGGTCACCAAATGGTTGACTTTAAAATCTCTCAAATTCCACGAGGATAAGATGGAGGTACTTTGCTGTGCCACAATAATCTTCCACAAGCACTACTGGCGGACTTCTGGCCTCCTCATACTTATTTTTCACTGATGGCCACTCGGGGGTTGAAGGGGGAGGTAATTGTAATTGTAATTGTAGCTTGTAAAGCGCATAATCACCGTCAGGTCTCTAAGCGCTGTGAGAGAGAGCCTGTAGAAAGAAAGTAAAATCAATAAAACAACATTAATAATACACAAAATCATCAGAACGAAAAGGAGTGACTCTAATTCGAGAACTGCTTCTTACTTGTTTACTATCCCCAGCTCCTCTAATGTTATCTGGAATAGCATTTTCATCCATGCAGCTGGGAACAGACATAGCATCACCTTCCCCTCTATTCCCTAAAGAATGAGAACGAGTTGTATCATCAAGATTATTATGCTCATGAGTGAGATCACCAAGATCAAACCAGTTAGAATCAGATTGAGTTTTGACTCTCTTATAGATTATTTTTGCTTGTTCATCTGTAAGTTTTATTACAGCATTTCGATTCCACCATCCGCGATTCTGTAACATAACCGCCATTTTGGATATTTTAACAATTCTAACAGGTTCGGAAAACCTCGATTGACCTTTGCAAACCTTAATAGGTTTTTTAATGAGAACCCAATCACCTGGACACAAAGAAGTTATTTTAACATGTTTTCTCTTGTCATAATTCTCCTTATACAATCTTTGTTTTTCTTTCACATGTTCTCTGACTTTATGTAAATCAACAGAATGCGAATTTGTACTTCCAACTTTATCCTTCAGCCACGATGGACTAAGTAGAGAAATCGGTTTCCTCCCCCTCAATAAGACATACGGGGCCACATCAGTGGTAGAATGGGGAGTTGTATTATAATTCCACACCTTTTGACTTACATATTTGAACACATCCAAACTGTTCGCCAAAGCTGTTTGCACCCCTTCTTTCAAAAACTTGTTTGCTCTCTCTACAAGGCCATTTGAAGCTGGACTATACAAAGGTACTAAAATATGCTTAACAGAAACCTCCTCCATAAAATTTTCAAATTCATTAGATGTAAAATGAGTGCCATTATCAGTCACAATTTCTGCAGGCAGACCTTCTATCAAAAATAGACGTTGTAGAAACGAAATGACTGACTTTGAATCAGAATTACTCACAAAAGAAAAGTACATCCACTTTGAAAAGTAATCAATGATTACAATTAGAAACTTACTATCGCTCCCAAGTAGGTTAAAGGGGCCAGAAAAATCCAATCCTAACTTTTGCCAAGGACCGTTCGGCCATTCTACTGGACACAATGGAGTGGTGGATGTGCGCCAATGTTTATCAGAACATAAACATTCAGGACAATTATCCACAAACGACTTAACTTGCCCATCAATACCTGGCCACCAGTATACATCCTTAATCTTGCGAACAGTGCTAGAAATTCCTAAATGTCCCTCATGGGCAAGGGAAATAATTTTGCTTCTTAAACCCTCTGGCGGAACGAATTTGTCTTCCCGAACTAAAATATCATTTACAATAGATAATTCCGCAGCAACTTACGCAAAGCATTTGTCTTGAATAGACATGCTCCTATCGCACGGCCAACCATGGACTAAAAACTTCTTCACTCTTTCAAGACAAAGATCTTTTCTATCACATTCAACCCATTCGTTTTCAGATAACTTGCTATTCTGTATCAAATCATTTATGGTGAAAACAACATCACAATCATTGTCCTTAACTGGATCATCCATCTCCACACCTTCCAGAGGAATACGTGACAAACAGTCTGCCCTGACATTTTTACCGCCTGGAATATATTTAATATCAAAGTTAAATTCTTGTAACCTAGCTAAAAGTCTGATCAATCTAGAGGAAGCTTTGTTTGAACAGCTATCACCAAGCATATACATTAAAGGTTTGTGGTCAGTAAAAGCTGGAATCTTGAACCCCAAATATACATCTTAAATTTTTCGACGGCCCAAGAACAAGCCAAAGCCTCCTCTCGATGGTGCTATAATTAGCTTCAGCACTACTTAATGTTCTGGAGGCAAAAGCTACAGTAAACTCCTGACCATCAATCATTTGACTTAACACAGCACCTAATCCCTTAGAGCTGGCATCCACAGTAACGATGCTAGTTTGACCGTGAGTAAAAGCTCTAATGGCTGGTGCTTCCAAAATTAATTTTTTAACAGAATCAAATGACTGTTGGGTTTCTTCAGACCAAATGTACTTAGCATTTTTTTAACAAATCCCTAAGAGGTTGCACAATGATAGCATAGCTTTGTATAAATCGAGCATAATATTCGCTAAGACCTAAAAATGCTCTTAACGAATCTTTATCCTGCGGTCTGGGAGCATCCTTGATAGCATTAATTAAAGATAGCTTAGGTTTTATACCATTGACAGAAATATTGTGCCCTAAATAGTCAACATTTTGTGTAATAAACTTGCATTTGTTCCTATTAACAGTCATGCCAACCGCTTCTAGTTTTTGTAAAACTTTATCCAACAGGGTATAATGTGACTCTAACGTAGCTGTATGAATTAAGATATCGTCCTGGAAAGCTTGGATACCCTTAATATGTGTAAACAATTGGTCCATTAACCGCTGAAAAACACTAGCAGCGGATGCTAAGCCGAAAGGCATTCGCTTATACATGTAGACTCCAAAAGGAGTAACAAATGTGGTTAGAGACTGAGAATCATTAGCAAGGGGAATCTGATGATAAGCTGACTTTAGATCAATTGTGGTAAAATACCTACTACCACCCAGATTAGCCAGCATTTCTTGAATTCTGGGTAGGGGATGGCAGTCCACAACTATATTGCGGTTAAGCACCCTTAAATCCGCACATAAACGAATCTCACCTGAACTTTTACGTGCGACAACCGCAGCGGAAACCCATTCAGCGGATTCTACAGGTGTTATAATATCCTGTAAACATAAATCATCAAGCATTTTTTTAAATCATCTCTAGCAGACAAGGGGACTGGTCTGCATTTTTGAACAACTGGAATAGCATTTTTTTTTAGTTTAATAATGTGTCGGAAATCTTTGACCAAGCCTACTTTGTCAGAAAATACACTTGAATATTTTGAGAATAAATTCTCCAAAGCAGAATCCCCACCAGACTGGAGAACATTTGCAGGTTCTTGTACAACAGATAAAATTGGAAGATCTCCTAAGGTAACAGGTTCAGAATGCCCAGGTCTTAAAATGATCCCTAAATTCGCTTGGTCTTGCCACCCCAAAATGTCACGACCATTAAGAGCAACATAGATTTTAGTATAAATTTCTCTACCTTTAAATTTGATGGAATCTGAAAAATATCCAGACATCATGATATCGAATTCCCCAAACGCCTTGGGATTGACATCAGTGGGTTTGAGAAGAACTTTAGACCAGAATTTTTTGAAAGTCTTTTCATCTAGTATCGTGATTGGAGAACCTGAATCAGCCATGACGTTGATGTCAATAGGTCCTATTAATACATTACATAAGGGACCCTTACATCTTCTGGTATCACCACATAAAGTGTTAATTTCAATAGTAGACAAAGTATTACTCATGGCTTGACACAGGTCATCTTCAACATTGAGAAAATTAACTTTTCTCCTATGTTTAACTGATTTGCACACAGTATAAAAGTGGCCAATTTTTTTACACGTATTGCACCTTTTACCTTGCGCAGGACAATTCACATTGTTGCCCATATGATACTTAGATCCACATCTATAGCAAGAACCTTTTTTTCAACATTAATGCTTGGTTTAAGTTTTGTGGATACAACATTTACCTCCAGTTCGTTAGAATTAGCATTAGAAGCGACATGCATAACTTCTGAACTGCAAGAAGTTTTACTAACAGAATCTTGAGTTAAAATTTTTGACGAAACAACAGAACGTTCAATGCTTCTTGCGATATCCATTACTTCCTCAAGGGATGGATTCTTGCATGTTAAGATACGTTCTTGTATCTTTTTGTTATAACAATTGAAAACTAATTGGTCACGCAAGGATGTGTCTAAATAAGTGCCAAATTGACATTTAGCTGCCAAAACACGCAAAACAGCTAAATAATCTTCGATCGATTCATCTTGTGTTTGTTTACGTTTAAAGAACATATGACGCTCAACCATGACAGATGGTTCATCTACATAATGTTTTCCTAATCTTGCTAAAGCTTCAGAAAAAACATCCCATGTTTCATCACTAGATGGGGCTGGAATGACAGGCAAATTATCAAAAACATCTTGACCTGCGCTACCTAAATGGTTGAACAAAAGTGCTCTTTTCCTTGAAGCAGAATATTTAGTTGCATCAATTGCTTCTAAATAATTGTCAAAAATTCTATACCATTTGTGCCAAGGAGTGAGAGGTTTACCAGGGTTTTGTAAAAGGGTGGTGGTTGCATCACATTGTTAGATGAGGAAGACATAATGTAAGTAGCAGTAATAATATAAGTAATGTAGTAATGTGAGCAACAAACAACAAGTAAAATTATTAAGGCACAATATGTACAATAAAAGGAAAATCAGAAGTAGGAATGAAAAAAAAATAAAAAAAATAATAATAATATTGTCACCGGGATGAATAATATGAGGGATCAACAGCAGCAAGTCCCAATTCGTGTGCTAGTCACGGAAGACAAGCACCAGCAAAACCCTGAGGTGAAATGCGCTGAGAAGTAGAAGCAATGAAAAGCAGAAATTCCCAGATCGTGTGCTTATCACGGAAGATAAACACCGATGAAATCCTTGTCAGCACTAGTTCAAAGTTCGTGTGTTTATCACGGAAGAAATTACCAAGCAAAGATGGCCACCGGAACGTGACTGACGCGATGACACAAATGCGTGAGGAGCGTCTTCAACGTGATGATTCAGTGGCGTTATTAATTGCAGTTGAAGAAACGAGGCTGACGTCAGGATAGACGGTAAATCATGGAGACAGAGCGGGGAACACGAGCCATGGAACGAAGGCACTTTCAAAGAGAAGCAAGGGAGTAACGGTGGGATGCAGCTTCAACGTAAACACCAACTCTAAAGCCCAGCAATCAAATAGGATTTTTGCTAATACACCTCCAAGCACTGAATAAAACAAGGCAACTTTGTATAAATGAAAGTACCTTTCAATAGAAATCCAAAGTCAGCCTCAGAGGTATTCGGAGGGATCGTAGTCAGGAAGTTGTAAAATCCAACGTAAATTAGTAACAGAAAAAAAAAATATATATATATAATCGTAACTCCTTGAACAGATCGTAACTCCTTGAACAGATGGTAACTTGAGCCCAGAGCGCAATGCCTTTAGGAGTGTTGGTAAGTGATCCTCCGTAAATCAGTGGAAAGGTCAAATTGGATGCAATAAAATCCCGTAGGTCGGTGGGTCTTCAGAAAAAGTAAATCGTCGCCAATAAATGTAGAAAGTCCTTTTAGGAAATAATGAAGCCAACAACTTCCAGGAATGTAAAGTATAGTTGAAAGGTTTATTTCCACAGCAGAGACCCACGACAGATCCAGTTGAAGTCAGGCACAGAATCCAATAAGCACTCAAACATTCTAGATTACAGAATCCAGTGAACATTACATTCTAATAACAACTTTTAAAGGTACATACATATAACAATTAAATACCACTCTCTACACAGCCCTACCCTAGCACATGGTCAGGATATAATTGATTAGGTTGTGCCCCAGGCTTCCACAAAAAGGAGTGTTTTTAACTTCTTCCGAAATGGGAGGATGGCATGTTCCTTACGCAGATTCTCCGGCAGCTTGTTCCATAGTAGAGGAATTGAGGTTGAAAATGCTCTACCTCCTTTGGAGGCCATGTTAAAGCGGGGACTGGCCAGCGGGCCGGCTTCTGAGGAACGGAGCGACCTGCTAGGTGTGTAGCTTACTAGACGATCTTTAATGTAGGTTGGGGCCTGGCCATAAATGGCTTTATGCACGATACAAAGGCCCTTAAACCTGGTTCTCTGCCTGACCGGGAGCCAGTGAAGCTGGCGTAGGAGGGGAGTGGTGTGGGCCCTCCTAGGAAGTCTAAAGATCAGTCTGGCGGCATCGTTCATGATCACCTGTAATCTGGCAAGCAACTTTTCTGGGAGGCCAATGTACAGAGAGTTTCCGTAGTCCAGTCGTGACACTATCATGGCCGATACTGCCATTCTAAGTGTTGCGAGGGAGAGAAGGGGAGCTAGTTTCCGTAACTGTCTTAGCAGACCAACACAAGTTTCTACTACGGCAGATGCCTGGTGGGTCAGGGAGAGGTGGCATCGATTTTGATGCCCAGGCTTTTTACGGCCTGGGCAGGTTCGGGACTTGTGCCCAGCTCTTGTGGCCAAAAGAGGTCGCTCCAAGGATTGGTGTCCGTGGTGATGGCCAGTACCTCGGTCTTATCCGGACTGATTTTGAAGGAATTGGCCGTCATCCAGTTGACTGTGTATTTTAAAATGTTTTGCATTCGTGTGTGTGCAGCAGGGGAGTTGTCTATCTCAATGATGATTTGGGTATCGTCCGCGTAGTTATAAACCTGGCACTCCATGTGAGTCAGTGCAGCTACCAAGGGCTGGAGGTAGGCATTGAATAGGAGGGGGGACAACGCCGTGCCCTGTGGAACCCCACACGTGAGTTTGCCGGCATCGGACACCTGGTCCGCCAGCTGTACTTTCTGTGATCGGTCAGTAAGGAAGGACGTGAGCCATTTAAGGGCCGTTCCCTGGATGCCTAACTCCGAGATCCGTGACAAAAGTTGGTCGTGGTTGACCGTATCAAATGCCGCGGATAGGGCTAGCAGAACCAGGGCACATGGCTTTTTTCTTATCGGCCCTGAGCCTAAGTTCATCCATTACTGCCAGCATTACCATTTCCGTACTATGATGGGCCCTGAAGCCTGCCTGATTGGTTTGCAGGAGTTGATTTGCTTCTATGTGGTGTGACAGGGATTTCAGCACGTGCTGTTCCAGCACTTTTGCCAGGAACGGGAGCTGGGAAATTGGCCTAAAATTTTTAAGGTTCTTCACGTCTGCCCCTGGTTTTTTCAAAAGAGGGATGACTCGTGCTTCCTTAAAATTGGTGGGAACATGGCCAGATTCAAGGGACCGATTTAGTAGCGTGAGGACCTCACTCTCTAGCCATGGTAATGCCATACTGAATACCCTCGGTGGGCAGGGGTCCGCAGGTGACCCTGACTTAACCCGGCCCATTAAGGGGGTCAGGGAGTCATGGTTAAGCATTGGGAAGGCGGTAAGCGGTTTATCGTATGTGTGAGGCAGGGGGGCAAATGCTAGGGAACAATGGACAGTAGGAGTAATGTGGATCTCTGCCAGCAGGTCCTTCACTTTTTTAAGAAGAAGGACTGAAATTTGTTACAATCTTCAGGGCAGGTGGGGGCTTCTGTTCCTGAGACTGCCTCAGCTCTTTTAAAATACGAAAAGTCTCTTTTTGTGTATTGTCAGCAGTCAGGATCCTAGCTTCATAAAATTCTGCTTTCCTTGTTAAAATCGCTTTTTTATAAACTGCGAACATTGATTTATATTTCAGCAGGGTGCCTGGGTCATATGTTTTACGCCAGGCTCTCTCGCACTGGCGTAAGGTTTGTTTCTTGTTTCTTAGCGCCTCATTGAACCAAGGGGCCCCTTTGCCTTTGTTCCTCACTCTTTCCATGCGTGCAGGGGCTACTATGTCAATGGCGTTCTTCAGTCTCATGGAGAGGGCGACACTTTCTAGGTCAAGGTTTTCCTGTGCTGGACTTGGGGGGGCTGATTTATGTAGAGTATTAACCAAGTTGTCTGCTCTAATTTGATTCCATCCCCGCAGCACTTTCCACTCCGGGGGGGGGGACGGACTGCTTGTCTTGTGGGTGGAAACAGGCCTCTGATTAAATGATGATCGGACCAGGCGCAGGGACTGATATCTAATGGGCTAGTTAATGAATGGGACGTCCAGACCAAGTCAAGTATGTGGCCTTTCTCGTGAGTAGGGGCATTCACCAGTTGTCTGAGTTCTAGAGAGACCAGTGCCTCCTCCAACTGTTTGGCCTGGCTGTCTTTGGGTATCTGATCCCAGTGGAAATTAAAGTCCCCCATCACCAGGATACATTGATACCGGGAGCGGATATCGTTGACTAATTCGGTGAAGAGCTCAACAAATTTGGGTGGCGTTCGGGGTGGGCGATAGACTATCAAAACGATTAAGCAGGTGGTCTGGGAGCAGATCTTAGCTCCCAACACATCTGCCCCCTCGATGCTTTCTGCGCATAGGGTCTCTATCTTTAACTGTTGATTATACAGGATCGTGACTCCACCCCCTCTAGTGCTGCCAGGTCTGTTATAACACAGGACAGCATAGTTCGGGGGCATGGCTGCAACTAAGTCCGAGGCTGAGGACTCCTCGAGCCAGGTTTCTGTGACTCCTAGGATATCCAGGGGGTCATCTTGGAAGAGCGAGAAAACCTCAAGATTGTGCTTCTGCAAGGAGCGGGTGTTAAGGGTAGCCACCCGTAGTCCCCGTGGGCCAATGGGCCAGTACACCCTGGATGGAAGAGGTATGGGACCTGTGCTACCTACTACAGTTTGTATCGTTAATAGACCTTCAGACCTGAGTGCGTCAGCGATGTTATTATCAAGTAGCGCCGTGCCTTGAGCTAGGGTCAGGAGTTCCTCTGCGGAATATGGGTAACGGGGACCAGGGGGACTGGCCCCTGGTCCCGGTCGGTCGCGGACGGGCGCTTGCTCCAGCTCCGCAAATAAGCGATTAACTCCTCCCACCCCCCAATCAGCCCTGCTGTGCAGCAGCTGACCGTCCCCGAGCACTAGACCGTAAAGTGAGGCGGAAGTGCACCAGGGTAGTGGAAGTGAGGGAGCGCTGAGCGCGAATAAAATACAGTGCAAAATACAAGATTAAAAGATTAGTGATCCATGGTAGGAAACGGGTGGCCTTACCATGTAATAATATCACAATACTCCAAAGATGGTCCTTGAATTCACACTAATAAATCCTTAGCTCAGTCCTGGTAGAGTGGCAAAGAGCAGTCAGGCTTTACTATAGGAACATGTGTTAAACATTTCAGAGTACCAACATGGACGATAAGTAATTGACATGACTCAAGAGAAATTCAACACCAATTTAGATAAATATAGTGTATTTTTATCTTAATTTAGACACCCAAAAGATCAGAATAGCATACATATAACCGGAGTTATAGATTTTTGAAGCAATATTAAATCAGTTCAGTAAAACACATAGACAAAATAACATTGCGGTCAATGGGAAAATCCACTAGTGACAGTTGGTCACTTGCAGGTTGAGTTACGTGGAACGCTTATAGGGTTAAGGTCAGGCAGAACCCAGGACCAGTCCACAACAGTCAGATACATTTTTACCTAGCCCGAGGATTCCAGGTGCAGAGTTGTTCTGGATGTTCTTGGTGCTGAACGGGAGCCGCGGGTGGTGCTGATTCTACTGCTTGCATGGTGCTGCAAGAAACACAATGCAAAAACACAACAGATTCACAGCTGCTGACACTGGATGATGTTTGCAAGGTGTTCCCTGTAGATGCAGCGTCAAGTGTGGGGGTTGGTTACTGAATTGGTGACCAACAAGTCTTGGCAGCAGGGTAGTGAGGCAGTGGCCTGAAACTTCGGGACAGACGCAACTACAACTGCCACAATGCACTGGCCCACCTGAATTTGGGCGACCCCACAGAGGGCCTGATGGCCAGTGATTTTTTGGATCGGGTAAGTGTTTTTACCTGCAGTTTGCAGGGGACTACTACCACTAGTCCAGGAGAGACTGAGGGTGCTTCTGGCTTCTACAAGGGTCCCTCTCTTTGGGAGTGTCGAGTTTTAGCCAAGGACGAGAGTCGTTCACTCAGTTACAAGTCTGTTGCCTCAGGGACAAAGTATCCCTTTTTAGGTCTCGCCTACGCAGCGCGCATGCGCTGCATAGGAGGGCCTTTAGCCGTCGCTCTGCTCATTTTCAAGCACACACTCGTGCTTGTGGCAGCATCCACCTTGCGGGAGCGAGCAGGGGCGCGCCACAAGCACGAGTGCAGTGCTTGAAAAGTGAAGACTCTCCCAAGCGCGCGCACGCGCACCACTCGCGGGCTCACCTCCTGCTCCCCCTCTCTCTCACAACAATTAACTTTCGCGGCCGCGGGGCTGCGCTTGTGTTTTAGCGCTTGTTTAAATCATTTGCATGGCGCCCGCTTCACATTATTTTTCTCTGCACGGGTGCCGTGCTTTACATACATCAAAGTGAAAGTGCAGCATGACATGATATTGATTTCTACCCCCTGTGGGACCAGCGATCCGTCTCCCGCTCAGTGCAAGACTGAAAACTCCCTGGGTCCTCCGTGCCCACCTAAAGTTTCCGCATAAAGGTACTCCATGCCCCGCCCTCTCCACACTGCAGCGTCGGTCAGCGAGTGCCTTGAACCTTCTCGGTGCCTTGAAGGCGCCCCGCTTGTCCATTAGTGAGCGGCAGCGCTCCACGCCTTTCACCCTCCTTTCGGTGCCCACGCGTCAACCATACGAGAGCCCTCAGCAATATTAACCTATTTTCCATAGCGCTTCAACCGCAATGGTGTGGTTTCTAAGTGCTATGAATAATAGGACATCACAGCGCAGCATCCTGTCACTGGCCACACACCTTGTCCAGAACCCCCAAACATAATAATATAAACGGTATCTCTATATAGCGTTTCAAACCGCATTGCTGCAGTTCCTAACCTCGGTAAACAGCGGGACTGTCACCTCACAACACATCATCTTCCTCCTGCCCATCCCTTGCCGAGATCCCCCCAAAACAACAATACTTTGTTTTCTTTAAATAGCGCCTCACTGCAAATTTGCTGTTTCTCACCGCCATAAATCCAAATGTGACATTATATTGTCTCACCCCTGCGTCACGTTTTTTTTAGTCATCAAAGGTTTTTTTTTTAACCCAAGAAGCAATGTAAAAACAGAATATGGAGAATTCTTATTCTTTATATTGGGATGTCACCTGTCAGTGAAAACAAGACTGTCTCCTGAGACCCATCTCTCTCAAGGATGTTCGGCAACCAAAGATACATTTTGCCCTGTTTGCGGCTCACCAGTCTGATGGAGGCAACCGGCGGCGGCGGTGCAGGTATAATTTTATGATCTGCATTTGCATTTACACCCTCGTTGTTTCTGTATTTTGTACTGCACACATTGTGCTCGCACATGGCTCACTGTGCTCGGCTTCACCAGCGTAAACCGCTCTGGCCACGTGGCCCACGCTATATAAAATCCAAAATAAATAAGCCACAGAGAGAAGTGCTTGGGTGTGGGGGAGGGGCTGTTTCCTATAGGACAGGTTCTGAGAACACACTAACAAGGTCTCTTAGCCACACTAACAAGAGCTACACCAGATGCTAATATTATTTGCACCCCTTTTCACACTTGCCCCTACGAGGGCAAGGTGGAAAAAAAACACACAAGTGAACCCGCTTAGAAATCGAGTAGTTTTCTGCAAGGATATAGATTTGTGTCAGCGAACAATATTTGGGAAGTAAGGTTATGTGACTCGTCATTCGGTATGCGGTAAATATAGACAGACCCATCTGTTGAGAGCGCTTGGAATTCTTCTTTTTGGTTTGCAGTAAAAATATTGTGGAGAAAAAGTACACTGAAAAACGTCTGTCAAAAACGCAGTATACTGAAAAATTAAAATGAAAAAAGATGCTGCTAGAATAAAATCGAAAAATATTGTGGCTTACAGGGCAAAGGTAAGCTTACTAGGAGCAAGGGGACATCCTACTGCTAAAGTAAAGAGGGGCATTTAAAGTGAGGTTGGGAGGGGGCGGGAGACTAGAGGATGTGGCATAAGGGTCAGAGCTACTGACTTTGGAGCTGGGGAACCTTAGAGTCTAAGCATTGGCTCAACATTCTGTGATTCTGGGCAGATCACTTAATCTCCACTGTCTACCAAAAATGAATGCATCCTTATATAATGTAGCTGGTGCTCATGTAAAGCGCTCCAATACCTTCGGGTCGAGTTGTGATATATAAAACTGCAAAAAAAAGGATTTATATGATTCAGGGATTGGTAGCGTTAAGGAGTAGTTAGGAGTTTTTAGTGTTTAGGTAAGGGTAGCTTTAAGGGGTAGTAAGGGTTTGTTAAGTTCAATAGGCTGAGATCCACTAAGTTTTAATAGAACGTTTATGTGTAGCGCAGCACAGTGCCCACATTTGTATGCCAGGCAGGTCACAAGCAATCAGCCCGCTTACATTCTAGATTCGGAAACCCTCATGAAAGTACGCATGGCATACCAGAAAATAAACACCATAACAGCTAATAAGTGAAAGCGAAAGTGATATAACTAACACACATCTATCCACTTAAACAGACAATATAACAACCCCAGGGTACCGGAAACAGCGTTTACACCAAAGTCTAAACCACGCACTGTCTTTACAAAGTGGTCTTTACTTACAACGAGGCGTCTTTACCACTGCATTCCTTTACCACAAGAGTCTTTACAACGACTTGCAATAGGGGAAGCGGCGTTGGACTTCGAAGTCCAATGCTTCCCTACTGTTGTGCCAACTGGAGTTGGAACAGTAATTGATACCTCTCCAAAGTCCAGCGCTTTCCCCCAAGGGAAGTCCTTGCTCGTTGTAAAGACTTGCGTGGTAAAAGATTGCAGTGATAAACAAGCATTGGCATAGCCAATAGGTCTCGCCTTTGGGACCTTATAAGTGTTTAGTTATCCAGCACAATATCCTTGGTGCAACAACATCAAGTGTTGCATAGCTAAACACTTATAAGGTCCCAAAGGCGAGACCTATTGGCTATGCCAGTGCTTGTTTGCTTTGGTGCTGTGGGCAAAGTCCTATTGTTGGCGGCACAAGTCTCCTCTAGGTCCTTCCTTGAAATGAGTCACTCAGATCTGAGGTTTTGGTGTTTCTTAAATCCTAGATGTAGGGGAACAAGGGGTGTGGGATCTAGTAGCCAATGGACAGCTAGTCCCTGCAGCTAATCCGCCCCTGAGGTGACCACATCTGGGGGTGTAGGTCACCTTTTCTACCCAGAATCCGCTATTTCTGCCCTACTAAAGATAACAGAATTCATTTTAGGTGTACAGCTCCGCTGCCCACCCTAGAGGTGAGGTGCCAGCCTTCCTGGAAGTGTCCACCTCCTACATACCTATTTTCCCCCTTGCTTGAGTGCAAGTGGAGGGCTGGTCCTCCTCAGGGAGGCACCCCAGATGCATATCACAGGCGCTGCAATCTTTGAAGCTGACTGCTCTGATGTGCCATTTTACTAGCCTGCTGGGGAGGAGGGAGGCTTGACCTCCTTCCTGCCCAACCTATGTTCCTGAGGCCTGGGAGTGATCTCACTGCCCGGCAGGAGGCCAGAATCCTGTCTTGGCTGCAGCAGGTGCGGGAAAGCACAGGTTGGTCAGCCAGAGCACAGTGAAGCTGAGGCAACCAGGTGGGCAACCTCTAAGGTGCCACTTGGGTGGATGTCAGCCTTCCCTTGACACCAGATTTGTGTCAGGGGAGAGAAGGCACAATGTTTGACACCAACTCGACATATTTAGGTGGTACCATAATGGAGCTAGCAACCCAGGTCTGCCCGGGTGCACGTCCCAGGTTATCCTATGAACCGCCTATCTCTTATAGTGTACTCAAATAGTCAAAGCACTATAGCAGGTGTCTCCAAGCAGTCCATTGCAAGCACCAGTAGCTCGCAGAAACCTTCAGAGTAGCTCCCAAACTTGACTTCCTTTTTAACTAAGAACTGCAATAAATAGGTGTTGGTTTTCCTTTTAAAGATAAGGAAAGGCTATGTTTATTTTCATTATTATCAGGCTGCAGATGGCAGAGCCTGATAATGAGCAGTGCTCCACTCCGATTTATGACCCATGTGGGCCACAGAGGTTCAGAACTGAAACACTGAAGTATTTAACTCTTAAATAAAAGCCCTTCTCAACTCACTATCGATATTTCTGATTGCTCTCAAATGAGAGAAAATTAAAATGGAGAATTAAATTAATGATTAAGTTATCTATTCATTTTAGTTTGCTCCCTTTTTAAAGTGTCACATTTACAAACAGCAGGCATCTTGCTCCCAGTGGCTGGTAGACACAGTGCCATATTTATAACTGAAAAATACAGTAATTTACTTTTAAATGGGAGACATTTAGAGTGAAGAAAAATGTTTCTATGAAACATTGTCTTAATGTTTTTCTCTACTTTAAATTAAGCCAATTATGTCCTAATGATTTATGAAGCATGCTCTTACACTTCAAATTCCTCACATTTAAACAAATGACTGTATTTTCCTGTATTAAATATATAATCATGTCTTCTGGTCACTTGGAGCAATATGCCTGCTGTTTGTAAAGACACTTTGACATGGGAGAAAATTAAAATGATGAGGGTTATGTAATGCATATAAACATAAAGTTAACTCTTCAGTTGATTTTTCTCCCAGTTCAAAGTGTTGCATTTATACATAGCAGGCATCTTGCTCTAGTGGCTGGTAGACACGCTGCCATATTTATAACTGAATAATACAGCCATTTATTGTAAATGGTAGAAATTTAAAGTGCAGAAAAATATTCCATCAAGTGCAGAAAAAAATTCCTTATTATGAACATTTCTCTAGAACATTGTTCTGCACTTCAAATGTCTCCCTTTTAAAAAAAATGGTTGTATGTTTGTGTTGTACATTTAACGGTCAAATCACAGGAGACACTGTTCCAAGATAGGGGTGCAAAAATGTCACCCTCTCATCAACAAGAAAAGATCAAGAATAGAGTCAAAAAAGAGGGAGAAGAAATAGAGAGAGGCAAAGATATCTCCCCAGTATCAAGGATCCAATCCCGAAGGGGAGGGCCAAATATTGCCTCTTAGTAGCCCTCACACACCCCAAGGGATGTCATGCTTCATCATAGGGCCTGTGCTCCTCGTCGGGCCGGACAAAAGTGCTCAAAATTAAAACTACCTAGGAGTGTTTAGGGCACATCTATAGTTTAGATAGTAACCAAACTGTAAGGAACACAGTTGTGCGGATTGCCCAGACATACCTTTCACTTTTGTGGGTTACCATCCTTATTTTGGAACCCCCTTTTACGTGCACTTATCTTATAATCTTCACTGTTAGGTCCTGAGGAAACGCCATTGATCATTCAGACACACTAGGCGTGAAACATGTCGACCTTGGAATAGTTACTTGGGCACATACAGCCCCACAGTAACTTACTTACCTTCGGGTTTTTAGTCTACCAGGGGCACCACGTGATTAAAATTCTTCTTGTGGATACTCCTAGGTAGTTTTAATTTTGAGCACTTTTCACTGCACGTCCTTTATCACTTCCACCTTCGGATCCGCCCCACATACCTGCACTCATCTTACGGCTTTTCTCTTAAAAGATCTCCGCAAAAGTGACCCTTCGGGGGACCCGTTGGGCATTGCAGCGCCGGCCCGACGAGGAGCACAGGCCCTATGATGAAGCATGACATCCCTTGGGGTGTGTGAGGGCTACTAAGAGGCAATATTTGGCCCTCCCCTTCGGGATTGGATCCTTGATACTGGGGAGATATCTTTGCCTCTCTCTATTTCTTCTCCCTCTTTTTTGACTCTATTCTTTATCTTTTCTTGTTGATGAGAGGGTGACATTTTTGCACCCCTATCTTGGAACAGTGTCTCCTGTGATTTGACGTTCACTTATGGAGCACGGACACTGGACCTTAACAGGCTCCTGGTCCCCCCCTTCTCTTCTTTTTTGACGCAGTACATTTAACGGTGCCACATATGGCGAAAGGTATGTCCTGTGCCACAAGTACATACGACACAGGATCTCAGTCACCCATACACATATATCCCATTCATTCACACACGTTCATACATCCCCACAGACCATGCACTCACTGACACACGACAGCCCTATCATAGTACCCCTAGTCACAGTATTTTGTTCAACCCATAGCATCAGGCTTCATGGACATTAGGTTTAAAGTCAATGAAACTGCGTGTGGGGGTGTCTGGTACCAGTGTGCGAGTTACAGGGCCTTCAGTAGCTCACAGCGATTTTCACTGATCAGAAGTAGCTCTCACTACAGAAAAGATGGGAGGTCCCGTCTGTAGATTTAAGTGTGATGTATAACTTGTCATCATGATGACATACCAGGAGGTCCAGGTAACCTCGCATTTACAGAAGTGAAAGTTGAAATTCGGTCTGTACTTTGCTTATTGAGCCACTGAATAAAATTGCAAAGATCAGGTTCTGAACCTTCTCATATCAGAAATATGTCATTGATATATCTGACATATTTTGGTAATTTGGTATTAGGGTTGGTGGGGTAGCTGAAAGGGTGTTTGTAATTTACAATTCAGCCACAAACAGATTAGCTATATCAGGGGCAAAACAAGCTCACATTCCAACTCTTTTCTTCTGTAAATCGAAGTCCTTTTTGGCCAGAAAATGGATTTTAGAATAATTCAAGCTGTCTAAAATGAAGTCAGTTGCAACTTATGAAGGAATAGTTTTGGTTTCAAGGGACTTATATAAGGTTGATAAGACCATCTGCTGTGGGATGTTACTGTATAAAAACTTGATATCCTATGTTATAAGAATATCCTAGTCTACATTGAGCATTATAATAAAGTCCATGTTGCATGGGCAGTTGAATGCATCAGTGGAATCAAAGGTTTAATGAAACCGTCTACATATAGACCTAGTGGTGAAGTGCAAAAGCACAACATGACGCAATCGGGCATCCAGGAAGGTTGACAGGGTCCTAAAGGATTTTCCGTAACATGGAAATGACTGGAGTCCTAGGATACAGTCTTTTTAAAAATTCATATCCCTTCTTACTGATCCGATCATCAATGAGAACATCATTGGTATGATTATGCCTAAACCTTAGTAGGTCGTGGAGGGCATCGCTAGTTAATTTCAAATAATGATCAGAGTTAGCATAGTGTCTCAATTTCTTTTCGTCATACTTATCAGTGTCTTGGATGACAAGAGCATTTCCTTTGTCTACAGGTTTAAATGGTAATACCTTAGTCTTGTTTAGAAGCCTTTCTCTTTCCTCTCTGGAAATATTGCAGGGAGTTTGCCAAATATACCATTGGTGTTATTTAATTTGCTGAATTTGCAGCAGACATCAACTGTGTCTGGGGTTAAAACTAGATGGGAGACGGAGGCCAGTAATGTCATGGTTCATATCAGGGCGGTTTGTGCAAGAAAACAAGTTTTCTACTTTTCCAAAAAGATTGTAAAACCTATCGTTTATTTTGGGAAAAGACTGGTTTCACAGTGATAACAAATCTCAGATCTCTACTTAGGGCTGCTTCTTCATTGTGATTCAATGGACATATTAAAGATTGGGGAAGTAGTCAGACCCATGTCAGTGTTAGTTACTATCAGTTGTGCTGGTTCTTTGTCTGGTGTTCTCCTGATTGTTATTGATCCCAGAATCAACCCCTCCATGCAGTTTGTCTCTTATCTTGCCCCTCCCTTGTGGTAGCTCCTAGACTTACAAAGGTAGAGAAGGTATTGGGCTTGTCAATAAAGAGGTTGTACTGGTACTGGGTTTTGGTGCAGTACTGGTACCAAGTTGTTCTTGGTTGTCTGAGCCAAGTGAAGAGCCAGAGAAGGTCACTTTTTCTTGTAACATTTGTCTTAAGTCGAAGGACTAGGCACACCCTGATGCATATTGATCTGTGTCAACTCTCAACTAATTAGATACACTTTTTTTTGTTGTATTTAGACATATCTATGCGCAATTTCTCTATTTTACGATCCAAATTGATGGAGTGAAAATTCTTTGTTGTGCACTGTAGGTTGTCAGTAGTCACGTTTGTGTTGCTTACTTCATTAATGTCACATATATTTTGTTTCTGTGCCTCAATTTCTTTGGGTATTTCAACCAGTTCTCCAACAGCAGTGTGTATTCCCAGTACCATCCAGTATCTGGGATACATATTCGCTATGAAGCTTACTTTTTAATGACTTCAAAACCCAAGAAAAGCGATCTGCATTGCTATTCATTTATGAGTTTCCCATGAAGTTCTGTGAGTTCTGCTTTCTTTTCAAGTGTCTCTAATATCTGTAAGATTGAATATCAACAATCGGAGTGGTGTCAGCATACCACAGAAGTAATTGTCCCCTGATTACTTTCACAATGTATTCCTCAGAATATGTCACTTTATATTTCACCATATCATTCCCTTGAAGTGGGAGAAAGTGCTACCTGGATATAAAGACAAAATAACATATTAGGCAATGAAAATTAGCTTCACCTTGCCTGCCAAGGTATTTGGGGGTGCTCCTTTCCCTTTCCTACCCTTGAAAGGCATTTACTTTATTGGAGCAAATTATACTTACTATGTATCCAAAAAATGACAGTGTCAGTTGGGTCCTGAATGTGTACAAATCTGTGCCTTCCGATGCCCTTTTACATACAGTGAAACATCCATACAAAATTGACATTTTCTTGTTAAAGCTCTCCCTAAGAAAAATTATAATTTACGCCCATTTTAAAAATCATTATACCCTGTTACCCTGGGGTGGCGGATTTACAACTCTTATTGTGGGGTTTTCTTTGTTAAATGAGGCATACCCTGAAGAACCAGTGTTTACCACAAAGAATTAAACGTTTTGCTTTTTTACTCGCCCTTCTCCCCAATACATTTTGCCACACCTGACCTGCTGAAACTAACCAGATTGCCGGGGAGGAAAGAGATTGTTTTTACTGCAATTTTCAGAAGTCCGTGCCTTGTACAAACTCCTGGGTCCATAGGGGTCGGAATTGTCTCCAGGCATCATAAGATTGGCCTATGTGTGTTGTCTTTGTGACCATGGTTGCCTCTATATGAGTGGTCAATGTTTGCATGGGTGCTTGTGTGTGATATGATATGATAAATCTGAGCACTCATGGACCTCCATGTGTGCTGGTTTTGTGTGAAGAGATGCCTAAAGGTGTGTTATGCTTTGTGGCCCAGATTATCAAAATCTGATGCTTCGCAATGCAGCAAAGACATTTTGCTGATGCCAGGGCATTGCAATCCTGTGATTAGTCTGGCCCTGTGTCTTCATGTGTGCTATATGTGTACGTTATGGTGTGTTAGTGGAGTAATGCAAAATGATGGGTTCCCCTGTAGAATGGGATGAGGGGGCCCTGAGTCTCACCTATCTCATGGATATTCATTGGCCATGGTTTGAATGGGGCCCCTCTGAAGGGCTGGCGGACCCATTTAAAGTTTGGGGGTTCCCCCGGGCCGCAGGGCTGCAGTGGCCTTTTTAACGCCCCTGTGGTGAGTGTAAGTGTGTATGAGTATTAAAATAGCCAGATCTATTGAATTTGCCAATGCTTGCATATTACTTCCATGAAATTCTCCTATGTTTTTTGTCCAAGGCCATGAGTCTAATTTAAAGCAGGGTAGGAACAGTGATTAAATAAAAATGGCAGCATTTCCTTCCATTCCTGCTGAAGTTGAATCACCTTATTAGTCATCCTTCTAGGGCCGACGACCTACCGATAGAGTCTCCTTGAGCTCCACCAAGTGACCCTGCGAAATTAAGTGGCTACCGTGCCTGAAATAGCGGTAGCGGGGCATCCAGCAAATGTGAACCGTCACCCACCATGTCTGGCAAAGTAAAGGTGTGAAAGACCTCCACGGAAAGTAAGGCAGACTTTCATTAGAAGGTAAGTAGAGAGTCCCTCACTTGCTGTGAATTCCATCATGTTAGGGAGACTAAATATGTGGTAACGCTCAATGTACCATCACATTTGGGGTACTTTTCTTGTATCCACAATTGGTAGAAGAAATTTCACTACAAGTTATATCTGCGAAGGCTTTCGCCAACATATGGATGCTCCTAAGGTAGAGACAGCCACTTTGGTGGAGAAACCTCCACCACTAAGACCCTTATTACGTGTTACGGGCTCAATTGTGTTTGCGCAACTATCATAGTTATGAGTTCTGTGATGGTATTTACCATGTATGATAAATATCCCATCCTAGTCCAACAAACTTGTAAAGAGGACCTAAGAAACTAAGGGGCATATCTACAAGGGCTGGCAATAATTATCGCTCAGCGCTCTTAGTGTGAGGATAATTATCGCCGGCCAACTCTGAATTTTATCGCGGAGATAGCGTGCTATCAGCAACGCTTATCTCCAAAGCGATAAAATTCAGAGCGCAGGCTGCCAACTGTGCGATTATCGCTGGAAATCCAGCAATAATCGCACAACTTCTGGCGATAGCTTGCTGATAGGGCCACACATACTTAGCCATGATATCCACCTTCCATAGGATATCATGGCTAAGTCAGTGTCAAAGCAGGCGTAAGGGAAGTAGCGATAACAGAGGTTATCGCTACTTTTCTTGTCGCTATGCTTCTTTGCGTGGGGCTTGATAATAGGAGAAATGTCGCTTAGCGACATTTCTCCCGTTATTCTGGGGAGGAACGCCCACTTTGCATCTCATTAGAGATGCAGAGCTGGGCGATAGGGAAAGGGCGATGTAGCATGGATTCACGCGTTAGCGTGTCCTTGCTAATAGGGCGTTAAAATTATCGCCGCTTTTCGTCCGAAAACGGACGCTAAAGCGGCGATAATTTTAACTCCGGCCCTTGTAGATATGCCCCTAAGGAACTTGTAAAAAGAACCCAAAATATGACACAATTTCTGTCACTGGGGAAGTTGTGGTTGTATATTTGTCACCTGCAAAACTGTAAGTCAACTTTCATGTTCACCATGTACACCTACAAGATTGGGGCTAGAACAGTTGGAGGGCCTTTAGTAGTTTGCAAGAATATCCCTGGATATGGGAGATGAACTGAGGCTTCTGAGAAGGGTTAAATGCTTCAGGGCATGTAATGCTTTGAGAGTATGGTGGGTATAGGATAAACTTCATATTAACATATAAGGTGACTTAACGCATTAGCAGAATGGAAATCTGGACATATTTAAGGAAGCTTACTTGTTGATGATTTGCAATACCTGGGAATTCATAAGAACTAGTGAGCATTGAACCAAACCATCAGACGGATGCCAGATAAGAATGCAAATTTTACTCGCACTTGTTAAAGTCTGGGAAATCAGCAAACATAAATAGAACACTTCTGCTTTTTAGACAACGTAATATCTGAGAAACAACTAAATCGACCGTCTTTTTTTTTAAATGCACATTCGACTTTTTTACAGAAAATAACATGGGCGAGTGGTCAGTTACGTCACACCAGCCAGCTTATTTCAGGTCTGCTAGGACATATTGCTGCCACAACCAGAGGCGTTATTACTGCTACTATTGGATAAATTATTTCCACCAAAATTGGAGATGTTATTGCCCCCACAATTTGCCATGTTATTGCAGCCGCAATTGCCCCCTCACTTTGCCCGATTCCCAAAGTATTTTGTGCAACTTAGGTTTGCAAAATGATCTCTTTATACATGCAGAATCCAAATTGTGATTGCTACACTTAAGAATGGTAGGATTTAAAATATGAACCCTCTATTTAGAAAGTGGAAATTCCACCAGTATAGTAGAATTTCTGCAGTCACAAACATGTCAGGGTAGGTTTGTTGGTGTTTCTGCAGAGGCCAACCTGCAAAAGTTTGAGGACATCATCAATTTTTAGCGTTCAATCACCTCTTACAAGTAGTTTCTCATCCTAGAAACCAAAACAAATTCATACAAATGTACACAAATGTATTTATGTAATTTTATTGCGATTGTGTGGTTAATACAATCCATATTTCCTTCATTTTTTTTTCTTTTTAATATTTTTTTTTTTAAGCCATAAATGAAACAAACATTATATACATGACATTAGAAGGGTAGACAAAGGGAAAAAAAAAAAAGAAGTAAGTAAAGATAAAGCGACAAAAAGAATGAAAATCTTGTACCTTTGAAACCAAGAGTAAAAGACATAAAAGAAAATGAAATACCGTCATGGGTTAATAGCGCCTTATTGCTCCCATAACTGGTCAGTCCAAATCCGATTAAATTTCAACCAAGAATGTGGTCCTCTAGTTTTAGCCAAAGCGAGTTCCATTTCATGAACCTGTCTAAGTAGGACCAATAATTCATTAACACTAGGACTGATAGGATCTACCCAAGCTCTAGCAATACATAACCAGGCACACACAATAATAATAGCTGCCAGGAGATTCCAGTTACTAACAGCCCCACTTCTGATCCCCAGAAAAACTTCTTTTGCAGTGAGCTGATAATTAGGACCCAGGAGTGGACTGAGAATACCGGTGACCCCCCTCCAGAATATGTTGAGTTTAGGACAATCAATAAACATATGTCTAAGGTCTGCAGCATATAGCTGACATTTCAGACAATATGATTTTCCCGTGTTACCAGAAGCCCACTTAGATATAACCGCCGGAGTGTAGTACAACATGTATACAGCCCGATGTTGCAACTTTAAATTATCTGATGTTACCCCTTGATCAAGTACTTCCATACTCTCCCAAATGTCCTCAGCGGTTATTTCAACCTGTAGGATCCGGCTGAGTTTAGTCGCGATTTGTAAGCTATCATCGATAGCCCGGGCCAAAATATTTTTGATAGACTGAGCCAATTACCCCCCGACCGATGCATGTATGTAATCTGGTCAGTATTTCCGAAGAGTTTGGCAATGTTAATAACTTCTCGCCTCGTATAAAATAATCCCTAACCTGTAGGTATTTAAAGGATTTTTTTGCGAGAGGCCAAATTCGTCCTTAAGTGCAATAAAAGAACGAAACCCCTGTCCATCATAAAGTTGGCCGAGTCGGGTGATGCCCTTAGATTGCCAGTCTTTGCCAGTACGATCCTGGAATATGTTGGGCATCATTGGATTGCCCCATAGCACCGTGTATTGGTGCTGCGCCGGGAAAGAATATTGCTTACAGATGTCAAGCCAAATCCGATTTATGTCTATAATTACCTTAAACTTTACCCGCTTGAAGTAATTGGGGTCAGCGGTTTTATACAACATAAACCCCACTATTGGGCCACAAGCAAGCTGCTGCGGTAACAATGTTGGGCCGGCATCCAGTCCGCAGAGCAAACTACGGAGCCGTCCGCCAAAAGAAGCCCAGAAATAGAGCTGAAAGTCTGGGAGCTTAAAACCTCCCTGTGCATATGATAATCTCATAAACTTGAGAGCCCGCCGGGCACGCTTATACGCCCATATGAAACTACCTATAACACTATTCAGTTTCTTAAAAAAGGACGGGGGGACACGTAATGGTGTAGAGCGAAACAAGTATAAGAATTTAGGGAGGATACTCATTCTTATAACGTTACACCTCCCATAAATACTTAGTGGTAGTCGATGCCAGCTACGCAATTTGGCTGCGACACTTTTCAAAAGAGGATCGTAATTTAATGTAATAATATCATTGACCTGGCTACAGATGCATACCCCTAGATAAATTGCACACTGGGTAACCCCCAATGTTGTAGGGAGAACATCAGATTGAAAATTAACAATTGTCTGGGTCTTGGTGACATTTAGCTTATAGCCAGAAAAGGATCCGAATAACTCAGCCTCTTGCATAATGTGTATGATGGCGTCGGCCAGATTAATGGAATAGACCGCAATATCGTCGGCATACTCTGTACCCTTGAGTTCAATACCATTAAGACTAACGGGGGAGATCCTTCCGTTAAGCAGTAAGTGTCTTATGTCAAAGGTGACAGGGGGCATCCCTGTCGCGTCCCGCGTTGTACATCAAAGTTAGCGGATGTCAAGCCATTCACTTTGATTCTAGTAACCGGGTTCTTGTACAGTTTTTGTATCGCAGAGATGAACCTGGGGCCAAAACCAAGGCCCTATGGCCTGGGAGGCCATAGGGCCTCCCAGGCCACTCTGCCACTCTTTTCCGGGTCAAGCATAATCATGCCCATTTGTATATTAAGTTTACTCGACACGTCGAAAGCCGCGATAGCAGTGCCTATATGGGTCATTGTATCTCATCCAGGAACAAAGCCGTGCTGCTGTGCTGATACCAACTTATGATAAAGGGAGCTAAGCGGGAAGCCAGGATTTTAGAAACATTTTTGGCATCCGCATTAATAAGTGATATTGGACGATAAGAGCTTCTATCGTCAAGCGTTTTCCCTTTTTTAGGGAAGATCACAATGTTAGTTGTTCTCCATGAGTCAGGCGCATTGCCCCCATTAAAAATACCCAAGCTGAGCTGCAGATAGACCGGAGCCAATAGGTCCTGAAAAACCTTATAAAATTCAAGCGGGATGGCATCATCGCCAACCGCTTTACCAGAGGGTAGGGACTTAATAGCGTCCTCCACCTCAGCCAACAATATGTCTTTTTGTAATTCGTCATCATCCAGGCAATCCAAGCGAGGCAGATTACTCGCCTGCAAATATTCAAAGCAGGTATGTTGACAGAATGAGGAAGCAGCTGTATATAAGTCAGCATAATACAGCCTGAATTGCTCCGTTATGTCCGTTGGCTTTATAAATGACTTACCACCCTCCCCTCTGATAATTTTGACATTGGTCCTGGCCTTTTGATCGGCAATCTGAAGGGCTAGCACCCGTCCCACCCTCTCTCCGTATTCGTATTGCGCAGCTTTATGTTTATGATATTTAGAAGCAATCTTATCCATTAAACCCCTATTGATTTTAGATCGTATTTTTAGCATCTGAAGATAGATTGCCTGCGCACCCGCATCACCAGCAGTAATTGCCCCAGCATGCTGGCGCTCTAATTCCAAATGCTCTCGCCGAGCCAATTCGGTCGCCTCTTTAGCCAGTCGATTCTGCACCAGAATAAAACGTAGAGTTTCCCCCCTGACGAATGCTTTCATACAATCCCATGCACATGAGATATTAGCCGTGCCTAAATTAATGTTTAAATACTCCCTCAAAGCCCCTCCGATATTTGCCACACACTGAGGGTTACTAAGTAAGTGTCTCGGAAATGTAAAGGGCCAGGTGACTTTTCTAGCGCCAAGTTGTCTCTGTAGAGTCAGCATGACAGGATTGTGATCAGAAATGATCTTAGGACAGACCTCCACTGTAGCATTTTCCAAAAGCGACCTCTTGGTGAAAATCATATCTATGCGGGAGTACTGTTTATGTGGGTGTGAGCAAAAAGTGTAGCCTGGCAGTGTAGGATATAGCACTCGCCAAGCATCGCCAAGCTGGTGAATACACAAAAGCTCCCGAATTGATGCCCTAGTTTTAGACATTCTTGCCCGACTTCTACTATTAGTAGTATCCATTTTACTGTCCATTATGCAATTAAAGTCACCCAAGATTATAAGATCCCCATCCCAGCCCAATAATTCACCGCTCAATTGATCAAAAATCTCAGGGCAATCCGAGTTGGGACCATATACGACACAGATCGTAGCAATGCGACCCGCTATCAGCAGCTGGACTATAGCCCATCTCCCCCTGCTATCTGACAGTGTGCGCATCACTGTAGCGACTAAAGTCCTTGATTTCAGTATAGCAACCCCCCGGATAGAAACTGTCTGTGATGTACAAACTAGTGTACCATAGCCAAGCTGTCCCAGCAACAGCCTTTCTTTATATGCTATATGGGTTTCGGTTAAGCCAATTACTTGTGGTTTCAGAGTACAGAGTTCCTCCTGATTAAACGCCGCTTACTGAAGCTGGTAGTTTCTAATCCTAGAAACCAACACAAATGTATGCAAATGTACACAAATGTATTTATGTAAAATTATTGTGATTGTGTGGTTCATACAGCCCATATTTCCTTCAGACTTAAACATGTATAATTGTTCACTTGTTGGAAAATTTGCATAACTAAATTTTACACATTTGAATACTACAGGAAGTCTACAAGTGTTGTAGATTTCCTTAAGTAGTTCTGTGATAGTTTGTTAATCGAATAAAAGTCAGATGTTAGCTTCTAACATTGAAGAAATCCTAAAAAAATCCAGCCTGCGACTTTTACAGACTTTGTGAATTAGGCCATGAATTCTCTGTACTATGTTATACCACGCTATTCTGGTCGAAACATTGACCTGCAGAAATATCACATCCATTACTGAGATTAGATGATTACCAAGAATCATAAAAACTGCAGTGTTGTCAAAAGATTCCTTCCGTGATCTAGACAGAGAGATGTCTCTAAATACCATGATTCAAATATTTGTACTGATTCGCGAATGTTATACTGATTCGCGAATGTTATTTATCCATCCTTACCATTAATGGCCTCACCAATGATATAAAATCAGAAATGAAGATATATATGCATTTATGAGTATGAGACATTTACCAGAGTACATCAAAATACTGGCATTAAGTGAGCTGACACTTAGCTTTCTTGTTTCCTGGACTGCTTACATCACCTGACTTGGGTTGAATACATGTTTTCCTTGCTCTCAATTCCCCTACCTGTTATCCTTGCATTATTAATAATGGCGGACCTACATATTAGGTTCACACTGAGGTTTTTGCGGCTTGACCTTCAGCATGACAAAAAGGATCAAATCGCAAGACCCATACAGAATTAAAATATTTAAATAGTACATATATTAGGAAGCAACATGTCTGAGGAACATTTCTAAAAACAGTACGTGATTTTTTCGGCCTTCTGAACGACGCAGTACTTTTCATTCTGACAATGTTTTCATCGTTTCTGTGCAACAAAAGTAAGAGATACCCTGCCATCAAGTAAGAGATACCCTGCCATCTTTGTTCCTGGTGTTACCCAATCCAATCCTTCCTCTTGGGAGATGACGTGATTCAGGAACTGCCATTGGTCGAGGAATCCGCTCTCTGTTCTGCGTGAGAGTTTGATGAATTCATTTTCAGCACTGGACTTAAATGCGAAACCTAATAGGTGTGAACGCAGACAATCAACTTCCCTGAACTGTTCTTCATTAGCAGCAACAAAAGTTTCGTGCAGTGTTGTTTTTCATTCTTCCTAGTCTACGTGAACAACACGGGGCAGGTTCATGGGGAGTTCATGCACACAGTGAAGCAACTGATGCAGGGCTTTAAGTGGGATGAAAAAACTGGGTGGGTGGGGGGTCTCTCAATGGGGCGTGGCTAAAGTAATTAAGGGCATAGTTTAAAACACATAAGCTAAAAAAATCTGTGCTTAGCATAGTGTGCCTCCCGACTGGTATTTTGCTGCTTCTGTCATTGCATCCAGATATATAATACAACAAGTAACATCACACCTACAACAAGCCAGGACTATTGGCTTTGTCAATGGTTGTTAGTTGCATAAGATAAATAAGTAACAACTATGGCTTTGTTGTATATAATATTGGAAATGTTACAGTTTTGAAATGATGAGACTGTGAAATAACTAAATCGAATCTCTTTGAAGTAACATCAAAGGTTTTGAGCAGTGGTACTGCTGCAGAGTTAAAATTATTTTTTCAGCCTGAGGGAAAAAAATGGAGAGCCCAATAGGAACCTGTCTCAGAACCTGCTTTGTATAATTGGCGGTGCTGAGCACCGGCAGGACCCGGCCCACTTAAAGCCCTGAACTGATGCTTGCCGACTCCCATGATCTCTGTCAAAGACGGCATGCTGTAATAATTTGCCCGTAGATTTAATAATCTAATTTTAGATACACTGACACAGATTTACGATGAATTGTGTAGCACTGCGCGGGTTTGTGCTACGCCCACGGGCTTTCATAATTGTCGGTAAACCTATGTAATGTGGCTGCCCGCCGCCCCCAAAGGGGGCCCTCCTAAAAGGGCGGCCCTTTAGTACCATTGCGGCACAAGCCTACCCCTCGCCCTAGCTACAGAGGGCTTCCGCCTGGAGCGCGCGGTTCGGGGGGTGTGGGCGTCACTTCCGGTACGCCCAGGGGGGAGGGAGGGTATGTATACCCCTCTGACCCTCCCAGCCGCCTCTTTGCCGCCAGCCTCGCCGTCGAGGAGGTCGTCCGGGTCCCTCCGTGTCGTCGTTGCGCCACGTAGATATTGGTGTTTACATCCTCCCCCCCAGCCCCCTAGTCACAGGGGGGGGTGGATAGCTCCTCGAGGGCTCAGGGCAGTGTCGGTAGGGTTGCGGGCTGCTGTGCCGTGCAGTGGTCGTGCTGTGGCGGTGCTCGACCCCCCCCACCTCCTTTTCTGGCACGGTGTGGCAGCGTGGGTTCTCCGGCTTCTCTTCCTGCTCCTCTTTGCTGCCGGCATCGCCGTCTGGAGGGGTCATCGGATGAGGGTTGTGCGACTGGGCCATGACCTAGCTCACTTGAACAACTTTGCCGCCAGCCTCGCCGTCTCAACGGTCGTATCGCGTCGTGGGTTTGAGGTCGTGCTCTCCCCCGCATTCGCCCCGGTTGGGTCCGCACATCACCGCAAATGAGGTTAGTGTTAGCCCCCACAGCTGGCCACAGCCCGCGGGTTGCTGAGCAACGCTTCCCGAGCCCCTACTGCCAATCTTACCTGAAAGGGGGGTCGGGGCTGCTTGGCCTGGCTATATTTGCGGTTAGCGATTGTCTGGCGGGCTGAGGTGAGGGTGGTGCTTGGGGCCCCCTCTTGTGCTGAGTCAAGGTTGCGGCCTCCCGGCTGGCTGTTTCAAGCCTGCTTCACTTCGCTGGCGACCACCGCGTCTCCGTTCCCGGTTGGGCGGGTGGCGAGTTGGTCGGAGGTCGCGCCCCCCCTCGCTGTCTGGGCGACTGGTTGTTCCGTAACTTTACCCCTGGGGGAGGCCGCGCTTCAGGTGGGTGGCTCGGAACTTTCTTGCCGCGGTATTTGCGGTAGCAATCTACCCCCCCCCCCGAGTGACTCCTTCCCTGCAGGGAACACTTCTCGACTCGTCAGATGTCCTGTGGTCGAGTGCGGTCTAAATTCGGGGCTTGCGCTTGTGGCAGACATGGGGGGTTGGATAACCCGGTCAGGGTTTTCGTTCAGGCGGTGGGGCGCGCAGCCGCCCTAGTCCGCGTGGTCCCAGGCGGTCGAGGGCGCTTGCGGGAGCGCACACGTGTGGTAGGTCATCTTTGAACGGGAGGGGGCAGAGTGGACGTGGGCACGGCTGTTGCACGGCCCGGGAGGTGTGTCCCCTGCACCCACCCACCCGCCCGCCCAACCATGATGGTGCCGGTACGGGGATATGTGTGCTGCCTGCTGTCGCTCATTGGTGGTTTCGCACAGGGGCTGCGGCTATACGGCAGCCAGCGGCGCAGAGCACCTTGGAAGCGGGGTGCACGGGCGCGCAGTCGCGAGGTGGCCCGGGTAGTGCTGGGCCGAGGCACGTTTGTACCAGCCTGCCTGCTCAGCGATCCCCGGATAGTGGCGGGGCAGCGCTGGGGGGGCTCCACGGCATGCACTGCATCATTGGCGGCGCATGCTGCCCCCCCCGCGCGGCATGGTGGGAAGGAACACTGCCCCACCGCTACAGCCACAATTTGCGCTACTACCCTCGCGCACATCTGAAAGTTGGAGGCAAGGCGTCATGATGGGAAGTGCCATGCGGGGCGCCCTCGTTTTCTGTGGCAATTGAGCGGGCCAGGGACACTCACGCGCGCGATAGGCTCCGCCGTGCTCCCAAGCCATACAGCTGAAGGTCGATCTGCAGAAACGGTATGTCTGGTACCTCGGGTGCCACAGGCCGCACTGGAGGGTGCGAGCCCGTCTAGCGTACAGTGACTTATTGGGGGTAAAATAGTATGATATGCGCTGGGGAGGGTAGTGAGAGGGGGGCAGTAACGGATGGGAGCCAAGCGGGGCATGGGAACCCTGCAGCAAAAGGGTTGTGAAGGTCCCCAGGTAGTGCTGCCTGTCCATGGTAGCCTAAGGGGGAGGCAGCTTGCCACCTCCTCCTCCCCCCCCCTCATCGGTGTTGTTTCAAAACATGTGGGTGTATTGTTGCCAGGCATTTTCAGAGGGGGAGTGCTGCCATCAATGTTTCAATTAAATCGTGGCGATGGTGATAAATCCTCCTCTCACCCTTCCTCCCTAAGGCCCATGGAGCTGTGAGGCTACATTTAGTGACTTTGCGGTGCCTCATTGTAACATGGTGTCTGGGGAAAAGATATGGGAATTCACTGGTTATCGGGAGGTGTCGCACAGCGGGTTGGGGACCACTCACTTACGCTTGTTTTGTTTCTAAGCAGGTCGGGACCGGACGTTTCAGCTGCTTACGCCGGATTGAGTCTTGGTGCAGAGGCACCTCGCAGGTAGAGTGGGCCCGGACGTCGAGGGCCAGCTTCGCTGGGTCGTGGCCCGGGCAAGGGCGTTTTGCAGGTAATGGGACTCATCCGCAAACCACCCCCCTCGCCCCCCCACCCCGCCGCTAGTTTTCCCCATCCCGCAGTCACCATGCCAATTTACAGCCGACTGCGCGGCAGGAAGGCAAGGGCGACACATCACGGTGGTCGCATGGCCTTGCGTTGGCCTCATCTAAACGAATTTATTTCCCCGTCGCAGCTCATCCGGACATCCACGGTACTCGCAGCCACCCGGGGACCATTGGGACGTGACCGCAGGACAAGGGTGAAGGCAACAAACTAGTCCGTTCGATCAGGTCGCTAGGGCAGGAGCTGTGTTGAAGTAAGTACCGGGGAGGCACTGGGCGGCAAACGCGCCGGGGTCGGGGGGCCCATGGGAACGGCTGCTCTGCGGCTGGGAGGTTTCGCTGCTGGCTCAGTGCTGGGACTCACCTTTGTCTTTTGTTTTAGGGCGCGGCTGGGCAGTCGGCCAGACAAAGTACAGCATGAACAGCCAAGGGACCCCCGCCCTCTTATTCTCGCAAGTCAGCTGTGTTGATGAGTCGCAACCGAGCACGTCCCAGGATTTAGTGTGGGGGACCTTTATGGCAATGGAAAAAGCCAAGGGAGTGGAATGGGCTCAAGGGATGCTTGACGCCTGTGGGCAGGAGGATTCCGGGGTGTCACTAGACCAACCGTCAGGAAGCCAGGCGGGACCACCTGAACTGGCGCCTCTCAGATCAAAGCGGTCACGAAGGCCCACCAACAAAGACTTCCCTGCGGACCCCCCCCCCCCCGGCCAAGGCCAGGGTGGTGGCTGCGCAACAGCCTCCAGCGCCGGTGGCTGCTCCTGCTAACCCTCCGCCCCCTGCCACAACGGGCGACGCGAACATTGTAAAAATCGGTAAGGCAATGGACAACATGTTGGCTTTGATGAATACATTTCAGACACGCTTGGACAGATTGGAGGTGCCCCCTTTAGTTGTGGACGCAGCGCTGGTGCCCAGGGTGCCACCTTCAATTACTCAGGTTTGGGCGGGCCAGGCCGGTGGGGCATTGCCTGCAAGCGGGGCAGGCAGTATGGTAGCCGCCCCAGAGGCAGGAGTGAGTGTGACGGCACCTAGGCGTAGTGCAGGGCAAGATATGGTTCCCTCCAGCGGGGAGGGACAGCAGAAGACGGCAGCGCCTTCTACCAGCAATGCTCCCGCCTCAGCGGCTCCTCCTGCTCCCTCTCCCGTCCCTGCGCCCGCTTCACCGCTGGTGCAGACCATCTCCCCCCCCACCTGCCCACAAGTCTGTCCACCGCAAGTTTGGCCCCCCCGACGACTCCAATGGTAACAGTAGCTCCACTAGCGTCAGGGCGTTGTTCTCTGTCGTGGGAGGTGCCTCAGGCCACCAAGGAAGGCATTTGGAGAAGGGAATGTGTGGACATCTTGACCTTACTTATGCACAGCAAGGCAGGTTTAGACACCAGGAAGATGGGGGGAAAAGAGGAGGACAAGAAGGTACCGTACCAACGCTGGCCAGACAAGACAATAGAGAATTGGGTGGAGGCCTTCACGATTCTCTCAGCAGTAATAATGGAAAGACACCCAGAGCAGGGCCCTGCCCTGATGCAGCATTCCCACACCATCCAACAGGAGGCTAAATTGTCGGGCGGGTTAGGATGGTTTTACTATGATCAGGAGTTCCGTAAGAGGATGTCATTATGTCCTGAACTAGGGTGGGACCAAAAGGAGATCCAACTCTGGATCCAACATATGGGTAGACCAACTACGGAGTGCAGGGAAAAGGAGGGGAAAGCGGAGAAAGGTGGCGATAACCAAGGGACCTCCAAAAAATCTGGTAAGCGCACCTTCAAACAGCCTTTTCGAACTCAGCAAGGGGGGGGCAGCAACAAGGGAATAAGAGGTTCTCATCCGGCACCTGCCGGTTATACAATGCAGGATCTTGCACCTGGGGCAAAGGATGCAAATTCGCCCACAACTGCAGCAAGTGTGGGGCCGCACATCCGGCCGGGTCATGCAACTCAAAACGGGATAGTCCCACACCCTCCCGGTAAACAGAACAGTTAATAACCCAGTCAGGAACGCCGCCCCGGTGCCGCCCCCCCCCCCCCTGTTGCCAACCAGCCCTGGTCTCCGCTAAACCAAACTTTCCCAACAATGGGCCCTCCCCCATCATATTACAGAATCTCCTCCCGCTCCTGCGGCAGTACCACAACACCAAAGACAGGCTGCTTCTAGCGCAGGGGTTCCTCGAAGGTTTCACTATTCCGTTCCAGGGGCCGCACTGTAGCCGCGATGCTGATAATTTGAGGTCCGCCAAAGAACTGCCAAGAGTCGTAGGAGAAAAAATTCAAAAGGAGGTGGCACTAGGCAGGGTAGCTGGCCCCTTCAACTCACCCCCACTGGAGAACTTTATAGTATCCCCGCTGGGTGTAGTCCCCAAGAAAGAACCTGGGGCCTTTAGGCTGATTCACCATTTGTCATACCCCGAGGGCGATTCAGTAAATCACTGGTTAGAGGAGGGCACTTGTTCAGTTTCTTATTCCTCACTGGACATGGCCATTGACATGGTGCGGAGGGCTGGCAAAGGGGCCTGGTTGGCCAAGGCGGATATAGAATCTGCTTTTCGCCTACTGCCAGTCCACCCGTCCAGCCAGCACCTGTTGGGGTTCAAGTGGCAGGGTCAACTTTACTTTGATTGTTGCATGCCCATGGGCTGTGCGGTGTCTTGCGCGTATTTCGAGGCCTTTAGCTCCTTCTTGCAGTGGGCACTTCACTGGGAACACGGCCAGGAGGGAGTGACCCACTACCTGGATGATTTCTTGTTCATCGGGAGATTAGGGTCTCAGGAGTGCAGTGAGGGATTGCGGTGCTTCCAGGACTTGGCGGCTCGCCTGGGGTCCCCTGGCGCCGGGTAAGACTGAGGGTCCGGCGCAGGTTCTCACGTTCCTAGGCATTGAGCTGGATACCGTCAAAGGTGAGTCCAGGCTCCCTGCCGGGAAGGTGCAGGAGTTGCGCAACGACATCCAAAGCTTACTGGGCAGAGACAAGGCACCCTTGGGCGAGATCCAGAGTCTCATGGGCAAGCTCAATTTTGCAGCTAGAGTCATCCCGGCTGGGAGGGTGTTCGCAAGGAGACTGGCCAGGGCTACGTCAGGCGTCCGCAGGAAACATCATTTGGTCAGGTTGGGAAAAGGGATTAAGGTAGACCTGGCGACCTGGGCGGAATTCATGGTACAATTCAACGGAATTGTGATCTGGAGGGCGCCATGGGCAGGCAGCACTGAGCTGTGCCTCTTCACTGACGCCTCCGGGAGGGAGGGTTTTGGAGCCATCATGGGGGAGGAGTGGTGCGCGCAGAAATGGCCCAACGCTTGACACCGGCCAAGATCACAGTACTAGAGCTCTTCCCCATCGTCATCGCCCTGCATTTATGGCCCTCTGTGCTAGCGAACAGGAGGGTGGTCTTCTGGTCGGACAACATGGCGGTTGTACAAGCGATAAATGGTCAGTCAGCTAGGTGCCCACTAGTGCTCTGCCTGCTGAGAGAGCTCGTCAGGGCCGGCCTGCGCCACAACATTGAGTTCAGGGCTAGGCACATTGAGGGGGTCAAGAATGTTGCCGCTGACGCTCTCTCTCGTTTTCAGTGGCTCCGATTCCGGGAGGCCTGGCCGCGAGCGAGAGCGGAGATGACCCCCTTCCCAGCGCATCTGTGGCTCATCTTGCAGTGGAGCAACGGCTGAGGGAGATTGGGGAACGGTCCTTGGCTCCGGGAACCAGGAAGAAGTACAAGGCCCACTGTGCAACATTCTGGGGCGTCTCTGATATTCTGGGCACCAGCTCCCTTCCTTTGGAACAGAAGGTGGAGGCCTTTGTGGTATGGGCTAAGGACCAAGGGAGGAGCCACTCTTGGGTGTCCAGCCACCTGGCGGCAGTGTGCCACGATGAGAAACTGAAGGGTGGGACTGATCCGGCCAGGTCTTTTCGGTTACGGGCAGCTCTTAAGGGCTGGGCCAGGGAGGAAGTGAGGGTGCCGGACAACAGGGGGGCCATCGATTTCCCCAGGCTCCAGGGTATGCTTGATGTCCTGCAGCAGGTTGCGCACTCTCCTTACGAGGCCAGCCTACTAGCAGCCGCCTTTTGTTTAGCATTCTTTGGGGCATTCCGGATGAGCGAATTGGTGGCCAGATCCAAGGCGGATAGGTCTGGGGATGCACTTGGCATGCAAGACGTGAAGCTGGCCGCCCAGCTGGTGCTCCGCATAAGAAGGTCTAAGACTGGCCAGGCAGGGCGTGGGGTTGAGGTGATTCTTAACCCGCTAGGGGATCCCAGGTACTGCCCGGTCGCTAGAGTTGGGGACAACGTAGCGGTGCGCCCCGCAACACAGGGTTATTTCCTGGTACATGCAGACCTGACCCCCCTGACTAAGTTTCAAGTGGTGCGGGTTATGGGTGCATGTTTGGCGCGCGCCGGCCTGGCCAGCCCTGACAAAAAGTATTCAAGCCATTCATTCAGGATTGGGGCAGCCACGGCTGCATTCAAAGCAGGCATGGAACCGGCAGGCATTAAAAAGGTGGGGCGTTGGCAGTCGCGCTGTTTTGAACGGTATATTCGCCCTTGACTGCACAATATGTAAATAATTTTGGAGTGCCGTGTTTTGCAGTGTCGTGTTCAAATATGATTATCTGAGTAATAAACAGTTGATAAAGAATGGCGTTCGTTTCTTTAGGTGTTCGCGTATGGGTGATCGGCCATTCGTACGTGGCCAGGTTGGAAAAGTGGGCCAAGAGCAGGAACTGGATGCGGGGGTTTCACGACAGTCAATTTATTTGGATGGGTTTCCCAGGTATGAGATGGAACAGCATCATTAACCGGCTCGAGCAACGCCTGGCCCTGGGGAGCCCCGCCCAATGTCTTGGTGATCCATTTGGGGGCAATGATCTCATGACCATGGGGAGGAGGGGATTACTCAGGGCCATTAAAACGGACTTTGGCGAACTAAGCAGGCGTTTGGGTCACTGCGAACTGTTTTGGTCTGAAATAACCCCCCGCTTGCATTGGCGCGGTGCCAGGTCAAGGGAGGCAGCAGAACATTCGCGCAAGCGGGTCAACAGTGCTATGCGCAAGTTCCTGGGGCAGAGGGGGTTGGGCTTTATCAGGCATGAACTCATCCAGGCAAACGTTAAAGGGTACTTTGAGGAGGACGGGGTCCACTTGTCCCCGGTGGGGATGGACCTGTTTCTCCTGGATTTACAGGAATGTTTGGAAAGGGCAGGTTGCAGGTAATAGGAGGTGCAGTGGTGGGGGGCCCTGGCTGCGACGGTGGCCGCCCCCAGGGCTGTGGCAGAGTTACAGGGCGATCTGGAAGCAGTCCGATACAGTAAGGGTACCACTGCGGCAGACGGGTACAGTAAGGGTACCTCTGCGCGGCACAATAGGGGTGCCAGAGCCAAAGACCAGGATCCTCAGGGCAGGGTCACGGAGAACCGCGACGGCGCCCGTTAGTCCTTCGGGCGGTTGGGGGCCTGACCAACCGGGGGTTTGCCCTGATACGCTCCGCCCTGAAAGGGGCGTGAGTAGATGGTAACAAGGGACACGTGATCCAGTGGTGGATCAACAAAGGTAGCGCTGACCGGGCATACATCCCACAGTGCTGGCTCATCAGGCGGGCAGGGGCAGCATAGGTTGGACGGCTGCCTGCCCATGGATCGCCCGTAAGATAACCCACCTTATTGCATACTCTTGTATGGAATAAACCTGCAACAGTTTTTCCCATAAACAAAGTGTCTTGTGGTTTATTATGCATGTTCACCAATGGGAAAGTGGGGGGATGTTGCCGGTATTGGGACTATGTGGCTTCCCGCCGCCCCCAAAGGGGCCCCCCTAAAAGGGCGGCCCTTTAGTGCCATTGCGGCACAAGCCTACCCCTCGCCCTAGCTGCAGAGGGCTTCCGCCTGGAGCCCGCGGTTCGGTGGGGGTGTGGGCGTCACTTCCGGTACGCCCAGGGGGGGAGGGAGGGTATGTATACCCCTCTGACCCTCCCAGCGGCCTCTTTGCCGCCAGCCTCGCCGTCTCCCTCCCTTCCTCTTACCCTTCGGCTGGGCTGGTGGGCAAAGTATATTGAATGTTTAATTTTTACTTTTGTGTTGCAGGCGGAGTTACAGGGCGATCTGGAAGCAGTCCGGTACAGTAAGGGTACCACTGCGGCAGACGGGTACAGTAAGGGTACCTCTGCGCGGCACAATAGGGGTGCCAGAGCCAAAGACCAGGATCCTCAGGGCAGGGTCAAGGAGAACTGCGACGGCGCCCCGTTAGTCCTTCAGGCGGTTGGGGGCCTGACCAACCGGGGGTTTGCCCTGATACGCTCCGCCTTGAAAGGGGCGTGAGTAGATGGTAACAGGGGACACGTGATCCAGTGGTGGATCAACAAAGGTAGCGCTGACCGGGCATACATCCCACAGTGCTGGCTCATCAGGCGGGCAGGGGCAGCATAGGTTGGACGGCTGCCTGCCCATGGATCGCCCGTAAGATAACCCACCTTATTGCATACTCTTGTATGGAATAAACCTGAGACAGATTTTCCCATAAACAAAGTGTCTTGTGGTTTATTATGCATGTTCACCAATGGGAAAGTGGGGGGATGTTGCCGGTATTGGGACTATGCTTTCTGTAGCTTTGCCCCAAGCTAGCACGTGCGCACAACCTTTGCAAATAAGCCCAGGGCTTGAAGTGGGCCGGGTCCTGCTGGTGCTCAGCACCGTAAGTTCTAAAAGCAGGTCCTGAGACGAGTCTCTATCGGGCTCTCCATTTTTGCCCTCATCATCATGGTGAAAAAAAAAGTCTGAACTCTCAAGCAGGACCACCCTTCACTGCCTGTGATGTAACTTCAAAGAGACTCATTAGAGTTCTTGCCCAGTCTCATCATTTCAGAACTGTAGCATTTTCAATATTATATACAAGGAAGCCATAGCTGTTGCTTATTTATCATATGCAGCTAACAATCATTGACAAAGCCAATAGCCCTGGCTTGTTCTAGGTGTAATGTTAGTGTTGTATTATATATCTGGATACAATGACAGAAGAGGCAACATATTATTCAGGCAGCACACTATGCTAAGCACAGATTTTTAGCTTAAATGTTTTAAGCCACGCCCTTAATTACATCGACTAAGCCCCTCTGAGAGACCCCCCAGTTTTTTCATCCCATCTAAACCCCTGAATAAGCCCCACAATTTTCTAATATGAACATGTGCAGTACTGAACACCATGTTTTTGCTATATTGCATAAGAGAGAGATGGATGTCGGGGATCATAGATACGGTATACAATTGTGCATCAGTGTGCCATGCCATGTGTAGGTATTTTAGCGGATTACATTATCATTACTGGAAAACGACAGGAGGAGCTACATGGGTAACATCGTATGTTGGCCTAAGGCCAATCCTTGGGCATTATGCATTAGTGTTGTTGTGAAAATATAATTATTGGCATTACCAAACAATGGAGCAACTCATATTAAATTAAAGTTTTGTTTCAATGTGCATTATCACTGCTAGTTGTATGTCACTATGTAATGATTAGAATATCGATCTACAAAATATCACATACACTCTATAAACTACTATCACTGTACTCTTAAGGTACATATATATTAGATAAGTGTAAATTTGTGATTCTTAACTCCACATCTGCCTACCATGATGATATAGTGGTATGCAATATAATATAAAGAGCAAATTAAGGCCCAGAATTACTATTGTTCACAATGGTGCAGCAAAAGTGCCCTGAGTTTGCACACAAGCAAGAGAAATGTGCCCCGCTAGCCACAGTTTGGTAGTAGAATACAGTCATTATTGGAGTCCAGAGGATCCCTCACACACCTAGGCCCTGGTGCCATTGCACATACTGCAGTACTGATAGTTACGCCCCTGATTGTTCACACTACAGAGGGCTGTACCAACAAGGACAAATTGCTCGGCTCCAATCTACAAAGAGTTGTTTGCAAATGATTTCATTGACGGCACCCCAGAAAAAGAATTCCCGTTGAGCGCGACACCAAACTTACTAAGGTGCAAAGGTGAGGCAGTAATGTCTTGTGTGGATCCAGGTCTTGAGGTACAGCCTTGAGTACAAATTCCTGTGTGATGGCAGCTAAGGGTTATCCACATTAATTTTGCTAAATTTTCACATTGTCTTGATGAATATCAAAAGACACTCCATCTGCTCATTTTTGGTGTCTGATTTCATTGGGCTTTAGGATTTGACCAACACCAGATCAGGCTTTTTTAATTTTTGGGCTTTTATATAATTCTAGGACTGTTTCCACAATTGCCTCCTCATTATGTCCCCTTACATAAATTGTAGAAGTGTGGATTGGTCATGCGCAAAACACAGCGGTTTCGTCATATCAGCTTTTGGTGCAAAATAGCTTTCATGCAATATAATTGATTGGCACTGCCTTTTGCCCTACCTTCCCTCATGCACCATAGAAGCAATAATCCCAAGCAATCGTAAATTTGGGGTAATTACACTCCCTTAGGGCTTGACTGTTTGGTCCAAACAAGTCCAATTTTTTGGGTGAATATATTTATGAAGGTTTTACAAAAAGTCTCAGCAAATAAAGGCAAGAAAAAGGACAAAAAAATGACGGCAGGCATAACTCAGAAGCAACATAACATGTGTATTTGTAAAGCGCACGTTCACCCGGAGGTATCTTGGCGCTGAATAACAGATGTTTATTGTTACCCAACTCAATGGTACTCATTTTATCAACCTCAGATGGATAAAACGCGGAGTGGACCTGCCGGGATTTGAACCTGTGACCATGAGGTCGAACACAGGCCCCTGCAGAGAACGCATTAGTCCATTGAGCCACCAGACCTGAAGTAGACAAACAGCTTAATGGAAGTACAGTTAACTAAAATAATGAAATCAACATATTCAGCCAAGAAAGTAAATCCCCTTACAAAACAGCCATCAGACCATAAGAGTGTGGCATACATAATATAGATGTAGACTAACAATGGCGCCCCCTCCCATCACACCCATCTTGCTCGGACCCCAATAGACCTGTCCCAAAATACCATGAAGAAATAGAGTTTGAAAACAAGGACATCCGAGGGCTGCTAGGGGATGCCACCCAAGGCCGGGCTCACCGCTCCAGTATCTGAAGCCGGTATGGAGCCGCCAGATGAAGAATCCAACACAGCCTTATAAAGTAACATGACCGCTTTTGTTCGACCTGTAATGAGGAAGAGAAGGTACATGCAGTCATGCTCCGGGGGCTTTGTAACACTGGCGCCTCACCACCAGTCACAAATCTTACGTGTTAAGACACCGTGAAGTATGAATGGCCTACCAGGAGATCTTATGACTCTCAGAGATCAGTGAAAGGACACAACTCACCCCCTGTAAAAAGATCCCCCAGGACATACCACTGCCGGCCATTCGTGGAGACCAGACCACCCCCCTGGTCAGCTCCAAAGCCAGATTACTAGAAGAGGGAGTACACGAATGAAAGAGGTCGGCGACCAAGTCTGTTGTAAAGCACAAGCCCAAACATGATGCACTGTCCTAATCAGGACATTCGAGGTCTGCACCCTGGAAGCAGACATTGGCTTTAGTAGGAAACCTAAGAGCTGCAAACAAATAAAGAAGACGTAGCAATATAATCATCTTGGATATGGCCACATGGCCTTACACCAACAATGCCAAAGTAGACTAGAAGGTTATGGAGTGGTGCAACCCTGCCAACACATGTTCAAAGTTCCATTCATACAGCAATTCCGGGGAGTGGTAGACAGCCACCCCCAAGTATTGAACGGTATCACGTTCCCATCTCAACTCTGGGGCCATGGGGAGAGGACCACGCACAGGAGTATCCCCCCTCAAGGGATACACACACAACCTGTTCCAATTGACTTTGAGTCCTGAATGACCACCAAAGTCAGATAAAGTAGCTACCGCCTTAAGGAGGTCAGCGTCCCACCCTTTAAGATACAATAACATGTCATCTGCGTAGAGAGAAAGGCAAGTACAGATAAAAGTGAGGTCCAGGCCCTGATAGTGCAATCCCCAGTGGACCGTGCAGGTGAAAGGCTCCATGGCCAGTGCACAGAGTAAAAGTGAGGGGGGCAACCCTGTAGAGTGTCTCGCTCCACCGGTAAGGGCTCCAAAATCAAGGTCCCAGTTCGAATCCTGGCCAGTTGTTCAGTGTAAAGAAGCCTCTTCCACCTGACGAAGGGCAGACCAGAGCCTATGCCAAGCATGATAGCATATAGGAACTCCCAGCGGAGCGAATCAAACGCCTTTCTGATGTCCACTGAGATAACCAGCACCTCCGGCGGGAGTTGCTCCCGAAGATCTAAGAACAGAAACAATTGCCGAACATTAGGCAAGGTGCTGCACGTAGGAGTAAAGCCTGTTTGATCCAGATGAACAAGAGAGCACATATGAAGAAGTAACTGAGTCTCCACTATTTTACTCAGAATCTTAAAGTCAGCATTAAGCATGGAAAGGGGGCGGTAGAAGTCAAGAAGAAGAGTATCCTCATCTTTCTTAGGGAGTGACACAACAGCTGCCTCACTCAGCGAGGACAGGAGACGACGATGAGGATGGGAATAGTTGAATAGTGATGGAGCAAGGACTCATAATGAGACTTGCTCGGAAGCAATCCTCTCACAGTATTAATTAATTTGTACTAAAACCTTGTAATGTCTTTATTAATAATGTGCAACACAACATATTTTATCTAGAAGATGCTTGCCTATGTGTTTTCCACTAATAAGTAATCCTCGTCTAATCCAAAATGGCCGCTAAAACGCGGGAATTCTACTGCGCATGTGTCAACCATGTCACGTGGTATGACGTCTTTCTTTGCTTGGAGGGAATCTTTTGCTTCTGCGCAGTGTATGCTAAAATGGCCACCTTAATGTTCTCACATGCTAAAGCTTTCGCATTGTTGTAATTAATAATGTGGTATTCTAAAGCTACTAATGCGGGATAGACATTTATAAATAAATGGGATTAGAGTAGAAGTAGGAGGTATACAGTGAAAGCGTTTATTTTTTATTTTAATATGTTTCTTCTTTGACTTTCTATTAGTTTGTATATTGGGCCTGGGTTGGCTAAACAGCAGCTCGAGAGCCATGTGACCTGCGCATGCGCTCTGAAAACTAACAAAGCAAAGCGATGAAGTCAACTTGGAGGATGTCCAAGGACATGACCCGCTGATCACCTTCAGAGTCCAACTAAATGTCCTATGCAATGATACATTTTGTTTATATTTGTATTAATGTTGGTGTGAAACGGGTGGGAAATAAAGCAAATGTATTAATTGAGAGGGGCGGGATTCTAAAACAAAGGGCTTAAGAAAATTGAACTAAATTGACATGGTGTGAGGATCAACCCCCTGTCCCTGTCCAATCAGAATTAGTGGGCCCATAATTTTGAAAAGTGT